>JAOPSE010000129.1:4881050-5423214 GCA_029449295.1 Zea luxurians | reverse complement strand
TCGTACGTATTATTGCGTGGTGCCAAGCGGTGACACTCGGCAGCCGGTGCCGGTGGTCGTCTACTCAAGGCTCCTCACCGTCGCGCTGGTGACACTGACCGGTGTAACTACAGTACAAAAACCGAGTTCGTACCTGAGGGCCGGCCAGTTGTCACTCACTGAATCACTCGGTCACCTGTTCTGCACACACATCCAGTTCTCCTCCAGCGTTGCTTTTCTCGTGTCTACACCGACAGGGACAAAAGGCCCTTCCCTCATCCGAATCCTGGTTCTCTCGTGCCCTCACAAGTTTCAGCGCACACACACACACACACACATTATATATATAGCCGTGTTTCAAGGAGTACTGGACCATCTGGCTTCCTCTAGAAAGGAGTACTGCTGGGCCAGAGTTGGACTGCGAAAGAATTTGCTGGGCCGAACTTCCACTCTACCTTGGTTCTTGCAACATTCGCATACGGTGCCAAGGCCACTTCGCTTTTGATTGAAGATTTTGTCACGCGCGGCATCCCATGATCGGTGACAGGACGTGACACAGCCGCCAGTGCTCACCACCTATTTTGGGCTTTGGCGCGAGAATCCGTCGATATCAACGTGGCGTTGCGGCGGCAACACTAATGAGATTCGCAGAGCGAAATACGCCCTCTCCCCCTCCCCCAGTCTGGTTTATCAGACCACACTTCTACAGTGTCTTCCAATTCTCCATACCAGGAGCCAGCAGTCCCTCTTGTGTGTTGGCGCAGTAGTCGATGCTGACTTGCAGTAATAAGCATTCATGCTTTTATTTTATTTTATTTTATTTTTTTCATTCGCTACAGGCTAGAGCGTCAAAGTACAACGGTCTGCGAGCACTATATATATATGTGTGCAAAAGAGCGACCATGGCTGGCCACTGGGGATCTGCTCTCTGTGGCAGTAGAAAGTGACCTATCCTCCTCAGCGTCTTCAAATGGGGAAGAGTACCATGCAGTCCATGCTGCTCGGTGTCTTGTCTTCTGAGCAAGCTGACTAGCTGAGCTGAGCTCCGACGGCGCACAAGAGAGATGATACCGGCAAACGACTTCAGCCCTCCATCGGCAGCTTTCCCATTCCACTACGTCCTGCAAGTCTGCGTATCAGCAGGAGAACAGCTAGCGTGTGTAGGAAATAAAAAAATTACTTTGAGAAGAATTCGAATCTATGAAGCGTCGTTTGTGTTGTTCCCCGCTAGCCGTAGATAGCACATATACGTTGACCTAGTGTTCCATCAATCAATTTCATGATTATTTGGGAGGGCATCAAGCACGGCCTTTCATACAGAGTGCTTATTCACTTGGAGGTGGTGGATGATCTCTTTTTCTTCCTGGTGGAGGAGCTGAACCTGGCCGGATGCGTCGTTGCATGTTTGAGTGCAAACTATGGTGTTCCTGACCATCTGGGAGCTCGCAGGGAGCGTGGCCGTGCTGTCGCGCGTGACCCCCTGCACCGGCGTCGTGATGACCATGAAGACCATGATAACGACTGCAACGGTCACGGGCACCGTAGCCATTTCTTGTTCCCAAGTCATTTGTAATCAAAGCAAGAGATACCAATTGTGTGGTGATCCTTGTGGGGACTTAGGTGTCCCAATTGATTGAGAAGAGAAGCTCACTCGGTCTAGGTGACCGTTTGAGAGAGGGAAAGGGTTGAAAGAGACCCGGTTTTTGTGACCACCTTAACGGGGAGTAGGTTTGCAAGAACCGAACCTCGGTAAAACAAAATCACCCGTGTCACACTCTTTATTTGATTGTGATTTGTTTTCGCCCTCTCTTTCGGACTCGATTATATTTCTAACGCTAACCCCGGCTTGTATTTGTGCTTAAAGTTTATAAATTTTAGATTCCGCCTATTCACCCCCCTCTAGGCGACTTTCAATTGGTATCAGAACTCGGTTCTTCATTAGAGCCTAACCACTCGAAGTGATGTCGGGAGATCACGCCAAGAAGAAGGTGGTGACCGGCGAGAAGCCCGCCACAAGCCACAGGAAGACTCCATCGGAGAGTCCAGCAACAAGGGGAAAGGATCCCCTTCTCACACCAAGTCGCATCGGTGCGGCGACAAGAAAAAGAAGATGAAGAAGGTGGTCTACTAACGAGACCGACTCTTCGTCGCCATCTACCTCCGGCTCCGACGTGCCGTCCGTCACTTCTAAGCGCCATGAGCGCAAGAAGTTTAGTAAGATCCCCTTACGCTACCCTCGCATTTCTAAACGTACTCCTTTATTTTTCGTCCATTAGGCAATCCACCCATTTTTTAGGGTGAATATTATAACATGTGGAGTGATAAAATGAGGCATCATCTAACCTCACTCCACACTAGTATTTGGGACGTTGTTGAGTTTGGAGTGCTGGTACCATCGCCGGGGGATGAAGATTATGATTCGGATGAGGTTGCCCAAATCCGGCACTTCAACTCCCAAGCCACCACTATACTCCTCGCCTCTCTAAGTCAAGAGGAGTATAATAAGGTGCAAGGTTGAAGAGCGCCAAGGAAATTTGGGACGTGCTAAAGACCGCGCATGAAGGAGATGAGGTGACAAGATCACCAAGCGGGAAACGATCGAGGGGGAGCTCGGTCGGTTCATGCTCAACCAAGGGGAGAAGCCACAAGCTATGTACAACCGGCTCAAGACCTTGGTGAACCAAGTGCGCAACCTCGGGAGCACAAAATGGGATGACCATGAAAGGGTCAAGGTTATTCTTAGATCACTCGTTTTCTTAATCCTACTCAAGTTCAATTAATTCGTGGTGATCCTAGATATAAGCTAATGTCCTCCCGAGGAAGTGATAGGAAAGTTGTGAGCTTTGAGTTGATGATCAAAGGCTCCAAACAAATCATCGAGCGAGGTGCCACCTCAACACTCGAGGTGCAACCCGTCGCATTCAAGGCGACAGAAGAAGAAAAGAAAGATTCTACACCAAGTAGGGTCCCCATCGACGCCTCCAAGCTCGACAATGAGGAGATGGCTTTAATCATCAAAAGCTTTCGCCAAATCCTCAAGCAAAAGAGAGGGAAGGATTACAAGCCCCGCTCCAAGAAAGTTTGCTACAAGTGTGGTAAGCCCGGTCACTTTATAGCAAAATGTCCTATTTCTAGTGACAGTGACAGGGGCGACGACAAGAAGGGAAAGAGGAAGGAGAAGAAGAGGTACTACAAGAAGAAGGGCGGCGATGCCCATGTATGTCGGGAGTGAGACTCCGATGAGAGCTCCACCGACTCCTCCTCCGACGAGGACGCCACCAACATCGCCGTCAACAAAGGCCTCCTCTTCCCCAACATCGGCCACAAGTGCCTCATGGCAAAAGACGGCAAAAAGAAGAAGGTAAAATCTAGAGCCTCCACTAAATATGCAACATCTAGTGATGAGGATAACTCTAGTGATGATGAGTATAATTTACTTACACTTTTTGCCAACCTAAATGTCACACCCGGTTTTAGAAGGCAAACCGATTGCGAACCATGTACGTGCTAGGATCAGCAATTCACGTACACAGCAGTTACATAACATGGACATCATCACACAGTGCTCAAATAGTATTAAAAAGGGAAATAGTAATCGATTACATCATATGTCTGAGACATCCACATAGTCTTTACAATAAATCAAAGTGCGAAAACGAAACGTAGATAACTGCGGCCTTCACAGGCAGCCGACTGAGGGTTGCCGCTAACCCATGCCTAGAACTCGTCGTAGTCTTGGAATTCCTGGAAGTCTCCTTCCACGGCTTCATCTTCTCCTGAGCAGTGGTTGCAATGCTGACAACCTGGGGATGGGGGGGGGTTGGTGTGTAGAGCAAGGGTGAGTACACATCAACATACTCAAGCAAGTGTCCTGTTTGGCTGTAGTGGACTAGCTTTATGTGGGGGTAAGTCAAGCAGTTGCTTTTAGTTGGTCACATTGTTATTACTAGTAGAGAAAGCCAAGTTTTAGAGTTAACCCACGTTATTAACCCAAACGTACTCTTTCCAGACGGAAAGAATACCACTTACCATTACCAGAGTCAATACCAAAAACCATCAGTCTCATCATCACCTGTAATCCGAACATCTCTGATCAAGTATCTCTAATCAATGGAGCTCCCTTGGCCGCTCATAACCACGAGCACGGCTGATATATCAGTTTTCATAATACTCTGCAGAGGTTGTGCACTTTACCCACAAGCCGTGATTCCCTTTCTGCCCGGAGAGAGCTACTCCCCATTGACCACTACCTAGGTGGTCCAGCAGGGCATCACTACGTAGCCTTTACAAAGATTCCCCGAGGCTGTAGCCGCCCGTTAGGTTTCCTAAATGTACCACACTCCTCCCCAAGGGACAAATCAACCTTGGCAGAGCGAGCCGCATACACCGAGCCCCATTGACGGCACGACGGCTAAGCGAACTACACCCCGGTTCCTCTAATTACTCAGCTAAGGGCGTCCCACTCCACCCTCATGGTTGCACTGTTTTCCCGGGCGGTCATCCAACGAACAGGTCCTTACGGAGAGGCACCCGAGAAACCGCTCGAGCCCCCTTGAAGGTCACAAGTATAACATCATAATAAAAGAGGGGAAAACAGCGTATCATAAATAATTCTCATCATGTTAATTGATTAATGTTAAGCAATAGCATAAAGCTAACCAATAATAATTCGACCCAATTAGGTAAACAAGGACATGGATAACAAAAGCTAGTCAATCCTTAGGCATAAATGTGTAATGCGGGAGGTGAATTAAAGAATGAATAGGACAGAGATAGGTCAAGGGACACTTGCCTCCACCAACCGACTGCTGCTCAGGGACTTCTCCTGCGTGTTCTTCGGGCTCTTCAACCGGATCGTTCTCTATGCGAGTGCAAACATACATACATCCATCCATTCAAATTAGGAAACAAACAGTACACCATACAAGAGAACAAGTAGATTAAACCGTGCATAGCATATGACATACGACATTGCATTTACCATGGTTGGAAGGAAACGGGGGAAGGTCTCGCGGGGTTAAAGCTTACTCGAAACGTATTACGGGTGGATGCATAACTAAGCGCTACGTGACTTAATTCCATCGAGTTTCACTAACAAGTATTAGCCACAAGCGCTAATATAACTATAACTATTTTCAATTGATCAACATTAAACGAGATCCGAGATTAGCTACATGCACTAATAGAAACATAACCACTTTTAGTAGATCAACATTAAATGAGATAGACGATTAACTATATGAATTAACTAACGTAACCAAATTTCTAAATTGAGTTTCCTATTTCATTAACATGAACAATCATAATTAGTGCGCATAAAATATAATGGGGGGCGGGGTAGACGGGCACATCTAGGGGTAGACGAGGGCATGACGAGTCGTGCCAAGGCATTGCGCATTACGCGAGCACGCGTGCAAGGCCGCACGCACGCGCCGCGAAATTGCAGAAGACCTTTTAGTTAAAAAAACTAAAAGGTCTATTCAAATTGCAGAAGACCTTTTAGTTAAAAAACTGAATGCTCTCTCCCCCAAAAAGATATTGACAGAGCTTGATGTTGTGGAACAGCTTGAGCAGCATTTTGAATAGCCCCTATCCGAGAGGAAAGCAGAGGCGATCATCACTCTGGTGAATCATGGCCAGCAAAGCAAGGGCAAGATGAAGAAGAAACTCCATGCTAGAGGATCTGTGGCTCCAGCACCGCTTGAGATGGAGGTGGCTTAGGCCTCTAGTCCATTCTACTAGCGTCTTTGGGTTTCATCATGTTTAATCAATGTGTTGCAGTGGTCTTTTTAAAAGTTTCTGATTGTCGGATGTGTTCTAGTCACTCCAGTTTGTGGCCTAGTTGTTGTTGGCTGTATGGTCTACATTTAGTGTACGGACTTGGGTTTGGCCTGCTTTGTTTGGGGCTCGTTCACCCAGCACACCACCCTCTCCTCGGATTGTTACCTCATATTTCTCCAAAGTTCTTAGCGATTGCTCTTTTATCAAATGTCAGCTTTAGACTGTAAGATTCTTTGCTGGAACGTTAGGGGTCTTAATGCAGCGGCAAAACGGGCAAGTGTACGCAATCTAAATATTTCCTCAAGAGCCTCGATTGTTTGCCTCCAGGAGACCAAATCTCAGTCTGGAATGACATCCTCCTAAAGGAAACTCTAGGCCCAAACCTAGCAAATCAATTGGTGTTTATTCCAGCAACAGGGGCATCCGGGGGAATTATTGTCGCTGCTTCCAATCATTTTTTTGCCTTACAAAGTCTCCCGTCTACGCCACACACTGTTTCTGCTAACATTGTTGTCGGGTACCATAAATAGGGGTACCCACAGTACTCCTAAACGTGGCTGGAGAACATCTTTAAAACAAATCGTAAAAACTGGTAAGCACGGTTCAAGTCAAGGCCTCGTCTACCAAGGGACGCGGTCCCGACTCACCCGAGCCTAGCCTCAGGCAATAACAGTAGTCCCGTATAGATTGATGGCTCGCCCGAGGGTCCCCTCAGGCAAGGGGCGCACCCCTGGCTCGCCCGAGGCAAAACTTGGGTGAACTTTGTCGTATAGAGGCCTCGGCAAACCGCCTTACCACCGACCGTATCACGTGCGCATTTAATGCAGGGATCACCTGACACCTTATCCCGACACACGCGTCGCAGTTGGCAAGGTCGAAATGACCGCAGTCACTTCACCCTTTTACTGATCGTTCTGACAGGATAACGGCACTATTCACCCCGTTCCGACCACTGTGCCAACCACCGGGGTAAGACTAACAACAGTAGTTACCGCCTCTCCCGAGTTCAAGCCTTGGGCGCAACAGGGAGTTCCGCCTCGCCCGATCCCGGCCTCGGCCTCGGGAGGAATCGGCACCACGCCCGAACACAGGCTCAGCCTCGGGATGAATCTCCGCCTCGCTCGACCCAGGCCTCGGCCTCAGCCTCGGCCTCGGGAGGAGATCTTTGCCTCGCCCGACCTAGGCCTCGGCTTCGGGAGAAAACACCGCCTCGCCCGAGACGGCCTCGGACCGACTACACGAACAGGGAATAAACACTATTCTTCCCCTAGCTAGCCACCTCGGCTACGTAGGAACATGACCAGTGTCACATCAAATTACTCCAGTAACAGGTAATGATGATCCCCGGCGTGCGCCCATGCCGCCAACCGTCCTCAGCTCTCTACAAAGTCAAAGAAACGTCAGCAGGGCACACACTTCAAGGCCACCTCGATGACTAGGCCATATCGCCAGCCATGACGCTACAGAGCTCGGCTTCAACTCGGCGGAGTCGGCCGTGCCGCTACAGGGGTCAGGACTTGGGGCCGCGCCGCCGGCCACGCTTCTACAGGGCTCAGGCACTTCTCCATCGTCCACATTAGTGCATAGCTAGACCCCCCACATGTACAGCTGGGTCACCTCCTTGTACCTATAAAAGGAGATGCCCAGGGCCTTCCCAAGGCAAGCTTTTGGAAGCGCTGAAGCTCTTTAGGTTCTTTAGCCTAATAAGTTCACAACCATCGAACACTCGACACCATACGCATTCACCACCCATACGGCTCATATAACACCCACAAAAAACACTTCACTGCAAACCTTCTCTCCACAACACTAGATCTCTCAAGAGACCCGGGATCTGTTCCCTCTCTCGCAAAGCTTGTATCCCCTACTACAAGCACCCCGGTGCAAGATAATATAAGTCTCATCCTCCCTCTGCCGGAAGTAGGGCCTTCTTAGCTCGAACCAGGATAAACCTTGTGTTTCATCTTGCATCAATCCATCCGGGCAGGGACACGCAGCATAAAATTCACTAATCGGTTGAGGGGCCCCCGGGTCCGAAACACCGACAATTGTCTTTAGAGCGGATGGCACTTGCTGGACAATTTCTTCAGTTTATGGCCCACAGACAGAGCAAGACAAAATAAACTTCCTCGCCGAGCTCTCCTCGCTTAAAACTATAGTAAAACCGGCTTGGCTATTACTTGGTGATTTTAATCTAATTTGCTCAGCACAAGACAAAAACAACAATAGAATTAGCATGAACATGATTCAGCGGTTCAATAGAACTTTAGACGACCTGCAAGTTATGGAGAACGCTCTCAACGGCAAACGATTCACTTGGAGCAATGGGCAAGATTCACCTACATTGTCCAGAATAGATCATTTCTTTGCTACAACAGAGTGGCTTGATCTCTTCCCAAATTCGGACCTTCAAGCGATAGCGTCCATGGGCTCAGACCATTATCCATTGTTCCTACAGGGTAATGTTAATTATAACTTCTATAAAGGTTTTCGCTTCGAAGCATTCTGGTCTACCCTTCCTGGTTTCTTAGAGATGGTGCAAGCATCTTGGAGCTAGTCGGTAGATACGAGAGACGCAATCCTAAGGCTACACATTAAGATGCGACGTTTGGCCACATCAATAAAAATTTGGAAAGCGCAACAAGTTGGTAACATTGAGCTACAATTAGCTATTGTTTAGGTCGTCCTTCTCTGCTTAGAAAAAGCGCAAGAGCGGAGACAACTCTCTGAGATTGAACTTCACCTGCTCCGCTCCTTGAAGGCTAAATCTTTGGGGCTAGCTACCATGTAGAAATCAAGAGAGAAACAACATTCGAGATTGAAATGGATCAAACAAGGTGATGCAAATACTAAATTCTTCCATCTGCATGCTAATATTCGACGCATTTCATAAAAGAGCTACAATCAGAAACAGGCATTGTCATGACACAACAGGACAAGGAGGAAGCAATATTTAACTTCTATAATTCCATCTTAGGGGTTCCCCCAGCCAGAAATTCCTCCTTGGATTGGACAATTTTAGGATATGAGAAAACTGACCTTTCAGACCTTGAAGCTCCTTTTTCAGAAAACGAAATTAAGAGGATTATTCATCTCATGCCTTCGCAACGCGCTCCAGGCCCGGACGGTTTCATTGGGTTGTTTTACAAGAAATGCTGGGACATTATAAGAAGTGATCTGTCCAAGGCGCTTTGTGGGTTTTACAATTTACGCACTAACAAGCTGCACCTAGCGAACGAGGCCAATATTGTGCTCCTCCCAAAAAAAGAGAATGCTTTGCACCTTACGGTGTTTCGACCAATCAGCTTGATCAATAGCCTAGCAAAAATAATCACAAAGATACTGGCTGAGAGATTGGCTCCAAAACTGGGACAACTAGTATCTCGCTCACAAAATGCCTTTATCAAGGGAAGGTGCATTCATGACAATTTTTTATATGTCCAAAGAGTAATCCAGAAGCTACACAAATCCAAGAAGCCATCTCTCTTCATCAAGTTGGACATATCAAAAGCTTTTGACTCTGTTAGCTGGGCATATCTTTTGGAGGTACTGGAAGCTTTTGGTTTCGGTAGAAAATGGAGAAATTGGATTTCAGCTATCCTTGCTTCCTCTTCGTCGCGTATCTTCATGAATGGCAGACTAGGAAGAAAAATCATTCATAAGCGTGGCCTTCGTCAAGGAGATCCTCTATCTCCGATGTTGTTCATCTTGGCTATCGATCCACTTCAGAGAATTATAGAGCGTGCTATTCATTCAAGCGTCCTCTCTCATGTCCTTCCTAAGCCGGCTACTTTGCACTGCTCACTCTATGCTGACGATGCTGGACTATTTGTAAAGCCGTTGGCTATTGACCTGTATGCTTTAAGGCGCATCCTCCAGACCTTTAGTGATTGTTCTAGCCTCAAGTTTAATATGAGTAAAACAGAGTTGTACCCTATTCGGTGTCATCCTGGTGAAGTTGAGGCTCTGCTTCACTGCTTCCCTGGAAAGATTGCCTCTTTCCCTGGAAAATATCTTGGTCTGCCCCTTCACACTAGAAAACTTAGAAGAATTGAGATGCAGCCTCTGGTTGACAAAATTCGTGCAAGGTTTCCAAGATGGAAAGGAAAATTGCTCTCCAAAGCGGGTAGATTGACTCTTGTTAACACAGTTCTGTCCTCTCAACCAATCTACCACCTAACGGTATTTCCCACCCAGAGATGGTTACTAAAGCAAATTGACAAAATTAGACGAGGGTTTCTTTGGAAAGGCGAGGAACCAAAAGTAATGAGTGGTGGCATTTGCCTTGTGAACTGGCCAACGGTTTCACGCCCTAAAAATCTTGGTGGTCTTGGAGTGGTAGACCTGGAACGCTTTGCTCGAGCTCTTTGAATCTGTTGGATGTGGTTCCAATGGAGAGACCGGGACAGGGCCTGGATGGGGCTTGACACCCCATGCACCAAAGAAGATAGAGACTTTTTTCATGCTTCAACTTCGGTGACAGTTAGCAATGGGACCCTTGCTTCTTTCTGGTTCTCCAATTGGATTAATGGCACGGTGGCGCGTCTCATTGCCCCCAATCTCTTCATTAAGGCAAAGCGCAAAAACATTAAGGTACAAAAGGCCCTGCTCGACAATACATGGATTTCTCTTATTTCTCTGGTTTCTGGGGAAACTGAAATAATTGAATTTGTGAGACTTTGGGAAGCCATCCATGAAGTCCATATGAATATTGAGGAAGTAGACAAAATCAGATGGCGAATACTCTACCAAGAGTGCTTACTTGGCTCAGTTCCACGGTAGTTTTGCCAAGCTCAAACTTTCCCCAGTTTGGAAGGCGAAGACAGAGCCTAAATGTCGGTTCTTTGCATGGACCCTCCTCCATAAAAAATTCTAACGGCCAATAATCTTCAGAAGCGAGGTTGGAATAATGATCCTATCTGCAAGCTTTGTAAGCGAGAACTGAAGACGGTGGGCCATCTAGCAAAAGATTGCATATTCACAAAATCGTGTTGGAGTTGGCTCAACTCGTGGTACAACCTCTCCTCTGTGCCAAAGTTGGACCAGTGCTCGTCGGTCTATGGATGGTGGAGGAAGTGCAGACTAAAAGTAGAGAAAACTGCTCGCAAGGAATTCGATGGTCTCTGTATTTACTTTTGGTGGGAGATTTGGAAAGAAAGAAATCGAAGAATCTTTTATGGTCTTGAGAAGAGCGAGCGAGAAGTGGCCAATTTCGTCAAAGAAGATTTCAACCCGCAAAGAGCTTCTAGTTAGTTTTAGCGTTTTGTTTGTGTGGCGTGCTGGGTTTCTAGTGGGTTGTTTTACTAGTGCTTCTTTTCTTTTCTTTGCCCCCTCTCCCCTAGTGTTGTTTTTCCTTTCCAGTGTTTGTAAGTGTCTCTTTCTAATAAATTTTTGGCCATGGCAAAGCTCTTGCCGTGTCCTTTTTTTTAAAAAAAATATATATGTTCGGTTTGCTCTATAGTATTGTTGTGAGGTCAATGGCAGTTTTTTTTTTTTTGGCATAGGTCGATGACAGATTGACGCATGGGCCAGGTTTGCTTCTTCCGTGAACTGGAAAAGAAATTCAGAGGAATATGGAGGCTGCCATGCAAAGTAGCAAGTCCCTAGCTCGGGCTAGGGACAACAAAAAACGAACACAGACCACTCGCGAAAAAACTATATATATATATATATACTAATCAATTTCTAATTAATTTTAAATTAATTTAACAGTAGAAAAGAGTAATTATACTAATAGTTTCACAGACCACATCGATATAACATCAAATTAACACAACTCATCAATTTATAATTCGCACACATGTTTATTTGTTTAACCCACAATTATATTCGATAGACCAATTTAACACATAGACACAATTCTTCAATTATTAGTTTAACTTATAGACCATAGACACCACATAGACGTATAACATGTTTATCAATTGTTAAGTAAATGTTATACATATAGTTTTGTTTTTATTTTGTTTTGCTCCAATGTGATAACTTCTTTAGCTCGTGAGCTGGTTCGTTAATAAATTAAGCTGGCTCGTTAACGATCCGAGCTACAATGTCAATTTAGCTCGTAAAAAAATTCAAACGAGCCGATTCGATTCGATTCGAACCGAACTGGCTATGAACCGAGCCAGACGACGATGCACTAACATTTCGTCCATCTCTAGTTTCGGTATCGGTACGGTAGCCGTACATGCAATTTTTCGGCAGATTCAATCTCTGGTGAGCGAAAAGATACACCCCACACAGGGAAAGCAAAGGAAAGTCGAAGGGGGCCAAACATACTACACTCACACTTCCAATAATAGAGGCAACGAGAGGCATACAATGCACTGCATAGAGCGGCAGCATGTAGTCGTTTTTTTAACAGAGATGGACATGGTATTTGTCTCTGTCACAATGCCTATTAAGGTCTGTCTCCGTTGATAGATTTTTAATAGAACCGAACATCTTAAAATGTTCATCTCCACTAATGTCATTTACAGAGATAGGGTCTAGAAAACCCAAAAAAAATTAGAACATCAAGAGTTTCAAACATGAAACCCGTTATCCAACAATACTGTCGGGAATAAGATCCCCGGTCCATAAGGCTCATCGGTCAGCAAGCGCATCCAGAAAAGCCACCGGCAACTAGGGCTTGTCGATCAACTAGATGAGACAGACAGCGTCTACCCTGTAGGAACCTCCCCCGGATGAGCCACGAGCCCCACGACACCGAACCTGGGTCGGCGCGTGACAGAGTCTAACAGGGAGACTGAGCGCATTGAAGGAAAACCACTCGAGTGGATCCCTTGTCTGGCTCGAGACCGATCCATCATAATTGATCGTCTGCATTTACTATGGGCCTGTTTGGTTTATCTTTTTTCTGACCAGCTTTTCTGAAAATCTGGTTGTGGGGAGAATCTGGCTGTGGGGAGATGAGAGCACCTAGAGGGGGGGGGGGTGAATAGGTGATCCTGTAAAAACTTCAATCTTAAGCCACAAACTTGTTAAGTGTTAGCACGAGTATTGCCAAGTGGCTAAGGTGAAGTCTCAACAAAACACAATACCACAAGAGATCAAGACAGAGGTGACACGGTGGTTTATCCCGTGGTTCGGCCAAGCCAATGCTTGCCTACTTCCACGTTGTGGCGTCCCAACGGACGAGGGTTGCAATCAACCCCTCTCAAGTGGTCCAAAGACTCACTTGAATACCACGTTGTTTTGTTGTTCCTTTCACTATCCCGTTTGCAAGGAATCTCCACAAATTGGAGTCTCTTGCCCTTACAAGTATATGATCACAAAGAAAGCACAGAGTAAGGGAGGGAAGCAACACACACAAATCCACAACAAAAGCGCACACACACGGCCAAGACTCGAGCTCGAATGACTATCTCAGAGTTCACACTAGAACAGAGCTCGAATCACTTAGAATCACAAACGAGTGCGCAAAGAACTTGTGTGGATGATCAAGAATGCTTAGGAGTTGCTTGTATATCTCCTCCATGCGCCTAGGGGCTCCTTTTATAGCCCCAAGGCAGCTAGGAGCCGTTGAGAGCAATTCTGGAAGGCTATCCTGGCCTTCTGTCGTCGGGGGCACCGGACAGTCCGGTGCACACCGGACACTGTCCGGTGCCCGATTTGTTTCCTTTCCTGGCGCTTCCGACCGTTGGAAGACTGCCGTGGATCTGCGAGCCGTTGGCGCACCGGACAGTCCGGTGCACACCGGACAGTCCGGTGCCGTCTTCCGACCGTTGGCTCGGCCACGTGTCCCGCGCGGATTGCGCGGCCGACCGTTGGCCCTGGCCGACCGTTGGCTCACCGGACAGTCCGGTGCACACCGGACAGTCCGGTGAATTTTAGCCGTACGCCGCCGGCCAAAAACCCGAGAGCGGCCAGTTCGAGTTGAGTTGGCCTGGCGCACCGGACACTGTCCGGTGCACACCGGACAGTCCGGTGCTCCAGACCGAGCCATTTCTCCTCTTCTCTCTTCCTGTTTCTAACACTTAGACAAATATGTTAGTCCACAAAACCAATGTACTAAGGCTTAGAAACATACCTTTATCTCATGATTTGCACCTTGTTCATCCATGTACACAAATTCACAATTAAACACATGTGTTGGCACTCAATCACCAAAATACTTAGAAATGGCTCAAGGGCACATTTCCCTTTCAATCTCCCCCTTTTTGGTGATTTATGCCAACACAACATAAAGCCACTAGAACAAGTGCAAACTCAATTCAAATAACACTTAAATTTATTTTGAATCAATTTTGGCATATATGGATCATCCTTTGCCACCACTTGGTTTGTTTTTGCAAATCAAACACAGATCTCTATCTCTAAGTTAAACACACATGTTTAAGCATAAAGAGAGTCATTCAAAGAGAGATTGATCAAGGATTTCAAAAACTCCCCCTTTTTCCCATAATCAATACTTCTCCCCACAAGAAGCCAACTTTTGACAAGAGAGACAACTTAAGAATTTTGACAAACCAAAACTCTATTCTACTATTTTCAAAATCTCTCAAGTGGTAGCTGATCCATTTATTGCTTTGGCCTTTATTTTCTCCCCCTTTGGCATCAAGCACCAAAACGAGATCAATTGTGGCCCTATAACCCCATTGCCTCACCAAATCTTCAATTAAGAGCAAATGGCAATAAGAGTTCATGAGATGGACTTGGAATAAGTTACCCCTCATCGGAGTGCAGTGGAAGTCTTTCATGGTCCAAGTCCACCTTTTCCCTTTCAAATCTCCTTTGTGACTAACACAAGCAAACTCAAACATATGGTTAGTCTCAAAGGGTCAAGTTGCAACACATCTCCCCCTAAACATGTGCATCACATTGCAACGGACTTGTGAGGTCCAGGGAGTGTTTGTACAACTTGAGCACCATAATAAGCAACAAAATGCAGAAGGGAACATGATCAAAAGCATAAATACATGTATGCTACAATTCAATCCAAGTTCCGCGAATCTAAGACATTTAGCTCACTACGCAGCCTGCAAAAGGTCTTCTCATCTAAAGGCTTGGTAAAGATATCGGCTAGCTGGTTCTCGGTGCTAACATAAAACACTTCGATATCTCCCTTTTGCTGGTGGTCTCTCAAAAAGTGATGCCGGATGTCTATGTGCTTTGTGCGGCTGTGCTCAACGGGATTTTCCGCTATTCGGATAGCACTCTCATTATCACATAGGAGTGGGACTTTGCTCAGATTGTAGCCAAAGTCCCTGAGGGTTTGCCTCATCCAAAGTAGTTGCGCACAACACTGTCCTGCGGCAACGTACTCGGCCTCAGCGGTGGATAGGGCAACGGAGGTTTGTTTCTTAGAGTTCCATGACACCAGGGACCTTCCTAAGAATTGGCACGTCCCCGATGTACTCTTCCTATCGACCTTACATCCAGCATAGTCGGAATCTGAGTACCCAATCAAGTCAAAGTTAGACCCCTTTGGATACCAGATCCCGAAGCAGGGCGTAGCGACTAAATATCTAAGAATTCGCTTCACCGCCACCAAGTGACACTCCTTAGGATCGGATTGAAATCTAGCACACATGCATACGCTAAGCATAATATCCGGTCTACTAGCACATAAATAAAGTAGAGATCCTATCATTGACCGGTATGCTTTTTGATCAACGGACTTACCTCCTTTGTTGAGGTCGGTGTGTCCGTCGGTTCCCATCGGAGTCTTTGCGGGCTTGGCGTCCTTCATCCCAAACCGCTTCAGCAGATCTTGCGTGTACTTCGTTTGGGAGATGAAGGTGCCGTCCTTGAGTTGCTTCACTTGGAACCCAAGGAAGTAGTTCAACTCGCCCATCATCGACATCTCGAATTTCTGCGTCATCACCCTGCTAAACTCTTCACAAGACTTTTGATTAGTAGAACCAAATATTATGTCATCGACATAAATTTGGCATACAAACAAATCACCATCACATGTCTTTGTAAAAAGAGTTGGATCGGCTTTCCCAACCTTGAAAGCATTAGCAAGTAAGAAATCTCTAAGGCATTCATACCATGCTCTTGGGGCTTGTTTAAGTCCATAGAGCGCCTTAGAGAGCTTACACACGTGGTCGGGGTACCGCTCATCCTCGAAGCCAGGGGGTTGCTCCACGTACACCTCCTCCTTTATTGGCCCGTTGAGGAACGCGCTCTTCACATCCATTTGGTACAACCTGAAAGAATGGTGAGCGGCATATGCTAGCAAGATACGAATGGACTCTAGCCTAGCCACAGGAGCAAAAGTCTCCTCAAAGTTCAAACCTGCGACTTGGGCATAACCTTTTGCCACAAGTCGAGCCTTGTTCCTCGTCACCACCCCGTGCTCGTCCTGTTTGTTGCGGAACACCCACTTGGTTCCCACAACATTTTGCTTGGGACGAGGCACCAGTGTCCAAACTTCGTTGCGCTTGAAGTTATTGAGTTCCTCCTGCATGGCCAACACCCAATCCGGATCTAGCAAGGCCTCCTCTACCCTGAAAGGCTCAATAGAGGAGACAAAAGAGTAATGCTCACAAAAATTAACTAATCGAGATCGAGTAGTTACTCCCTTGCTAATGTCACCCAAAATTTGGTCGACGGGATGATCCCTTTGAATCATCGCTCGAACTTGGGTTGGAGGTGCCGGTTGCGCTTCTTCCTCCATCACTTGATCTTCTTGTGCTCCCCCTTGATCACACGCCTCCTTTTGATGAACCTGTTCATCGTCTTGAAGTGGGGGATGCACCGTCGTTGAGGAAGAAGGTTGATTACGTTCATCCTGTTCCTGTGGCCGAACGTCTCCAATCGCCATGGTTCGTATAGCAGCCGACGGAACATCTTCTTCATCTACATCATCATAATCAACAACTTGCTCTCTTGGAGAGCCATTAGTCTCATCAAATACAACGTCGCTAGAGACTTCAACCAAACCCGATGATTTGTTGAAGACCCTATACGCCTTTGTATTTGAATCATAACCTAATAAAAACCCTTCTACAGCTTTGGGAGCAAACTTAGAATTTCTACCCTTCTTTACTAGAATGTAGCACTTGCTCCCAAAAACACGAAAGTACGATACATTGGGTTTGTTACCGGTTAGTAGCTCATATGACGTCTTCTTGAGGAGGCGGTGAAGGTAGACCCTGTTGATGGCGTGGCAAGCCGTGTTCACGGCTTCCGACCAAAAGCACTCGGGGGTCTTGAACTCTCCAAGCATTGTCCTCGCCATATCAATTAGCGTCCTGTTCTTCCTCTCTACCACACCATTTTGTTGTGGTGTGTAGGGAGCGGAGAACTCGTGCTTGATCCCTTCCTCCTCAAGAAACTCCTCCACTTGAAGGTTCTTGAACTCGGACCCGTTGTCGCTCCTTATCTTCTTCACCTTGAGCTCAAACTCATTTTGAGCTCTCCTGAGGAAGCGCTTGATGGTCCCTTGGGTTTCAGACTTATCCTGCAAAAAGAATACCCAAGTGAAGCGGGAAAAGTCATCAACAATAACTAAACCATACTTACTTCCTCCTATGCTTAGATAGGCGACGGGTCCGAAGAGGTCCATATGCAGCAGCTCCAGGGGTCTCGACGTGGTCATCACGTTCTTGCTGTGATGTGCTCCTCCCACTTGTTTACCTGCCTGACAAGCTGCACAAGGTCTATCTTTTTCGAAATAAACATTTGTTAGACCTATCACGTGTTCTCCCTTTAGAAGCTTGTGGAGGTTCTTCATCCCCACATGTGCTAAGCGGCGATGCCACAGCCAGCCCATGCAAGTCTTAGCCATTAAGCATGCATCTAGACCGGCCTCTTCTTTTGCAAAATCAACTAAATAAAGCTTGCCGTCTAGTACACCCTTAAAAGCTAGTGAACCATCACATCTTCTAAAGACAGACACATCTACATTTGTAAAAAGGCAATTGTATCCCATTTGACATAATTGACTAACAGATAGCAAATTATATCCAAGACTCTCCACTAAGAATACATTTGAGATAGAATGCTCATTAGAAATTGCAATTTTACCTAGCCCTTTTACCTTGCCTTGATTCCCATCACCGAATATAATTGAATCTTGGGAATCCTTATTCTTGACGTAGGAGGTGAACATCTTCTTCTCCCCCGTCATATGGTTTGTGCATCCGCTGTCGATAATCCAGCTTGAACCCCCGGATGCATAAACCTGCAAGGCAAATTTAGGCTTGGGTCTTAGGTACCCAACTCATGTTGGGTCCTGCAAGGTTAGCACAAATATCTTTAGGGACCCAAATGCAAGATTTATCTCCCTTGCATCTAGCCCCTAATTTCCTAGCAACTACCTTCTTACCCTTTCTACAAATAGCAAAGGGAGCATTACAAGCATAATAAATGGTAGAAGGTTCATTCACTACTTTCCTAGGAGCATGAATAACATTCTTCCTAGGTACATGAGCAATATCTCTCCTAGGCATATGTACAACATTTCTCCTACACATACCTCTACCATGATTATAAGAAGAATTAGAAGCAAACATTGCATGAGAATCATAAGCATATGAATCAAAATGATTATAAGCATTTCTAGCATGTCTCCTATCATAATACATAAAAGCATGATTCTTTTTAGTATTACTAGCCATCGGGGCCTTCCCCTTTTCCTTGACGAAGATGGGAGCCTTATGGCTTGTTAAGTTCTTGGCTTCCTTCTTGAAGCCAAGCCCATCCTTAATTGAGGGGTGTCTACCAATCGTGTAGGCATCCCTTGCAAATTTGATTTTATCAACTTCATTCTTGCTAGTCTTAAGTTGGGCATTAAGACTAGCCACTTCATCATTTAATTTGGAAATTTGAACTAGGTGTTCACTACAAGCATTAACATCAAAATCCTTACACCTAGTACAAATTTCAACATGTTCAACACAAGAATTTGATTTACTAGCTACTTCTAGTTTAGCACTTAAATCAATATTAACACTTCTTAAGGTAGAAATGGTTTCATGACAGGAAGATATTTCACTAGAAAGCATTTCATTTCTTTTCACTTCTAAAGCATATGATTTTTGTGCCTCTACAAATTTATCATGTTCATCATACAATAAATCTTCTTGCTTTTCTAAAAGCCTATCCTTTTCATTCAATGCATTAATTAATTCATTGATTTTCTCTATCTTAGATCTATCTAAGCCCTTGAACAAGCAAGAATAATCTATGTCATCATCACTAGACTCACTATCACTAGATGAAGCATAAGTGGAGTCTTGAATACTCACCTTCTTCTCCCTTGCCATAAGGCAAGTGAGACGCTCGTTGGGGAAGAGAGCCGATTTGTTGAAGGCAGTGGCAGCGAGTCCTTCGTTGTCGGAGTCGGAGGAGGGGCAATCCGAGTCCCACTCCTTTCCTAGATGCGCCTCGCCTTTTGCCTTCTTGTATTGCTTCTTCTTCTCTCTTTTGTTCCCCTTTTCCTGGTCACTTTCATTATCGGGACAGTTAGCAATGAAATGACCAAGCTTACCGCATTTGAAGCATGAGCGCTTCCCCTTGGCTTTGGTCTTGCTTGGTTGTCCCTTGTGACCTTTAAGCACCGTCTTGAATCTCTTAATGATGAGAGCCATCTCTTCATCATTAAGGCCAGCCGCCTCAACTTGCGCCACCTTGCTAGGTAGCGACTCCTTGCTCCTCGTTGCCTTTAGAGCAATGGGTTGAGGCTCGTGGAGTGGTCCGTTCAACGCGTCGTCGACGTATCTTGCCTCCTTGATCATCATCCGCCCGCTCACGAATTTTCCAAGCACTTCCTCGGGCGTCATCATCGTGTACCTGGGATTCTCACGAATATTGTTCACGAGATGAGGATCAAGTATGGTAAAGGACCTGAGCATTAGGCGGACGACGTCGTGGTCCGTCCATCGCGTGCTCCCGTAGCTTCTTATCTTGTTGATAAGGGTCTTGAGCCGGTTGTACGTTTGCGTTGGCTCCTCGCCCCTTATCATCGCGAACCGTCCAAGCTCGCCCTCCACCAACTCCATCTTGGTGAGTAAGGTGACGTCGTTCCCCTCATGAGAAATCTTGAGGGTGTCCCAGATTTGCTTGGCGTTGTCCAAGCCGCTCACCTTATGGTATTCATCCCTGCACAAGGAAGCTAGAAGAACAGTAGTAGCTTGTGCATTTTTATGAATTTGTTCATTAATGAACATGGGACTATCCGAACTATCAAAGTGCATTCCACTCTCTACAATCTCCCATATACTAGGATGGAGAGAGAATAGGTGACTACGCATTTTGTGACTCCAAAATCCGTAGTCCTCTCCATCAAAGTGTGGGGGCTTGCCAAGTGGAATGGAGAGCAAATGAGAATGTGAACTTTGCGGAATACGAGAGTAATCAAAGGAAAAGTTCGAATTAACCGGTTTTCTCCTCTCGTAGTCGTTGTGGTCCTCATCCTTTTGGGAAGAAGTAGACTCGTCGCTGTCGTAGTAGATGATCTCCTTGATGCGCCTGGTCTTCTTCTTCTTCCCATCCTTTCGTCTTTGACCCGAGCCGGAGTCGGTAGGCTTGTCGTCCTTCGGCTCGTTGACGAATGTCTCCTTCTCTTTGTCGTTGATCACTATACCCTTCCCCTTAGGATCCATCTATTCGGGCGGTTAGTCCCTTTGTGAATAGAACGGCTCCGATACCAATTGAGAGCACCTAGAGGGGGGGGGGGGGTGAATAGGTGATCCTGTAAAAACTTCAATCTTAAGCCACAAACTTGTTAAGTGTTAGCACGAGTATTGCCAAGTGGCTAAGGTGAAGTCTCAACAAAACACAATACCACAAGAGATCAAGACAGAGGTGACACGGTGGTTTATCCCGTGGTTCGGCCAAGCCAATGCTTGCCTACTTCCACGTTGTGGCGTCCCAACGGACGAGGGTTGCAATCAACCCCTCTCAAGTGGTCCAAAGACTCACTTGAATACCACGTTGTTTTGTTGTTCCTTTCACTATCCCGTTTGCAAGGAATCTCCACAAATTGGAGTCTCTTGCCCTTACAAGTATATGATCACAAAGAAAGCACAGAGTAAGGGAGGGAAGCAACACACACAAATCCACAACAAAAGCGCACACACACGGCCAAGACTCGAGCTCGAATGACTATCTCAGAGTTCACACTAGAACAGAGCTCGAATCACTTAGAATCACAAACGAGTGCGCAAAGAACTTGTGTGGATGATCAAGAATGCTTAGGAGTTGCTTGTATATCTCCTCCATGCGCCTAGGGGCTCCTTTTATAGCCCCAAGGCAGCTAGGAGCCGTTGAGAGCAATTCTGGAAGGCTATCCTGGCCTTCTGTCGTCGGGGGCACCGGACAGTCCGGTGCACACCGGACACTGTCCGGTGCCCGATTTGTTTCCTTTCCTGGCGCTTCCGACCGTTGGAAGACTGCCGTGGATCTGCGAGCCGTTGGCGCACCGGACAGTCCGGTGCACACCGGACAGTCCGGTGCCGTCTTCCGACCGTTGGCTCGGCCACGTGTCCCGCGCGGATTGCGCGGCCGACCGTTGGCCCTGGCCGACCGTTGGCTCACCGGACAGTCCGGTGCACACCGGACAGTCCGGTGAATTTTAGCCGTACGCCGCCGGCCAAAAACCCGAGAGCGGCCAGTTCGAGTTGAGTTGGCCTGGCGCACCGGACACTGTCCGGTGCACACCGGACAGTCCGGTGCTCCAGACCGAGCCATTTCTCCTCTTCTCTCTTCCTGTTTCTAACACTTAGACAAATATGTTAGTCCACAAAACCAATGTACTAAGGCTTAGAAACATACCTTTATCTCATGATTTGCACCTTGTTCATCCATGTACACAAATTCACAATTAAACACATGTGTTGGCACTCAATCACCAAAATACTTAGAAATGGCTCAAGGGCACATTTCCCTTTCAGGAGAATCTGAGTATCATTACGATTACATGTGGAGGAAGATAAAGTTGTTCATAGGGCTCAAGATCTAGAAAGTGACGGATTCCTACTATTACAACGACTCAACCGATTATGTGTTTATGTTGATTTTGGATAGTTTTTGCCCCAACGAATTTTATAGAAGCTGGCTGAAAAGCTGAGCGTTTGGCAGTCTGTAGCAGCTTTTGGTGGCTAGAAGCTGCCAGAAGCCGAAACAAACAGACCCTATGTCTGGCACCGAGCCACAGCGGAGGAGCCGGTCCGCCTCCCACTCATAGCCTATGAGCCCCTCGGACCACAGAGCACTCATAACTTACGGACCCCTCGAACGCGACTTATTTTATGGCTCGTGCACCCCCAACCTACGACGCACTCATGGTCTATCGGGACTAGACCTGAGTGCATAGACCTCTGGTAGGGCACAACACGACAAAACCACGTCGAGTCCTAGGCTACAAAGGCCAGGGTCCGACATAGCCCGAATGAAGGTGGTCAGGCGTCACACGCTACCCTCGTCGCCGCCATAAAGAATATGAGAAAGATCGGCGAC
Organism: Zea luxurians; assembly: GCA_029449295.1. NCBI lineage: Eukaryota > Viridiplantae > Streptophyta > Magnoliopsida > Poales > Poaceae > Zea > Zea luxurians. Next base: position 5,401,041 of record JAOPSE010000129.1, on the reverse strand, counting down.
CGCGAGCACGTGTGGCTTTACCCTATGGTAGAATACTTTGTTTTACCGTCGCCCGGTGGTTCCTTCTTGAGGAAGCCCCGCTAGCCGACCCCCTCCTTGGTCTATAAAAGGAGGAGGCCGGACCCTGGTCTGAGGATTCCGCTCCCCGGACACACAAGCGGACTTTCGATCCCAGAAGACACGACATGACGGACGAAAGGACGGACCCCAGACGAGAAGACGCCTAGAAGGACCGACGAAGAGGCCGGAGCCCCGTCGCCAAGCCTAGACTTAGCTAGGACTCCACTTTACAATGACCTCCTCCACGAATAAGAGACTTTGGAGCCTCCCCTCCCTCTCCCGCTCGTTTGTAACCCTACTACGAATCTTGGGTGAGGTCGATGTCGACTGCGGCTACTACAGGTATGGGTGGCTTTGATGCTGCTCTACCACATTTACGCCAAGTAGTGGTAACCTGATCTGGCACCTCTTCGACGCGAGCTGCAGTTTCATCACGTTCATTCCTCGGCGCTGAAGGACCTTCAGACGCAGGTTCATCGTTGAGCCAATTGGACCAACTACCAAGTGCAGCTGTTGCAGCCCCAGTCCACCAATCCGACCACTGTCTCCTCCGGTGACCGTCGCCGGAGCACCAAGACCTACCATGCACCATGCCACTAAATGACGACAAAAATGGTTGTGCACCCGTCGCTAAGGGACAACCGAGAAACAGATGCGGGAGTGCGCTGGACCAAGCCACACTCGGCCAAGGAGTAGTCGCGCCCGTCATCGCGCCGACAACCACACCCCTCCTGTCGGCAGCTGAGCACGACCAAGCCACACGGACAGTCGCACCAGTCGTAGCCTCGTAGGCATGCTACCCAATCCAGTTCTAGGGAAGGCGCACATGGCGTCGGCGCCCCCCTCGGTTGTGCGCTGATGCGCCACAGAGAAAAGGCTATGCAATCTCGACCGGCGATGGTGTCCACGCAATTGGCGAGAAGGGAAAAAAATATGTTGCAGGCCGACTGCAAATTAGAATGTTTGCAGCCCCTCACAAAAAGGAGGATAGACCCCATCTACAGATCCACCAGATAATGTTTTAGTTGTGTTATTGTTGCTGCGGGTGGGGGGTTTATCCTCTTTTTTTGAGGGGCTACAAACTTTCTGGTTTGCCGCCGGTCTGCAACAATTTTTTTCCGCGAGAAGTGCGTCGTCACGTGCCTGGAAGAGAAGGTTTACACTGCTTTTTCCATGTTTTGTGGGCCTAGATGGGGATGAGAGCCAGTACAAGCCAGTATTTCAGGCTCCTCGTTTCGGCGGCCTTTTTTTTGAGAAAAAACCCATCAATGAGCACCATGTTTAATATATTTTCTGGAGAAGTCTAGAGAGGAGTTCTTGGAGGAGCCATACTAAAGGGCATGTTTTCTTTTTTGAATGTCAACGGAGAAAAGACTCCCCACTTGATTTCTATTGCCTTGTTCTTTTGTCTCCACTACCGGAATTTGACTCTTTGCCGAGTGCCAAATATTTTGTCGAGTATTTTTTGGGCACTCGGCAAAGGAGATCTTTGTCGAGTGTTTTATTTTTGACACTCGACAAAAAGCTTCTTTGCCGAGTGTTTTTTTTCAACACTAGGCAAAGTCAATTTAAAAATCACATTTTAAAGCAGTAAATTAATTCAAATGAAAAGTTTTTAACTACAAATTTGTATAACTCATCATGATATACAATTTATATTTTGAACATTTCTTCATATGACAAAATAAAAATAAATTTGTTCATAAAACCTATATCTCTCTCGTAGTTTATGAAACTACGAGAGAGATGTATAAGATTTGTGCATATTGTTAGAACCATCATGTGAGATGAACAAATAACCAAACAATCAAAATATACTTTGTAGATCTTGAGAAGTTATAGAATTTTGTAGTTAACAACTTTTTCATTTGAAGTCTCAACGAAAACTATGTATGAATTTTAAAAATTAAAAATTTGAATTTTGAAAACTACATCGAAAGAAAAAACCACCAACATGAAAGTTGTAGGTATTGAAGAGTCATGAAACTTTATAGTTGACAATGTTTTGGTTTGAAATCATCTTGTCATGCAAAATTATGTTTGAAAATTTTAAAATTTGAATTTTTCAAACTATCTCGGATGGAAAAACCACAAAAATAAAAGTTGTAGATCTTGAAATGTAACAAAACTTTGTAATTGACAATTTTTTTGATTTAAAATCATCTTATCATTGAAAAATTCGTGTGAAGTTTTCAAATTTCAAATTCAAATTTTGTAAACGGTCTCGGATGTAGAAGCTATCAAAATAGAATTTGTAGATCTCAAAAAGTTAGGCAACTTTATAGTTGGTCACATTTTCAAATGAATTCATTTAGTGTCTTAAATAATCAAATTACTTTCGGTTGGTTATAGTACATAAGGAAAGAAAACGTGATATAAACATAATTGATATAGTAGTGTAGTGGTAGAGGAGGGTATGCGCGAGAGAGTCGATGAGTATGGTAATAGGTAGTGGTTGGAGAGTTGTTCCTATAATTTTAAAAAATGTTTTGCTGTTTTTTGTGTATTTTTTCGGTTCTTAATTTGCCGAGTGCTTTTCGACACTCGTTAAAGACTTTGCCGAGCGTTCGAAAAAAGTACTCGACAAAAAACTTTTTATCGATAAAATGTTTGCCGAGTGTAAAATGGTATTTACCGAGTGTGTTAGATACTTGGCAAAGAACACGATCCTGGTAGTGACCATGGAACATAACAAATTGTGTACATAGCGGCCATACCGGAACGGAGAGAAGGTAGGGGGAGTTTTATGAGCATAATGCAATTTACATCCTAGCACTCGATAACATCATTATCCAGCACGCCTGTATCTTTGCGCCCATACCTGTAGCTCCGATTAACAGCTTCCACGCTGCATTGCTGAATAGTCTGGTTGATGGAGTTAGCTTCTTGTCGGAACACCAGCGCATTCCGTCGTTTCCATAAAGGGCATCTGAGAATGACATCCTCCCAAAAAAATGATTGAATAATGGAGACGGTTGTTTTAAGATGACCATTTTTTTCAAAAAAAAAAAATCGATTTATGAATATAATACAGACATGTTAAGAGGACCACCTTCGTTGATCAAGGACCCTCTTTGTTGATCGATGGTTTTTGAAAATGAACATCTTAGAACGCTCGTCTGCGTAAATAATTTTCGAAGACGAACATTGTTCTGATGCTCCTGTGACCAATAATGGAGACGGTCATTTGTCTCGGGTAATGATTTGGTCGGCCTGCTAAAAATTACTTTCGCAGTTCACACAGATCCCCCACCGCGGCCGTCCGCCCCCGGCCACTTCTTCCTCTGCTGCGGCCTGCCCTGCCCTGCCCTGCCCAGTGCCCACCCCTTATCATTATCGTCATGGAGAGTCAGAACTCAGAAGCAAACAGCGCAGTGCTTGCACTCTCCTAACTGCTACAGGGACACTGAACTGATTTTGAATCCCTGCTGCCCCTGCCGGCCCGGTTCGTGTTCTTTGTTATTTCGTCTTTTAGTTTGCTCCATCCTTTTGCCACTGCTTTCTTTCTTCTTCTTGCCCCCCTCTGATAGATTGCTTCGGCTGCTGCTTTGCCTGCTTTATGGAATCAGCAGGATATGATCTAGGGCGTGATAAGAGAAACATTAAATAATGGTCCGATCCAAAGAGGGAAAACCCCATCGAGATCACATCTCGTCCCGTCTATCTCATCATCACCACGCAGCATCTTATCCATGTTGACAGCCATGAAATGAAAAAAAAAGAATGAAATAAAAAAAAACAAAAGTACGTAGTAGTAGCCACTAATGTAACAGTAACGCTAGCTGTCAGGTTCCAAGGGGACGACTTATACAGGCATGATTGAATATAGCAGAGCAGCTAATAATTAATGATGCGAAATTCCATCACCTAAACAAGCTAGCTCCTACATGAAATGACAATGACATGCATATAACTGAGCAGATCAATGGAGATTGGAGAGCAGTGCGTGGTAAGCTCGCACACCGTACCTCAGTAGTAGCTAATCTCGCTCATCACTCCCTCATTGCTTCGCTTCCTTGCTCGTCCTCGCTCTGCAGCTGCAGCCGCTGGGCCGGCGGCGCGAGGAACCCCATAAACCCGCTGCCGGCGCCAACCAGATGACCGAAGCCGACCTGCCCGGACATCGTCGACGGCTGGTGCTGGTGGATCGCGACGAGGGGGTCGAGCCAAGCGCGGGCAGACGACGACGGCCAGCCGCCGCCACTGGACTGAAGGGGTTCCCCTTGGGAGAAGATCAGCTGGCCCTGCAGGTGGTCTAACCCTTGCCGTGGGCCGGGCACGCCGAACATGTAACTGTCGCCATTTCCGGCGCCGCCGCGCCCGTCGTCTCCCGCGCCGCTGTTCTCTGGAGCATGCCACGGCGGCATTCTCTGGCCGTGCGCCTCCGGCCAGCCTTGGACGCCAGCAACGGAGATCATACTACCGTGGTGGTTCGGGGACACATGGCTGAAGATCTGCTGCTGCTGCTGCTGGTGGTGGTTATTGGTAGACTGGAGAGTGAGGCAAAGCTCCTGAGGCTGGTTGCTGCTGGTCGTGCGCGACAGAAGGTCCGGCGGGGAGCCCCTGTACTCGTCCTGGGTGGGGGTAGTGCTCGTTGTCGACGACGAGGGGAACAAAGACTTGACGTTGCCGGAGCCGGAGCCGGAGACGTCATCGGCGCCGACCGAATGTGGCATGAAGGAGCCGGCCACACCACCGATGGCGAACCCGTAGGACGTCGAGGTCACCGGCTCGGTAGTAGTGGCATCCGCTGCCTCCGCGGCAGGCTGCCCCTCTTCCCGGTCGGCCGAAAGCTCGTCGATGGCGGCCTTAGCGTTACGGATGAGCCAGTCGACGGCCTTGCTGGGGCGGTCGTAGCCTAGCCGGTCCTGCACGTCGTAGAACCGGATGGCCGTGTGCGCGGCGAGGCGGACACGGCGGTCGCGCAGCCCGCGCGCGGTGCACACCTTGCTGTGGCGGTCCTTGCGCCCGGCGGCAGACCGCACGATGCGGCCGCTCCCGAATGCGGTCGCCAGGGCATCCACGGGCGTCGACTCGCCGCTGCTGACGCCATCACTGCCAGCTCCTGCAGCCCTCGGCTGCTGCTGCTGCTGCCTCCGGCGGTGCTGGAGGTAGCTGAATCCTTGCTGGTGGTAGATCTGGAGCTGATGCTCCTGCGCCTGCGCTCTCTCCTTCTCCTGGAGCAGGTAGTGCAGGGTGCTGGTGGCGGCGGTAGGGCTGCTCCAAGGGTCCAAGCCCTTGGACAGCTGGTTCTTGTCCTCCTCCAGCTTGAGCGTACTCACTTCCGCACTCCCTACAGCCGGAAAGAATGAAGAAAGAACAAGCTACTACTAGCCAGGAATCAAAAGAGAAAAACTAAACTAATCAATCACCTAATTAGTTGGAGAGACCGAACTGTTTCGACCGCATGCGATTCGCTAGCTCACTCGGCTGCCCATGTCGAGGAAAAAGATTTAATGGCCATATATGGTGGGAAGGGAGTTGGGAAACCAACCCCAACCCCACACCGTCCACAAGCACAAGGACTCCGTCCGCAGGAGGCAGGCAGATAGAACCACACCAAGCTGCTCCTGCGCGCGCTGGTGGCCTGGGTGCATGCAGCTGGCCGGCCTCTCTTTAGTGAAAGAGACAAGCAAAAGAGGGCGGCAGTGCAGATCTTATCTTGGCAATCTCTCTGCGTGCAGCTAGGTAATCTTACACTGGCCGGGGGGAGGAGGAGGGAGGAAAAGAAGATCTCGGAGCAACAAAAAAAAAAAGAGAGAAGAAAGAAAAAGATTAGGACCTCTCTACCAAAAGCTGAGATAATTATTATTCTACATACTCCTTCGATCTTTCACCTTGACAAGGACATGAGCTACTACTCCTAGTACCATATATGAGCTGAGGAGAAGATCATGTGTCCCTTCAGTTTTCTGGTCCTTTTGATTTTAACTTTTTTTTGTATGGGTGAAGTACTGAAGTGTAGAGAGAGAGAGAGAGAGAGAGAGAGAGAGAGAGAGAGAGAGAGGCGGCCGGCTATAGCCTGCTGTAGATAGATTGATAGGATGATGCAGGGTCGCAGGGAGAGGGGATGACGAAGAGAGGGTTGGCGCGGACAGGCAGGCTCAGAGACAGGAGTCGTCAGGGTGTAGGGCAGTCGGCAGAAACTAAAATTTGGTCACCTGATTTCAGTTCATTATTGTTATTAGGAGAAACCACAATAAATTCGTCCCCTCTCTCTTCCAGCACAGGACTGCTAGCTGCTGCTGCTCCGACTGGACAGCCCCCAGTCTGCACGATGTATATGCCAGCTGATCGTGATTGTGTGCTGCGTGTGCAGTACGTGCTATTCTCTTGTAGTCTTGTGTGCATACATTTCACGTTCTACTAGTTGCAAAGTTGCGCACAAGTTCATGTGATGGAGAATTCTATCACCACCGTCAATCAATTATAATAATGTCCAGATGTTGACGTGAAAGGACTAGGGTATTTTTCTTTCGGTTTCTTGTTTAACTTAATAACCTTTTGCTATATGTATGTATATGACCTCTCCTTCACAACAATGAGAAATATACGTGTATGTGTAGCACGCATCCTCGTGTGCTTGCCATGAGTGGAGCTTCTTGGAAGACACGGTACGATGTGGTTATGTCATGTGTGTCTGCCCATCTTAGTGTATGTCAAGTAGCTTACTCATTCTCGTATCCATATTCAAACTTCACTCTACAAACGGTACAGTCTACGAGAAAAAATAGTGTTTTAGGTGACCATATAGATGAACTACTGGGTAAGGTTTTATATCTGATAAACTGTTTGAGAAAACGTAGAAAGTGTTTGGATATTAAATATAATCTAATTATAAAACTAATTACAGAGATATAATTAGCAATAAGATGAATTTATTAAATCTAATTAATTCATATATTATTAGGAAATATTTATTGTAACATCCTATGAACGAATCAAGGACTACTTGTCTTAATAGACTCGTCTCGCAGTTAGTCTTTGTCTATGTAATTAATTTTTTAATTAGACTATTTATAGTATTTCTAACTAGTATTCAAATATTTAAGACGATCGGACTAAAATTTAGTCATGAAATCCAAACGGGCTCGTATACCTTTTCTACTGTGTACTATTAATCAAATACTCTCCGTCCTAAAATAGTAGTTGTTTTAGCGCCCTCTATATTTGTATGTATCTACTGTGTACTATGTACTGATTCATATGGATGATTATGAATCTAGACACATGTATACAACACATAAATTAATTATTGTATGGATCTAATAAAAAGTAAAACGAATTTTAATTTGTGACGAAGGGAATAGATAACTTCTAGCTTGGCACTAGTTATTTGCTTTGCCTAATACTTTTTAGTTTGATAGCTACAATAGAGTTACTTGTTTTGCCTAATACTATCTTTACTACTATTAAGACGGTAAGAGGTAGGCTGTCATTCCTGGTTCTGCCATTCCCATTCCCATGCGCCCCTGATAGGTCGGTTTTTTATTTCTAAACCTGTGTTGTCATTCTCATTCCTCCCACACCTGTGGCATTTCTCATATGTGTTGCCATTCCCATTCCTCCCCACATCTGTGTTGCCATTCCCATTCCCGTATGTGATGCGTCGCTCTGGCATGTGGGTCCCATAGCCGTGACCCATTTCCTATTCCCAACTGTGTTCCGCGCATGTGACCAAATTTCTGCGACCAAATTTTTACCAAAAAAGCTAGTTGCGTGGGTCAAAGCTTGCGGCCAACCAAGACTACACATGTTGTGTGCGCACTAGACCTTATAAACAGGTGTGTGCACAGTTTATTGACCAATGTGGTACTATTTTTAGCTTGCCAATACAAAGTACACGCTTCCTGGGAGGCCCATTTGCTTGTTGTGGCCCAGACAAGGCCCACAGTCGACGCAGTTGCCCTGGGCTCAGCGCCTCAGCGGCCTCCCCCACCCCTGCGCCCTGTCTCGCCTCCACAGCCCCACCCCCGCGCGCCGTCTCGCCAGGGCTCCCCCACCCCCGCCGCAGCACGACCTCCACAGCCCCACCCCCGCGCGCCATCTCGCTAGGGCTCCCCCACCCCCGCGCGCCGTCTCTCCTGCACAACACGATCTCCTCCGCCAGCTGTCCCCGCTACCACATTATCTGCCCCTCTCCCCACCCCCGCTCGCCATCTCTCCCGTATGCACAACCTCCTCCATCAGCTCTCCCTACAACCCCCCACGATCTGCCTCCCCGACCCGACCGCGACCGTTTTCTCACGAGGTCACGTCCCCGCCGCGCCACCACTCCGTATCACCTCCGGGTCATGCCACCCCCCGTCACGCAACCACCATAGGTCGCCCCCCGCTCACGATGTGCCTAGATGATCTGCTTCGTCGCCTCGCCCGCCTCCTCAAGTGTGCTTCTGGCTGGGCTATTTCCGTCGCTGTCGTGTCTCCTTCCCAGGTTGTTCCGAGAATGGCTCAGGCGCCGACCTCCTCGGATGACGAGTCGATCTCGGTGGGTGCTAAATCTAGGGCACGCGACACGACCACGACTGAGAGGTCGCCGCCGGCGTGGCCCGTGTAGATCTAGTCGTCCCACACTTTTTTGGGTCTTTAGAACTGCTTCAAATTTGGCGCTGCGGAAGGGACACCGGTGTCGGCAAGGGGCTAAGGAGGAGACCACCTCACCTGCGGCAGGCAATCGAGTCCGCGGTAGGCAATTGCTAGAGTGCTAGAGATTTGGTTGTTACCATGTGAAGAGGAAGAGAATGAGGGCACAAGCGCGAGAGCCTCTCAGCTTGAGTCCACGGTCGCAGCAGATGCAGCGGTTGGCAACCCTGAGCACGACCTGCGTGGCGGCGAGGAGGAGCAGCGCGCCGACGTCGTATCCAGTGGCAATGTCGAAGTCGTAGACGTAGTAGTCGTACTCCTTGGCAACGTCCATGGTGACATTGGCCCGGCTCCGACATTGTGGACATCGCTGCTCCTCCCCTTCATCCTCACCGTCATTGGTCCCTCTGTCGCATCGTTGTCCTGTGATGCGTGCCCAATGCCCAGTTTAGCATCACTTTTTCCCTCCAGTTTTATTTCCTTTTCTGGTTCTTATTACTGTTTTTGGTGCTTGCAGACAAACACAGGTGTTGCGTGCTCACTTGGATCATATTTTCCCACAAATTTCAGTAATCTTCTTGGACATGTTGACAGTGAAAGGTATTTTCACTTGCAGTGTACCATACTTGTTTTTTATCCTTTTATTTTCTTAAATTCAAATTGCTCCACACATGCTTGTAGTCCATTCAGTTAGTCCTCATTTTAGTTTCTTTGATGCTGCAGATTTTCTCATTTGGTAAAGTTTTGTGTGTATCACCTGCTAATGTACTATAGAGTTAAGGTTTCATGTTTCAAGAGCTAATATACTTTATTGCTTGTTACATATTAGAATGTACAACGAACTGGTGTCAAACACTATTTATGAAGGAGGGCCTTTTGATTCAAAGGCATCATCTATAAAACTTCTAAGGTATGAATAATTATTCTATGCAGATCTTAACTGGAGCAAAATTTGGAGTAGATCCCTCAGGATGTGTCGAGCTAGCAAAGCATGTCAGATTGAACTACCCTAACCTTGTGTTCTCTGGTTTGGTGACAATTAGGATCCTTATCTACTCCTCAACTCTGAAGAATTTCAAGGCATCTGCTTCTGCAACACGCTCTTTGTGCTAGCCAGCACCAGCTTCCTTGGGATGATCATGATGCTACAGTTGCCAGAATCCATGGGCTTGTACTCGCCTGTCATCGGCATCGCGCTGGACCCGCACAAGCCAGAGGTCGAGTACTCACCCGCTATTGGCATCTGCAACACGCTTTTTGTGCTAGCCGACGCCAACTTCCTTGGGATGGTCACTATTTTGCTATGTAAAATCTACCCTTTTCCATGGTTTGTTTTTATATTGCCTAAATAGTTTTATTGCAGCTAGATTTTAGATTAATTAAGCATGACTTGTACATTTGTTTAAACTGAAATATTTATTTTCTATCCATGTTTTTGGGCAGGTCATTAAATTGCGATTTTTTGTTCTTGTGGTTGCAATACTCTGAAATAAGTGGCAGACACATTACAAAATTGGTTTCCTACTGTGATTTTCACAGTACCATTTTCTTTCCAAGCATAGTATTTCTTTTGTTCTTCTCAAATCATTTTAGTTCATTTGGTGGTCCTTTTTGTTGAGAAGATCTTGGAATGAAGTGTAGTTCTATTACCTTGATTAGTCATTTGTAGAAATGGCGATATACCCTGAAGTAGTCAAATATATATGGCAAGTAATGGAATGAAGCAAGTTGTTGAGGGTATCTATAGCATGGCAAATGTAATCTTACAGCCCCTGCTCATTTGGAAGAGGTCCTGAGAGAGCAGATAGCTGGTGGTCAACTACGGACACACAGACCATGGAAAAAGATCATTGTCATTGTTGAGGGTATCTATAGCATGGAAGGGGAGCTGTGTAAACTCCCTGAGATTATAGTTGTCTCCAAGAAATACAAGGTCTTGAGAATTTTATTATAATTAAGTTTGGCACATAAATTATTCTTTTTTTGCTTTTCAGTCCATTGATAACCTTAACTGAGTGCAACAAAGAGGGCTGGCCCTCAGGCCACCCATAACAGTCCTATTCATTTACTCCTTATTCTATCAAACAGGCCTACACATATCTGGATGAGGCCCATAGCATTGGTGCTGTTGGGCAGTCTAGCCGCGGTGTTTGTGAGCTCCTTGGGGTTCACCCAGCTGATGTAGATATAATGATGGGTACTTTTACCAAGTCTTTTGGATCATGTGGTGGATATATTGCCGCATCAAAGGTGCATACTTCTGAAAGTGACTGTATTACACTGTAGCACTTGGTAAGATTGCATTGAAGATTTGCTGATTCTTTTCACTATAACTTTCAGGAGATAATTCAGCACCTTAAGCATAGTTGTCCGGCCCATGTGTATGCTACTTCCATGTCGCCACCAGCAGTCCAACAAGTTATTTATGCTATTAAAGTTATCCTTAGGGTGGATGGCTCCAACAGAGGTACTAAACCAGTTTCTTTAACACTTTTTGCCCTTTTCATTTGCAGCTGTGTTAATGTTCGATTAAATAATTCTTTTTTTCCTTGTGATGTACTGAAGGTGCCCAAAAACTTGCTCGCATCCGTGAGAATAGTAATTCCTTCAGGTCAGAGCTCAAGAAGATGGGTTTTAAGGTTCTTGGTGACAATGACTCTCCTGTCATGCCCATTATGCTCTACAATCCGGCTAAGATTCCTGCGTTCTCTAGGGAGTGCCTTAGACAAAAGGTTAGTAGTAGAGTTTGTCAGAATATTCTGAAGATCCAAATAGCACTATGCTTTTGGTATACTTTTTTTAAAAAATACTTTGTTTGAGAATTGTGGTGTTAATAGCAATCTGCATGTAGTCCATATCCATCACTATTTGCACCCACTAGTTTCGTTCTTCCTATCTGTCATGGTACTTATAAGATACTTATCTTTCAGGTTGTTGTTGTTACTGTTGCGTTTCCTGCGACACCTCTTCTTCTTGCTAGGGCACGCATATGCATTTCTGCTTCACATACTAGGGAGGACCTGATTAAAGCCCTTGATGTGAGTGTTATAAATACTTCATTTTTATTCTAGGAGTCATAAATAAAGCCGAGCTGATGTGTTTCTTGTCTGTGCAACCCACTCTTAGGTTATCAGCAGAGTTGGCGACCTTGTGGGCATCAAATACTTCCCTACAGAACCACCAAAGATTGCTGGTGCTGATCATGATAAGCTGGAGTAGGAATCAACCCTTAGTTGCCCCATGAGTGATTGAAGTTGTTAGAATCCCTTGGAGTTGTCAACAAATCATTATGGAAAGAAGCACATATTGAGCCATTTCATTTGGATCTTGTCAATACACAACAGTCCAGGATCTGTCATATTAAGCTAACTACTATTTGTTGATTGTACAACTATTCTTCCAATTGTGTATAACTGGTTGAAATTTAGTTGTTCTGTTGTTAATCCATTCCCAATATGTAATACAATTAGAGGCAATATAAACTTCGAGTAGAACATTACTGAGTTTCCCTTGCAGATCACTGACGACTATTGGTCTCTTGCTTTCATGTATTTTTTTACCTTTTGACATGGGATTAGTAGATGTCTCTCTACACTTTATATGAAGATAAGAATTATTTTTTATTCAGTGAATGTTATATGTGACCACTGACAATGTTTATGGGTAGAAGTAAGACAGTAAGAGTCATATATGATCCTGTCAAAAATATGATTAGTTAATATGATAGCGCTCACCGTCCATCTACTGTGATTGTAGCAGTTGAATGCAAGTAGTATAAGGTTGTCTCCATCAGCTACTCTATATCATCCTCTATTTTAAATTTTACTCTACAAACAGTATTGTTTATAGTGTTGTTGATCACTTATTCTCAAATGCTGTGAATCAAGAACAAGACAACATAATTGTCAAGCATTAAGGATCTTCGTCCTTCGAAGCATTATCTCCTCTCAGAGATAATAATCTTCGGACGAAGGTCATAAAGAACGTGTCTTTGTCATTTCATAGATGAGTAGGAATACGCGAAGATGACAAATATAATCCAATGATTCATTCATATTTGTATTTCATAAAACACACATGAATATTAACAGAATTAATACTACATTTATACCTTTGGTTTGCTCGAAGGTATGGATGCGAGAGAGTGATTACAATCTAGCGTGAACAGTACGGTGTTACTGTTCATCTATTTATAGACACGGAATGCAGCCCGGGTAAAATTACATCCATGCCCTTGAACATTTGTCAATAAACAACTGAAGCTAGCAAGGTCTATCTCTTTACATGTTCCTTTCGCTGGCTCTGAGTATCAGCACCCATGAGGGGCAATTCTACTGGTATACAAAGAGCAACTCCAAGGGAGCACTACAAAATTCTTCCCCAAAATGTTTTATTGGGGTTGTTAAAATAATTTCCCCCAAAAAAATTTATCCCACATCAGACTACTAAGCTGGTCCCTAAAAAAATTGAAACAACCTACGTTCCATTGCTGGTGCGTTCACATCTTCTGAGACTGAGTATGTGCAATTTGCCTTGCCTCTGCCACTCGTACCTGCCCATGGCCAGTCGCTTGGATAGGAGCGAGTCTGTGCTCGCCATGGATTTGGTGGCTGAGTAGCCTTTGATCTTAAACTTGTGCATGATGCAAGCAGCGTCGATGAGGTTCCAGGAGGATCCCATGGATGGCGTGATGAACTACTTGTGCTGAAGGGGTGAGACGAGCGAGGGCATCAGAAATCAACAAGACATTCACACGGGCAAAATCTTGGCGCGAAACAACTTTCTCTGCGCGTGCAGTGTCTGATTGGGGAGATTTGGTTGATGTGAATATTTGCGGGAGAGGGAGCTGTGGATTCGGGATGCAAATGTTTTGGGGAAAAGTTGAAGAGTCTGTTGGATGGCTAAAAAAGTGTTTTTGATCCTATAAAAGTTTTTGGGGGTTGTTTTACATTTTCTCTTGGAGGTGCTCTAACAAGACACCACCTAATCCTAGATTTTCGTAGGTAAAAAAGTTTGTTTCCTTGCGTGCTTGAATTCATTGCTAATCAGTAGAACCATTGAACAGAGCAATAGTAATCATTTTTAGAGATCAGAACAATGTTAATCTTAAGTCTAGGTACAACACCAATCACCCAAGTAAACTGAAACTAACAAAAGCAAGATCTAACTGAAAGGAACCTAGATAAAAAGCTGCCCTCCTTCAGTCTGGGAATCCGTGATGCAGGTTGTGGTCCCATCCCACCAAGGCAGCAATAGTGCTTGTTCAATAATGTTGTCCTGAATGTCCCTACCATTTGCCTATGATGAACTGGTAAACTACATTATCCTAGGGGGTTTTATTTATTTCTTCTTATTTTAGCTTGGAATGTTATAAGTTACTATATAAACGAGTTTGGGATATAATCAAGTGCTCTTGAAGAAGAAGGAAAAAAACTCCAAAAATGGCAAACAGAACATTATTAGGGCATCACTATCATTAGAATAACATGCAGCAGGTGGTGACCGAGACCCTGCATGACCTGATAGAATCGACAAATGGGAAACAAAAACAATGTAGACCTCTAGCAAATGTGCTGCAGTTTTTCTGCTTGGTCGAATTGCTTGCGATGACTTTGTGAAACTATAGCTTGTGTAGCATGGCAAGAGTATAATATGTTTCATTGCATTGTATTTTGTTTAGGGAGAAATTTTTCTTGGCACACGAATTTTGTATATCATAGTAATATTTGTCGCATCTATGTTTCACACTAAATTTTTACTCCCGTGGCAACGCACGGGCACAGACCTAGTTTAGTTTGAAGGTGCTAGAGCTGGCCTTGGGAGCGTCCGAGCGCCCTGGGGGACAACTTACTGGAGCTCGGCCAACTGTCTTGTTGTGGCCAGCGTTGAGGTGAGCTCAGTGATGGCTCGCTCACAAGTCTATGCCACCTTGAACGAGGCATCTTTAGCTTGAGGTATGTGTAGTTGGGGATGACCATAAATTTAGTGTAGCATGGCCTCCTAAGAATGGCGTTGTAGGACCCCGGGAAGTGGATCGCCACGAACTGCAGTCGCTCGGTGAGGAAATTGGAGGAGACGTTGAATGTGATGGGTAAAGTGATCCGCCGAGTGGGTAGGCCTGGTGGCCTAGTATGACGCTAAGCTAGGGCGCAGTGCGGAGCATGCATTCCCCAAACCATCATAGGTTTCAACGTACATGATGTTGAGGATGCTTCCTTCGTCCATTAGCACCCTAGAGAGGCGGTTTGAGCCCATGATTGGCTCGACAATGAGGGGGTAGGTCCCGGGATGCGGGATCTCGTGCAGGTGGTCGCGACGGTCGAAGACGATCGGGGACTCCGACCATCGGAGGTATCGTGGGACAGTGGTCTCCGTCGTGTTCACCTCGCAACGGGCTAACTTGAGACGACCCTTGTCGCCGAATCTTGGCTAGAGGCCGATGACGACCACAAGCGTTGATGGTGGAGCTTCCTCTGTTTTCCACTTGATGTTGGCGACAAACCGGTTAAGGCGTCACTTTAGGGCGGCGACATACCTCTTGAGGCGTTGCTTCTCCGCCCTACTCCTTGCTGAGCGCGTGGGTCCTACGCTTGTGGTGAGAGGCATGTCTGGGTCGACGAGGCAGAGCTCGGCGGTGGTGGTGGTGAGGAAGTCGAGGGAGTCAAACCAAATTATTATTTTGTTGATAACTATTTTTAAGACGTGAAACAGAATAGAATGACACTAAACTTTAAATGGTCATTATTGTATTTTTGCGAGGTCGACACCATGACCTGTGGCACCAAGCTAGGCGCCAGCGCAACACGGCACCCCATACCTCAACGCCATAAGGCACGCACCGAACGGTGTTACCTCAGCGTCGTGGCTTGTGGCGTCGAGCAGAGTGTCAAAAACGAGAATAAGTCTTTTAGGGTTCAAAAGTAAAATTTTAAGAAAAATGGTTAAATTGCAAAAAAAAAGGAATAATATTCACTACCAATTATTTTAGAAATGACAATGATACAATATCAATGTTGGTTTGTGGCTTGACCTAGCATTAAAAGTATGACGATCAGTAATATAGTTAGACTATCACTAAGACTTCATGGTTTAAACCAGCAGTAATACAATGGTACTATCACTACCGATATCTGTTTTAAAAAATATATAGTTTTTCATATGACATCGGATTATAGTAAACCTTGTATCAAAATTATAGAGTTTAAAGATATTTAAAATTTTATAGTTTTCAACTTTCAAATTTGAGATGGTTTACAAGTCCAAATACTCAATATAAATTATCAGATCGGATTTGACATGATAATAATATTAAATAAAGATAAAATCCTTACTAAAGTTACATGAAACCATGAGATCTTCGACTTAACAGCTAACAACTTTTTTATTTAAAATTATTTTAAGTATAAATTATATGATGTAAGATTAAAAGATGTAGTTAAAATAATAGCATTTGGTGTGTAACGATTACACTTTGAAGATAGAAACTAAAAAAAGTAACAACTATAATTAGATGAACCACATTTTTATAATTTATAAGCACGTATAAATTTGAAACGCTCTAATTAGTGTTACGGTTTTGAGAAATAGGGGGGTAGTTCAAATTTTAATTGAATGAGCAATAAAATAAAAAGACCAATTGGGTTCTCTCTGAAGTAGTAGACCGTAGACGACGTATGGCACCCTCGTTTCTCCGCCGTCGTCCCGTCGTACGGCGTACCCACCGCGGCCGGTAGTACAAGTACCCCGACCGCGCCATCACGCAGGCACAGTCGCCTTCCTCCGCCGTCATTAACTACAGGAAGCAGACTACGCTCGGGTAGCTGCAACCGAGCTGTGAGCTAGGTGCTGCATGCTAGCTAGATCCGTCGGCTCCTGCTTGGGTGGCTGCACTCAATGCAAGCATGCATACGCGCGCGGCCAATTATTCGAGAACGGACAATTGGTTTTATTGATCCGTCCTCTCGTGCTGGGTCGCCTCGTCCCGTCTTCTTCGTCGTCACCCCTGCAGCCGCCTGCTGCTGGCTCCCCCTCGCTCCTTCAGTCTGGACGTCTCGTTTAGGTGCGGCCGCGCTATTGCTAAACTTGGTTAGCCCCCCTTGCCAGAAATAAACCGGTCCCAGAAAAACCTCTGTGCGCTTTCCTCGCTCACATTTAGTAATTAGGGCATGTACAAATACTCCGGCTCGGTATTCTACATAAAAAAGATAGCTAAGAGTCTGTACGATACGATCTTGAACCTTTAAATCATAAATATTTAAAATCATAAATATAATTAAGATACGAGCACTTCGTAAAGAAGCTGTCGTCTTTTGATTTCCTTTCATTTATCCCTCTATAGATCTCTTTAAGAGTATATACAGTGATATTTAATATAGAGGCTCTTGAGGTGTTTAAATGGACCATTTGCAAAAAAAAAAAAAAAAAATTGTAGAGCCATCTCTTTATGTTCATAAAGAGATATCTCTGGCTCGTAATCTAAGTAGCAACATACGTCTCACTCCTACCATACGAATTTGTGGTCTGTTCTATCGATCTGATGTTGTACAAGATACTTCATTATATAATAGAGTCTTTTAGTTGTCATTTGTGTTTGAAGAACAGTTTTAGGGTCTCTCTATTAAACATATACTAAGAGACTCCTTGTTTAATTGGGTTTTACATGACCTTTCACCACAGCAGCAGTAACCGCCCTGAAAGCCCTTTGCTGTCTTGCCGCCCCCTCCTATTGCACACATATCAATGCAGGTAGGATCAGGTCCACTCCCAGTTCTCTGGATTCCTGCGGCATGTCAGACGGCAACAGTACTGTGTACGTGCAGGAGGTGCATGTTACTGCTGTGTACAGATCCAAAACAAGTAGTGTGATCGTAATTTGGTTCGATCGATGAGTATGTGCGCTTGATGAATTATGGATTCTTCAGTATTATTTTGACAGGGTTGTTAACAAGCTATCTAGACGCATCATAGTCAAGTGCACATGTCCTCCTATCCGGAGTCCACACCAACACCATTCCTACAAAATACTTTAGATGTTAAAAAAGAGCAAGTACTGAAATATCCGTGTGCCACAGGTCCATGGTAGAAGCCACACTCCAGTTTTCTGACTGCCAAACTAATAATACAACAACCCTAAATTAGTAATAAATACAAGATATTAATTTATAGATAAATATTGGTTATGCAATAACTAATCAAAATGTAATACCCACTTTGTAAGAAAAGTCTAAAAAGAGAAATCATATTCCTTTATACATATATGTGTTATCCATATTTATCATTTCATGAGAACATCACATGAAAACATATAAATAAATAACAAAAGATACCCAAACTAAATCATGCATTGATATGTGTACAATTACATCTGCATATACATATAGGCATAAATAGAATTCATAAGATAACTAAACAACTTAGATTACCCTCTATTAAAGTGTACCAATTTCATATAGGCACCGCCGTCTAGTAGCTGCTGGCTGGCTAGAGGTTGAAGGCGGGGGCTGGGTCGTTGATCTCGGTTTGGGCGGAGTCGCAGCTAGCTAACCTGGGCATCGGCTCAGAATCCCCTAGGACGCGCAGAGTGCTCGTCGCCGGGGTGCCGTCATTCCCGCAGAATCACCGTACGCCATCGCGGCTCGGCGGCGGGGGCTGGAAGATGAATGGTGGCCGTTGATCTCCCTGTGTTCGGCTCAGATTAGTAGTCCGAAACCGATTTGGCCTGGTGCGATCTGAACCGTTAATCTGATATGATGCGGCTTTGACCGATGAGGTCGTGTGGGCCGTTGATCGGTCATCCGATGGCCGTTGCGGCGTACCCCTTCGCGATCTAATTTGGGCCTTCAGATTGCGATCGGATGGCTTACAATCAAGCGTACCCCTTCACCCGAGACTCATTTTCAGAAGAGCCCTCGTCTTTGGAGGTATTCAACCCGCCGTCCATTAGTGGATTAGCCTGAGTCTGGGAAATATTTCGATTTAGCCCCTATAGTTTCTAATAATTATGCGTCTAGTCCATAAGCTTAGGAAATTCAGGAAAATGATTTAAGAAATGGTTTTTTTGTGTATAAAAATATATCCAGAACTTAGTTAATTCATAGAAATTCCATTTAACTCCTTTTTAATTCGTTTCAGTTGCAATAATTTTGTTTTAATATTATCTATCACCTAGTATCTATGTTTAGCTATAAAACTTAGATTAAAATTGTTCACTTGAATTAGTCTATACCAGACATAAAATAACTCTAGAAATTCATAACTCAATAACCGTAAGTCCGTTTTGATCCATTCTAGTTACATTAGTCTCACAATAATATTTATTATCATCTGGTAACTTTATTTTGTCATGAAATATAGGTTAAAATGTTGCACTTAGTCTATTCTATACTTAACCACGTGGATCTTCGGAAAATCATAACTTCATAACCGTAACCCCGAATTTAGCGGTTCTCGTTCCCACGATCTCGTAACGACGCGTAGATTATTATTATTGCTGTTGATATTATGTTTGGTGTGATGGTAATTTTGCCTATATCCTATTTGTCTGTATTGCTACATTTAGCAGTGAGGACACGTGTCATTTGAAGAGCAAGTTGGTACCTGGAATCTCAAGTCCCAGGCAAGGTGTGCCCTTGATCACTTCTTTTTACCCACTCATGTCCTAATTAATCATAATGATCTTGTCGGCGTTCCGAGACCGGGGGGTCCCTGAGCCGACGAGTGAATGTCGCCGCGTGCCCCAGCCCAGATGGGTCGAGCGCGAGGGCGAGCGCGAAGGGGGGAGAGCGAGGCGGCCGAAGACCGGCGTGAGAGAGGTGGGAATCCCGCGACCTTCGTGTTCGTCCCGCGCCCAGGTCGGGTGCGCTTGCAGTAGGGGGTTACAAGCGTCCACGCGGGAGAGGGAGCGAGTGGCCTCCAGCGAGCGCCTGTCTCGTCCTCGTCCCCGCGTGGCCAACCTTCTCTAAGAGGGCCCTGATCCTTCCTTTTATAGGCGTAAGGAGAGGATCCAGGTGTACAATGGGGGGTATAGCAGAGTGCTACGTGTCTTGCGGAGGAGAGCTAGCGCCCGAAGTACATGCCGTTGTGGCAGCCAGAGAGATCTTGGCACCCAGCTGGTGTGATGTCGTGGCCGTTGGAGGAGCAATGGAGCCTGGCGGAGGGACAGCTGTCGGAGCGGTTGAGTCCTTGCTGACGTCCTCTTGCTTCCGTAAGGGGGCTGAGAGCCACCGTCGTCACAGAGTATGCGGGGCGCCATCATTGCCTATCTGGCGGAGCGAGCCAGATGGGACGCCGGTCTTGTTCCCTGCGGCCCAAGTCAGCTTGGGGTAGGGTGATGATGGCGCCTCCTGTTGACGTGGCTGGTCTGCGCCCTAGGTTGGGCGATGTGGAAGCTCCTCCGAAGCCGAGGTCGAGTCTGTCTTCCGTGGCCGAGGTCGAGTCCGAGCCCCCTGGTCGGGCGAGGCGGAGACCATCGGCTGAGGCCAGGGCGTAGTCCGAGCCCTAGGGTCGAGCGAAGCGGGGTTCGTCGTCTTCCGGGATTTAGCCCGTGTCCGAGCCCTAGGTCCGGCGGAGCGGAGTTCGCCGTCTTCCGGGCCTTAGCCCGTTTTCGAGCCCTGGGTCGGGCGGAGCGGAGTTCGCCGTCTTCCGGGTCTTAGCCCGTGTCCGAGCCCTAGGTCGGGCGGAGCGGAGTTCGCCGTCTTCCGGGTCTTAGCCCGTGTCCGAGCCCTGGGTCGGGCGGAGCGGAGTTCGCCGTCTTCCGGGTCTTAGCCCGTGTCCGAGCCCTGGGTCGGGCGGAGCGGAGTTCGCCGTCTTCCGGGTCTTAGCCCGTGTTCGAGCCCTGGGTCGGGCGGAGCGGAGTTCGCCGTCTTCCAGGACTTAGCCCATGTCCGAGCCCTGGGTCGGGCGGAGCGGAGTTTCCTATGGAGCCTTCGGCCGGCCTGACTGCCTGTAAGTCTCACTCTGTCAAGTGGCACCGCAGCCGGAGTGGCGCAGGCGGCGCTGTCCTTCTGTCAGGCCGGTCAGTGGAGCGGCAAAGTGACGGCGGTCACTTCGGCTCTGCTGGCTGGGGGGCGCGCGTCAGGATAAAGGTGTCAGACCACCTTTGCATTAAATGCTCCTGCGGTTTGGTCGGTCGATGCGGCGATTTGGTCAGGGTTGCTTCTTGGCGAAGACAGGGCCTCGGGCAAGCCGGAAATATGTTCGCCGCTGGAGGGGGGCCTCGGGCGAGACGGAAATCCTTCGGGGTCGGCTGCCCTTGTCCGAGGCTAGGCTCGGGTGAGGCGTGATCGAGTCCCTCGAATGGACTGATCCCTGACTTAATCGCACCCATTAGGCCTTTGCAGCTTTATGCTGATGGGGGTTACCAGCTGAGAATTAGGAGCCTTGAGGGTACCTGTTGGAGACTTGTTCTCAAATGCTATGAATTAAGAACAAGGCAGCATAAAATGTTAAATGTTAACGTCCTTCGTCCACGAAGCATTATTCCCTTGAGGATAATGAACCTTGGACGAAGGTTAATGAGAATATGATTACGAAGGTTAAGTCTTCGTAATCAAATTTTAATAGATTGTACAAGATAATATAAAATAAAGGGTATCAAAGGTAAATGAATCATAAACGAATCATATTATAATTTATTAAATCATTGAATACAGCTTTTACCTTTGCCTTGACAAAGATTGGTTCCCGAATGATGCGATTACAATTACCGGAATCCGTGAACAGTAAAGGAATACTGTTCACTATTTATAGACATAGGACACAGCCTGTGAAGAATTACAATTATGCCCCTCATAAAAGTTTACAACATTGACTCAGACCTTTATGGACTAAAAGGTCATTCTATCTTTAAGTCGGTTTGTAATACCGAAGCTTCATGAAGAGGAACCTTCGGCCAACTCATACAAACAACTTCAGCTGAAAACCGCTTATTCCTACAAGACCTTCGGCGACGAAGCATAGTCCCAACAGTAGCCCCTTTCGCGGTGCTAGATCGTTTTTCGTAACGAGCTTGATCCGTGAAAAAAGTCTCTTAAGCTTCGGGGAGCCGAAGGTCCGAAAAACACCTTCCCCGAGCTCGTTGTCGAGAAACGATTCAGTTTCCCAGCGCGTATCGGTCCCACCTTGCAGAGTTACTGTTTGTCTCTGCGGTCCACCACGCAGCGAGTGCAAGCGGGTGTCCGCCTGGTGTAAAAATCCTGGCGGTTCGCCTTCTTACCTGCAGTACTATATAAACAGACGAGTAGGTGTGAAGTTACCATAGCATTCATTGCTATTTGCACTGTTTTGCTGCCAAAATTTTTAACCATCGCCGAAGCTTGACTCTCGGAATCGAACGAAGCTCCAACTTGAAGCCTGCTTCGTGAGAAGGAAAAACTTCGGAAGAAAAAAGTATTTAATTTCCACAAACTCAGAATTAAATGGCTAGAGTGCGATCTACCGCTAGGGTTGAGCGTGAGGGGGGCGAAGTTGAAGGTTCGGAGACTGTTCCCATCTCCGAAGCGATGCAAAGGTCCGGACTGGTAACTTCGGAGAAGATCCCCAGTGATGATGCAGAACAGGCAGAACAAGCAATTGCCGAAGCAGAAGAAGAAGATATTGAGGAAACTGATCCCGAAGACGATTATCGTATTGCCATGCCAAGCAAGCTCAGCCACTTGGACTTCGGAAAGTCTACTGTTTCGAAGGCTGATCTCTCCAAAATGGTAAAGTCGGGCTTTTCAATGAGAATCAGAAGAAGCTATTACGCTTCGGGGGAGAAGAGACTACCCCAAAGCCGGAGAAGGATGAAATTGTCATTTTCAAGAGCTTTCTAAAGGCTGGATTAAGATTCCCCCTACATGAGATTATTGCAGAGGTACTGAAGAGGTTTGGTATCTACTTTCATCAGTTAACTCCTAACGCTATCGTTAGGCTTAGCGTTTATATCTGGGCCCTCCGAAGCCAAGCGGTGGAGCCGTTTGCAGACAGCTTTTGTCGAGTTCACGAACTGCACTATCAGACGAAGGCTAGAAAAGATGGATTGCATGACAATTTTGGTTGCTATAATTTTGCTTATCGGAAAACCACAAAGTTTCCTGTAATCAGCTACCGGAGCAAATGGGCAGCAGGCTGGAAGTCGGAGTGGTTCTATGTCAAGGTTGATGACGACAAGGAGAAGCTTGTGCAAAGTCCACTCGAACTAATCTTCGGAGAAACCCGACCTCGCTGCAACATGACACCAGAAGGTCCAACACAACAGGCATTGAATGAATTCAGAATTATTGCAGAGCATATCAGTACAAGAGACCTGGTTCAGGAGTTTTTGGCTTTCAAGGTTTTTCCTAGTTTAAAAGAATGGGAAATGCCGAAGCTAAAGGAGGAGAAGAAAGAAGGTGAACTTGTGCGTTTACCTTACTATTTCAAGTTTAAGAAATACTTTAAAACACCTTGCCAAGACTGGCTGGATACAATTGAAGTAATGTGCAATGAAATACTTGGCAATTACTCCAAAAAAGAAGATCAATTGATGACTGCGGCCTTCGGCACCCGTCCGAAGCAAAGACTGAATCGAGTGCTGGACGCCCTGGGTTTTGAATACCCTGACTATGAAAATCTGAACAAAGGTGTCGGGGGCCAGAAAAGGAAAAGGACAACTGAAGCCTTAAATGAAGATGAGAAAGAACCATCGAAGAAGAGAATTCCGAAGAAGAGGAAAGCGTCTTCTCCGAAGCAAAAAATATCTGACGAAGAAGAAACCCCCGCATCACCCTCTGCCACTGACGTGGAGGAAATTTTGAAGGTAATGACTGAATCCCTGCCTGCGAAGCTAAGTCCATTGGGGCCTCAACTGACAAAGTTTTTTCAGAAGGAAAAGGAGCCCGAAAAAACGAAGAAAACGACTAAAGCAAAGAGACAAAGAATTATCACTGTGACAGAGGTCATTGACAAGACACCACCAAGAGCTTCGGCTCAGAAGACACCAGCGGCTGAGGAAAGAACAGATATTGAAATCACACCTTCGGAGGTCGCGGCTGCCGAAGCTGCCTCAATTGAAGATGTGAACCTGGAAAGCACAATCGAACACATCGACAAAATACTGCTAGACATGGCCACAGAAGAAGCTACCACTGCCGCCGAAGAGGCCGCGGCCGCAGCGTCGGGGAAAGGAAAGGAAATTGCTGACGAAGCTTCAGAGAACGAAGCCTTCATGTTTCAAAATTTAGTTGGAGAAAAATTGTCAAAACCCGAAATAGAAGAGCTTAAAGAGTATGCCAAATCTTGCGGGTACAAACCAGGAGCACTCCTCTTCGGAGGTATTGATGATGAAAAATTAGATTGTATCCGAAACCAAACTGGAGCCAAAGTTATCAGTACTCTGTCAAAGAGTATCAGTTTTCCGAAGCTAGAAACGGACATTAGCCGCTACCGACGACAACATATCGTTGGTAGTTTATTTTATTCCAATTTCAAGGTGAACTACTTTTCCCTTAACTTATATTGTTTTTAATAATGAAAACATGTCTAACGAAGGTTGTTTTCGTGCAGAGTATGCTGTTGAGCAAAGCCTTGAAAATGCAGCAAGATTTTGAAGACAAGAAACACGAAGTTATAATTGAAAATTTAGAAAACAAAATAAAGGAGCAATCAGCTGCTATTGAGAAGAAAAACTTTGAGCTCCAGGCAACTGAAGGTTTATTGGCGGAAGCCGAAGCAAAAATAACAGAACTGAACACGAAGCTTCTCTGCCAATCTGAGCAGTTTGAACAAGAAAAGCAAGAACTTAATGCAAAACTTGAAGCCGAAGCTCAACAAAATTCAGATTTGAAAAAACTATTGACGGACCTTCAAGAAAAATGTTTGGAATTTAGCAACAAATGCATTCAACGACTAAGAAAAATTTTTCACTCAGTTGGAGCCAGCAGTGAGAAATTCAGCCCCTCAGCTGAAGATTTACCGAAGACCTTCGAACATATTGAGGGTGAAATTGACGAGCTCGACGAAGTTATAGCTGGGCACGGTGACTTCTGTGCCTGGGTAGCTTCTCGGGGCACTGCTGCAGCTTTCCTAAAAGCTGGCTGCGACCATGGAAAGATTGTCAATAGGCCCAATTTCACTTTATCACCATCAATCCTAGATAACATCCCTGATCTCGCCCGAAGTATTTCCAATAGATTTATAAAAATGATATGGACAAAAGGCGGGCGAGAAAAGGCTGGAGATGAAGCTCGGAGTCATCTTGAACCAGTAAGAAATCATACCTTGTGCTTACCTCTTCCTTCAAGCTCGATTTTGACTTACAACAACTTAATTCATGTAGGATGACGAAGCCGAAGTCGATGATTAAAAAGAGTGACGCCGAAGCTAAAATCCCTTGAAGATTAAGTAGGAGTAGACTGTAGACAGACTCAGGAAACTTTTGAGATAACTTGTGTAAATGTAACTAAACTTGTCTTTAATGAGTTCTGTTCATACCTTGTATTATGCTCTTACCCTTCTATTAATGTATGTGAAGTGCTTTGTTGTGGACGAAATTATCTTTTTTGAGCCGAAGGCGAAAAAACACCTTCCCTTCTTTTCGTACACAGCGAAGCATAGAAAACAACATTTCCCTTTCTTCCGAAGCTCTCCTTTTTGTACGCGAAGAAGCTCTTCTCTTATGCCGAAGCAACCACTTATGCCATGATGATGATTATCCTACATATGCCTGGATGAATGTTTATGAATGCAAATGCTATGATGTAATGTGATGTGCGAATGAATGTCCAAACACATATCCGAAGCCATACCCTCAGCCATTATTTCCTTAGAAACAATCACACATCAGCTCTGCATTCCCTTAGGAACGACTTTGGAGCTTCTTCGTCTTTTACTTTCGGCGTAATCAGCGTTGACTTTTCGCTGTAAGCTCTGCATTCCCTTAGGAACGACTTTGGAGCTTCTTCGCCTTTTACTTTTGGCGGAATCAGCGTTAACTTTTCGCTGTAAGCTCTGCATTCCCTTAGGAACGACTTTGGAGCTTCTTTGCCTTTTACTTTTGGCGGAATCAGCGTTGACTTTTCGCTGTAAGCTCTGCATTCCCTTAGGAACGACTTTGGAGCTTCTTCGCTTTTTACTTTTCGGCACTCAATGGTGCGTTCTCAGCTTTTACATTTACATTCCTTGGGGGATTTTGCTCTTATAGAACTAAAAAAGGAAATTACATATGATGGCCCCATTAAAAACCTTTCTCCCCCTTTAGAAAGGAAAAGGGTGCCATGAAAAAGAAAAGACATAAAAAGTTACATCAAGTTACACATAATATCGCCGAAGCTCATCCGCATTCCAAGATCTAGGAATGTCGTTGCCGTCCATATCCTTCAATCTGTATGAACCGGGTCTTGACGAAGATGCTACTAAGAAAGGTCCCTCCCATTTCAACTGTAACTTGCCCACTGTGTCTGGGTTGGCCACTCTCCGAAGCACCAAATGTCCTGACTCAATATTCTTTAGCCGAACTTTTCTATCTCGCCATTTGACTGTTTCGGCTTGGTATTTATTGATATTCTCCACAGCTTGAAGCCTGATCCCTTCTAAAGCATCTTTTTCCACAGAATAAGCATCTTCAGAACCTGATTCTGCCGAAGCTACTACTCTTATTGATCCAGTTTTAGCTTCTTCCGGAGTTATTGCTTCGTCACCGAATAATAACTTGAATGGAGTAAAGCCTGTAGACCTTGATGTTGTTGTATTGTGGCTCCACACCACTTTGGTTAACTGATCTGGCCACTTTCCCCTGGGTTGATTGAAGATTAACTTCATTATTCCTGTCATTATAATGCCATTGGCTCTTTCAACGAGCCCATTTGACTCCGGATGCCTGACTGATGCAAAATGGATCTTCGTACCAATTTTATCACAGAAATCTCTGAAAGCTTCGGAGTCGAATTGTGTTCCATTATCTACAGTGATGGCCTTTGGTACCTCGAAACGACAAACAATATTCTGCCAGAAAAACTTTTGGACAGTGGCCGAAGTTATTGTGGCTAAAGGCTTTGCCTCAATCCATTTAGAAAAATATTCCACAGCCACTACAACATATCTTAAGTTCCCTTGGGCCGGTGGTAATGGACCTAACAAGTCAAGGCCCCACCTTTGCAATGGCCAGATGGGTTGTATGAGCTGTGTTAAGGACGAAGGTTGTTTTTGATCTCTTGCACATTTCTGACAGCCTTCGCACTTTTGGACTAATTTCGCTGCATCCGAAGCTGCCTTCGGCCAATAAAACCCTTGGCGGAAAACTTTTCCAAGTAACGGCCTAGATCCAATGTGAGATCCACACAGGCCTGCATGTATTTCTTTCATCAACTCTATACCTTCGGTTCTAGATAAACACTTGAGTAGCGGAGCGCAAACTCCATGCTTGTACAACTCCCCTTCTATCATGACATATGGACGAGCTCTTGCCTCTATCCTCCTGTTATAAGCTTCGTCATCTGAAAGGAATTTACCCTGAAGGTAAGAGATGATCCCAGTTCTCCAATCTTCGCTATAAACAGGAGATATATTGAGGACTGCTCTTTCAAGGAGTTCCACTGAAGGTGCCTTTATTGTTTCGAAGAACACATCCGAAGGTAAAGGCAGCCCCTGTGCTGCTGACTTAGCTAGCAAATCAGCATGCTCATTTTGTCCTCGAGGGATATTTTTGACAGAAAATCCTTCGAAAGAAGCTTCGACTCTTCGAACCATGTCTAGATATCTTTCAAGCTTCGGATCTTTAGCCTTGCAACTCTTGTCGATATGACCCGAAACAACTTGGGAATCAGTTTTAAGAATGGCCCTTCTGATTCCCATTACTTTTAGCTTCCGAAGACCCAAAAGCAAGGCTTCGTACTCAGTAATATTGTTTGTACAACTGAAATCGAGTCTTGCCGCATAACAAGTTTTAACTTTGGATGGCGAGACCAACACAGCAGCTGCTCCTGCCCCAAAGGTTCCTCAAGACCCGTCGCAAAACACTGTCCAAACTTCGGCATCTTTATTTGTTTCTTCATCCTGAGCCCCTGGCGTCCAGTCAGCAATGAAGTCTGCTAACGTCTGGGACTGGATCGAGGATCTATGCACATAATCAATGCAAAATTCATTGAGCTCTGCAGCCCATTTTCCAATTCGCCCAGTAGCTTCTCTATTTCTCATAATATCCTTCAACGGCTGCGAAGAAGGAACAACAATATTGTATGCTTGAAAGTAGTGCCGAAGCTTCCTGGATGCCATCAAAACAGCATATAACACCTTCTCTAATTCTGTATAGTTTTTCTTTGATATACTAAGAACTTCAGATACAAAATACACTGGGACCTGCTTCTTGACTTGGCCATCAAGGTTCTCTTGGACAAGTGATGCACTTACCGCTGAGTGCGAAGCTGCCACATATAATAACAAAGGAGCCCCTGGCGTTGGTGGAGTTAATGTTGTTAAATCTATCAGATATTGCTTCAGTTCCTCGAAGGCTTTTTGTTGGCTTGGTCCCCATTGAAAGACTTCGGCTGATTTCAGCACTTCGAAGAATGGTAAATTTCTTTCTGCTGATCTGGATATAAATGTATTAAGAGATGCCAACCTCCCTGTTAATCTTTGGGTCCCCTTTTTTGTAGTTGGTGGCTCCATTCGAAGTATAGCTTCAATTTTACTTGGATTAGCTTCAATTCCCTTTGTTGAAACCAAGCATCCAAGAAATTTCCCCTTCTTTACTCCGAAGACACATTTTTCTGGATTCAACTTTAAGCCAGCTTGTCTGAAACTGGCGAAGGTCTCCTGCAAATCAGCAATATGATTTTCCTGTTTCGTGCTTTTTACAATGATGTCATCAACATAAGTTAGCACATTTCTGCCTATCTGAGACTGGAGAACCTTCGCAGTCATTCTGCTGAAACTTCCTCCAGCGTTTTTGAGCCCCTCAGGCATCCGAAGATAGCAATATGTGCCACTTGGGGTTATGAAGCTAGTCTTCGGCTCATCTTCCTTCTTCATCCAGATTTGGTGATAGCCTGAGTAACAGTCTAGCAGACTCATGAGCTCTGAAGAAGCTGCTGCATCAACTAAAGAGTCTATCCTTGGCAATGGGAATTCGTCCTTCGGACAAGCCTTGTTGAGATCTGTAAAATCGATACACATTCGCCACTTGCCATTGGCCTTTTTTACCATAACAGTGTTAGCTAGCCATTCTGGGTACTTTACTTCTCTGATAACTCCTGCACTGAGGAGTCTTTTGACTTCATTACGAGCACCTTCGGCCTTATCATCAGACATTTTCCGAAGCCTCTGCTTTCTGGGTCTGAAGGATGGGTCAACATTGAGCGAGTGTTCAATAACATCCCTATTTACTCCGCAGAGGTCATTGGCTGACCATGCAAAAACATCTTTGTTGTTAAACAAAAACCTTATCAAGGTTTTCTCCTGCTCTTCGGATAATTGAGAGCCCAACAGCACCTTCTGCTCTGCTATGTCCTCACATAAGAGCATGGGCTTCAGCTGATCTGCTGAAGCTGCTTTCTCCCTTCTGAATTTGTACTGTTCACAAGCTTTAGCTCCATCTATGTTATGGATTGCTTTTGAGTCAGTCCAGTTTCCTTCGGCCCTTCTGGCAGCTTCCTGACTTCCATGAATAGCGATGGGTCCTTGATCCGAAGGTATCTTCATGCAAAGATAGGCAGGATGAAGAATTGCTTCGAAAGCATTGAGGGTGCCACGACCAATAATTGCATTGTAAGGGTATTCCATGTCAACAATGTCAAACACAACTTGCTCAGTTCTAGTGTTGTTGATGAACCCGAAGGTCACTGACATGGTGATCTTGCCCAGTGTTACAATCTGTCTTCCTCCGAAGCCACAGAGAGGGTGCGTAGCATCATGAATCTTATCTTCTGGCTCTTGCATTTGCCTGAAGACCTTAGCAAATATGATATCAGCTGCACTGCCTGTATCAACCAAGACATTGTGGACCAGAAATCCTTTGATAACACAAGAGATAACCATGGCATCGTTGTGTGGGTAATCCTTGAGTTGAAGGTCCTCTTGGGAGAAGGTAATAGGAATGTGAGACCATCTCGACTTGATGAAGGGTCCTTGCACCCCAACATGCTGTACCCTTCTCTGTGCTTCCTTCTTCTGCTTCTTGTTGGCTGGCTCTGAACATGAACCGCCTGTTATCGGGAGTAGCAGCTTTGGAGCCGAAGCAGCTCCAGCTTGATCGTTGAACGAAGCCATCAGCTCAAAAAAAAGTGGAAGTGAGTTCACCGGAGGTGGGCGCCAATGTTGGAGACTTGTTCTCAAATGCTATGACTTAAGAACAAGGCAGCATAAAATGTTAAATGTTAACGTCCTTCGTCCACGAAGCATTATTCCCTTGAGGATAATGAACCTTGGACGAAGGTTAATGAGAATATGATTACGAAGGTTAAGTCTTCGTAATCAAATTTTAATAGATTGTACAAGATAATATAAAATAAAGGGTATAATTTATTAAATCATTGAATACAACTTTTAACTTTGCCTTGACAAAGATTGGTTCCCGAATGATGCGATTACAATTACCGGAATCCGTGAACAGTAAAGGAATACTGTTCACTATTTATAGACACAGGACACAGCCTGTGAAGAATTACAATTATGCCCCTCATAAAAGTTTACAACATTGACTCAGACCTTTATGGACTAAAAGGTCATTCTATCTTTAAGTCGGTTTGTAATACCGAAGCTTCATGAAGAGGAACCTTCGGCCAACTCATACAAACAGCTTCAGCTGAAAACCGCTTATTCCTACAAGACCTTCGGCGACGAAGCATAGTCCCAACAGTACCCCTAATTATGGTCCCCGACAGTAGCCCTCGAGCCTCGAAGGGAGTGTTAGCACTCGCTTGGAGGCTTTCATCGCACTTTTTTGCAAGGGGACCAACCTTTCTCGGTTGCGTTTTGTTCCGGTGGGTGCGCGCGAGCGCACCCGCCGGGTGTAGCCCCCGAGGCCTCGGAGGAGTGGTTTCACTCCTTCGAGGTCTTAATGCCTCACGTAATGCTTCGGCTGGTCTGGTCGTTCCCTCATGCGAGCTGGCCGTAGCCCAGGTGTACGGTCGGGTCGCAAGTTCTTGGGCTGGTATGTTGACGCTGTCAACGGTTCGGCCGGAGCCGGGTTTGCGAGAGCAGCCCCCGAGCCTCTGCACAGGGCGAGAGGGCGATCAGGGACAAACTCGGCTTTTTTTACATACGCCCCTGCGTCGCCTTTCTGCAAGGAGGAGGGGGGGATAGCGCCATGTTGCCCTCGATGGGCGCCGAACATGGTGTCTCCAGTGAGCTGCAAGCGGGTAATCCGAGTGGACGTCCGTGCCCCATTCGTTAGGGGTCGGCTAGGGGCCCAGAGGCACGCCCAAAAGTACCTGCGGGTGATCTACCGGACCCGGTCCCCTGGCGACGGGGTCCGAGGGCTCGATGCCTCCCTCTGATGGGATTCCGTTACAAGATCGTTCCCGCCGGTCTCGGAAATGTCCTAGGGTTCCTCGGGAGTGCAGCCCGAGCCTTGGTTATGTATCGAACGTACCCATGGTCATCCCTCGCTCGGCGTCTGAGGCGGCTGTGAACCCTTCGGGGGCCAGCCTTCGAACCCCTGATCAGTAGTGGGCGCGGAGCCCGAGTAGCCTGAGGCAGTCGTTGAACCCTTCCGAGAGGCTGGCCTTCGAACCTCTGACCAGTAGTGGGTGTAGGGCCCACGTGATCTGAGGCGGCTGTCGAACCCTTCCAAGGGGCCAGCCTTCGAACCTCTGATCAGTAGGGAGGCTCGGAGCCTGGTTCCTTCACGGGGAAGGATCCTTTTCGGGGTATCCCCCTTTCCCGGTCCCTGTTGCAAGAGAGAGAAAGAGGAAAAAAGGAAAAGGATACGAAATCGAACGACGTGGCGTACCTTTTCTGACGCGGTCATTATGGCGAAGGCGAAGCGTCGCCCGCTTCTCCTGCCAGAGGCGCCGCCTGTCCCGCCGCGGAGTTAATGCGATGGGGCGAGTGGTTGGCGGGGCGGCCGTTGTGCGTGCACGAGCCGTTCGAGGAACGGATCACGGGCGCGTTGTCTTCACGCTGTGAGAGAGGGTTCTCTCGCTGCCCCCGGACGGGACGTGAGCTTGGCTGACGACGTGGCCGCTGCTCCTACCCGCCTGCCACCGCCATTACTGCCGGCCCATTCTTGGCCGCATTGACCGTCGCGCCAGGCTGGCACCGCTGGGTCGTGCACTGGGCCGCCTCGAGTCATGGCATTGGTTCCACAGTCGAGGAGGCGCGGTGGTGGCGCAAGTGGCGGTGCAGTTGCATGCACGAAGCATTCGGCGTGCCGGTTGCATGACGCGTGGGCCTGGGCCTCCATGCCAGGCGTGTTGGGAGTCGGAGAAGTGCGCCCACTTGGCGCGGTTGCATGCCGCCTGCATGGCTGCCCACCCTTTCGCCCGCTGGTCTGGGCAAAAGTGGAGGGTCGCTTGTAACCGCTGGGCGGTTGTATGCACCGCACGCGGCGGTTTGGCTTCTTCTGCTCTGAGTCGGCTTGCATGACGTGTGGGAGCCAGCCCCCGCGCCGTAGGGGAGGACCTTGGTGTGTGTTGGAGAAGACTCAGCCCATGACGGCTGGGGACGCAAGTAGGGAGAGCCGCCTTTAAAAGGAGGGTGACCCCCTTGGAAGGCGACCATGTCTTCGCGCTCCCTTATGCATCGCGTCTTTCCGCCTCGTCATTGGAGGAACACAACTCTGTGGGAGTTGATACCTTTCAGCCATCGTTCGGCTTCAAGGATTTTCATCATGCAGCTCGGCTGCACCCCTCCGCCGGCGGTCACCCAAGATGGTGACCTCCAGTTTGATGGTAGGGGAAAGCGAGCCGGGCTGCGGCCTCTGCTCCTCCCTCAGCCTCAAGGATTTTCATCACCAGGGCTGGGGAGGGGAGTGAGCTGAGTTGGGGTCGGCCCCTGCGTGGGCAGTGGCCCGCTCCTTCCCTCAGTGATCGGAGGGAAAGGGCGGTCGTCGTCCGTGGCGCCGGTAGCTGCAGCGTGCCTGGCTCTCGGACGCGAGTGGCTTCGGAGCCGCTCCCGGCGCCGGCGTCTGCCACGACAGCTGGAAGAGGTTCTTCCGCCGACAAGATAGCCAGGGCCGCGCACGGACCGACCTCCAACTCTACGGCCTTCTGCCCGTCCTTGCCTCACGAGTTTGGGCATGGGTGGGGGCCTCTTGGCAGCAGCATCCGCCCTGAGGTCAGCGCTGCCGCTGTTCGGCCCCCCGGAGCAGAAGTCGTCGTCGTCGCCGCTGCTGGAGCGGGCGACGGCGCGCCGTTCGTCGGTCTTCTGTCGCTCCGCAGGCCCCCCCATTGAGTGGGGTTGTTCGTACCTGCGGAGGTGGAACCGGAGTTCCGTTTGTAATGGCACTTTGAATGCCAGTATTTTTGTTCATTGTGGCTGTCGGGGCTTGAACATGTATGTGATTTTGGCACGGAGCCGTGTTTTTTCCTCCTTTTCGAGCACTAAGACTCGCCTGTTGGTTGTCCGAACCGCTTCACCAAGCGTGAGTCGCCCCGTGTAAAGGTGACGAGTGAGGTATCCGTATCCCGGAGGCGTGTGAGTCCCTCGGCTCGGTCGGCCTTGTCGTCCGAGGCTTCTCTAGCTTAATTAAAGGAACCCCTCGGCCGCTCTTCGATGAGCCGAGGCCAGGGGCAGCGGCGTTGTTGGGGACCATAATTAGGGGTACCCTCAAGACGCCTAATTCTCAGCTGGTAACCCCCATCAGCATAAAGCTGCAGAGGCCTGATGGGTGCGATTAAGTCAGGGATCAGTCCATACAAGCGACTCGATCACGCCTCACCCGAGCCTAGCCTCGGGCAAGGGCAGCCGACCCCGAGATGTTTCCGTCTCGCCCGAGGCCCCCTTTTAACGGCAGACACATCTCCGGCTCGCCCGAGGCCTTGTCTTCGCTAAGAAGCAACCCTGACTAAATCGCCGCGCCGACCGACCGAGTCGCAGGGGCATTTAACGCAAAGGTAGCCTGACACCTTTATCCTGACACGCGCCCCCCGGCAGAGCCGAAGTGACCGCCGTCACTTCGCCGCTCCACTGACCGGTCTGACAGAAGGGCAGCGCCGCCTGCGCCATTCCGACTGCAGTGCCACTTGACAGAGTGAGACTGACAGGCAGTCAGGCCTTGCCAAAGGCGCCATACGAAGCTCCGCCCGACCCAGGGCTCGGACTCGGGCTAAGGCCCCGGAAGACAGCGAACTCCGCTCTGCCCGACCCAGGGCTCGGACTCGGGCTAAGGCCCCGGAAGACGGCGAACTCCGCTCCGCCCGACCCAGGGCTCGGACTCGGGCTAAGGCCCCGGAAGACGGCGAACTCCGCTCCGCCCGACCCAGGGCTCGGACTCGGGCTAAGGCCCCGGAAGATGGCGAACTCCGCTCCGCCCGACCCAGGGCTCGGACTCGGGCTAAGGCCCCGGAAGACAACGAACTCCGCTTCGCCCGACCCCAGGGGTCGAACTCCGCCCTGGCCTCTGCCGAACGACCTCCGCCTCGCCCGACCCAGGAGCTTGGGCTCGGCCTCGGCCATGCAGGGCAGACTCGACCTCGGCTTCGGAGGAGCCTCCACGTCGCCCGACCTAGGACACAAGTCCGCCACGTCAACAGGAAGCGCCATCATCACCCTACCCCGAGCCGACTCGGGCCGCAGGGAACAAGACCGGCGTCCCATCTGGCTAGCTCCGCCAGATAGGCAATGATGGCGCCCCGCTAGACCCGTGACGACGGCGGCTCTCAGCCCCCTTACGGAAGCAGGGGGACGTCAGCAAGGGCCCAACCGCTCCGACAGCTGTCCCTCCGCCAGGCTCCGTTGCTCCTCCGACAGCCACGACACCACACCAGCTGGGTGCCAAGATCTCTCCGGCTACCACATTGGCTTGTACTTAGGGCGCTAGCTCACCCCCGCTAGACACATAGCACCTTGCTACACCCCCATTGTACACCTGGATCCTCTCCTTACGCCTATAAAAGGAAGGACCAAGGCCTTCTTAGAGAAGGTTGGCCGCGCGGGGACGAGGACGGGGCAGGCGCTCTCTTGGGGCCGCTCGCTTCCCTCACCCGCGTGGACGCTTGTAACCCCCTACTGCAAGCGCACCCGACCTGGGCGCGGGTCGAACACGAAGGCCGCGGGATTCCCACCTCTCTCACGACTCGTCTCCGGCCACCTCGCTTTTCCCCCCTTCGCGCTCGCCCACGCGCTCGACCCATCTGGGCTGGGGCACGCGGCACACTCACTCGTCGGCTTAGGGACCCCCCGGTCTTGAAACGCCGACAGTTGGCGCGCCAGGTAGGGGCCTGCTGCGTGTTGACGAGCAGTTTCCCGTCAAGCTCCAGATGGGCAGTCTCCAACGACCTCTCCAACCCGGGACGGTGCTCCGTTTCGGGAGTCTCGAGTTCATGTCTCTCGACGGCAGCTACGACATGATACTCCTTCCACCACCGCGCGACGATGACAATGGCGGCCGACAGCCCGCCCACCGGCGGCGGAATCGACGACGTCTTCCCCGCGTGGTGGAAGAACAACATTCGAGCTCGCCCCGTCCTCTCCCCCGCCATCGGAGGAGGAGGCGGGGCAACCAGGGCCAAGCGGGAGGCCGCGCTCCGTCGGCTGTCGAGCGAACCGACGTCCCCAGCGCCCCAACGGAGGGCGCGTCGGGCGTCAACCTCGCGTTTGAGACGAAGGCGAGCGCCGTCCCCCCGCGACACGCCAATCCCGAGCAAGTGGACGACGCCAGCACGCTCGCGGAGGGCCTGCAGGACGTCGCCCTCGTACCCAAGACGACGGCGCAATCAGTCCCCGACATGACTATGCCGCTCCTCGTCGACCAAAAGGTACCGACTGATTCCCATCCTACGTCATTTCGACTCGGCCTCAACCCGCCTAGCGACCTCGCTTTGGCGGGCGCTCACGTTGAGGCGAGTGCAACCTCTCTGGGGTTTCGTATGCGGTCACCTTGGGACTGATTGACGGACGTCTCGACCTACGGGCCCTCTGGGTCCGAGGAAGATGGCGATCCCAGCATCTGTTGGGATTTCTCTGGATTTGGCAACCCCAGTGCCATGCGGGACTTTATGACCGCATGTGACTACTGCCTTTCCGACTGTTCCAACGGCAGCCGCAGCCTTGACGACAAGGACTGCGGCCCGAGCCGCGAATGTTTCCACGTCGAGCTAGGGGATCCCTCCGAAGGCAACCATCTTGGCATGCCGGAGGACGGTGATCTCCCTAGGCCGGTGCCTCGCGCTGACATCCCGCGGGAGCTAGCTGTGGTCCCCGTTCCGGCGGGGGTCACGACCCACAGCTCGAGCAAGTCCGCGGGGCGCAGGCCAGGCTCGACGAGGGAGCAGGAGCGCTCGAGTCGATCCGCCGGGACGTCGGGCAGGTATGGGTGGGCCAACCCCCGGCCGGAGAAATACGTCACCTGCCCCAGGGTTTCCAGCACCACGTCGCCAACGATGTCAGGGACAGGCCGCCACCCGCATCCAGCGGGGTCGGTCAGAACCTGGCAGCCGCAGCGATGCTCCTCCGCGCGATGCCGGAGCCATCAACCACCGAGGGTCGGCGAATCCAGGGGGAGCTCAAGAATCTCCTGGAAGGCGCTGCGGCCTGGCGGGCCGAGAGCTCTGCCTCTCGAAGGCAGGGGTACCCCTCGGAACCTCATGCCGCGACTTCCCGATTCATGCGGGAGGCCTCGGTCTATACCGGGCGCACGCGCAACACCGCGCCTGTGGCCCCGGGCCACCTCGGCAACGAGCACCATCGTCGCGACCGTCGGGCCCGCCTCGACGAAAGGGTGCGCCGAGGCTACCACCCCAGGCGTGGGGGACGCTACGACAGTGGGGAGGATCGGAGTCCCTCGCCCGAACCACCCGGTCCGCAGGCCTTCAGCCGGGCCATCCGGCGGGCGCCGTTTCTGGCCCGTTTCCGACCCCCGACTACTATCACAAAGTACTCGGGTGAGACGAAACCGGAATTGTGGCTCGCAGACTACCGCTTGGCCTGCCAACTGGGTGGAACGGACGACGACAACCTCATCATCCGCAACCTCCCCCTGTTCCTCTCCGACACTGCTCGCGCCTGGTTGGAGCACCTGCCTCCGGGGCAGATCTCCAACTGGGAGGAGTTGGTTCAGGCCTTTGCCGGCAACTTCCAGGGCACGTACGTGCGCCCCGGGAATTCCTGGGACCTCCGAAGCTGCCGGCAACAGCCGGGAGAGTCTCTTCGGGACTACATCCGGCGATTCTCGAAGCAGCGCACCGAGCTGCCCAACATCATCGACTCCGATGTCATCGGCGCGTTCCTTGCCGGCACCACCTGCCGTGACCTGGTGAGCAAGTTGGGTCGCAAGACCCCCACCAGGGCGAGCGAGCTGATGGACATCGCCACCAAGTTCGCCTCTGGCCAGGAGGCGGTCGAGGCCATCTTCCGAAAGGACAAGCAGCCCCAGGGCCGCCCGTCGGAAGATGCTCCCGAGGCGTCTACTCCGCGCGGCGCCAAGAAGGAAGGCAAGAAGAGGGGCATGCATTGCCCGTTCAGAGGCCAGTTTACTTCGTCAGCGAGGTGCTGTCCGAAACCAAGGTCCGCTACCCACAAGTTCAGAAGCTACTGTATGCAGTAATCCTGACGAGGCGAAAGTTGCGACATTACTTTGAGTTTCATCCGGTAACTGTGGTGTCATCCTTCCCCCTGGGGGAGATCATCCAGTGCCGAGAGGCCTCGGGCAGGATCGCAAAGTGGGCGGTGGAAATCATGGGCGAGACAATCTCGTTCGCCCCTCAGAAGGCCATCAAGTCCCAGGTACTGGCGGACTTCGTAGCCGAATGGGTCGACACCCAGCTGCCGACGGCTCCGATCCAACCAGAGCTCTGGACCATGTGTTTCGACGGGTCGCTGATGAAGACGGGAGCCGGCGCGGGCCTGCTCTTCGTCTCGCCCCTCGGGAAACACCTACGCTACGTGCTGCGTCTCCATTTCCCGGCGTCCAACAATGTGGCTGAGTACGAAGCTCTGATCAACGGATTGCGAATCGCCATCGAGCTAGGGGTCCGACGCCTCGACGCTCGCGGCGACTCGCAGCTCGTCATCGACCAAGTCATGAAGAACTCCCACTGCCGCGACCCGAAGATGGAGGCCTACTGCGATGAGGTTCGGCGCCTGGAAGACAAGTTCTACGGGCTCGAGCTTAACCACATCGCCCGACGCTACAACGAGACTGCGGACGAGCTGGCAAAGATAGCCTCGGGGCGAACGACGGTTCCCCCGGACGTCTTCTCCCGGGATCTGCACCAACCCTCCGTCAAGATCGACGACACGCCCGGGTCCGAGGTACCCTCGGCCCAGCCCGAGGCGTCCTCGGTTCAGTCCGAGGTACCCTCGGCCCATCCCGAGGCGTCCTCGGTTCAGCCCGAGGTACCCTCGGCCCCCGAGGGCGAGGCGCTGCGCATCGAGGAGGAGCGGAGCGAGGTCATGCCTGATCGAGATTGGCAGACCCCGTACCTGCGCTATCTCCGCCAAGGAGAGCTACCCCTCGACCAAGCCGAGGCTCGGCGGGTAGCGCGACGCGCCAAGTCGTTCGTCCTACTGGGCGATGAGAAGGAGCTTTACCACCGCAGCCCCTCAGGCATCCTCCAGCGATGCATCTCCATCGCCGAAGGTCAGGAACTCCTGCAAGAGATACACTCGGGGGCTTGCGGCCATCATGCAGCGCCCCGAGCCCTCGTCGGGAACGCTTTCCGGCAAGGCTTCTACTGGCCGACGGCGGTGGCTGACGCCACTAGAATCGTCCGCACCTGCGAAGGGTGTCAATTCTATGCGAAGCAGACCCACCTGCCCGCTCAGGCTCTGCAGACGATACCCATCACCTGGCCCTTCGCTGTGTGGGGTCTGGACCTCGTCGGCCCTCTAAAGAAGGCGCCCGGGGGCTACACCCGCCGGGCTAAAAGTGGGGAAACCCCCTCTGCGTCAAAATTTTCCTCGAAAAAAAATCTCTTCTACCAGAATATTTTTCATGCTTTTTGACTACTTCGAAAAGTGGGTCCTGGAAATGACGGAGTACACGTAAGCAGCCAAGGCTGACCGAGCCGAGGGACTCCTACGCCTCCGGGATACGGATACCTCACTCATCACCTTCTGCGATAAGTAACTCGCGTTCGGATAAAGTGACTCCGCGGATCGAACAAGTCTTTACGTTCGGAAGCCCTTCTGCCAAAGCGATCCTTCGAGCCTTCTCGACCGAGTCGGTGACAGGGCCTCATGGACGGGTGAAAGTACGCGTAAGCGGCAAGGCCGACCGAGCCGAGGGACTCCCACGCCTCCAGGATACGGATACCTCACTCATCACCTTCCGCGAGAAGCAACTCTCGCTCGCACAAACATCCCTGTTACCGACAAAAAGTCCAGATACTCGAAACAAGAGGAAATGAGACGCAGCTTTACAACGCAGCGAGGGTGTGTGTTCTGGCCTCGACGGCCGCACGAGGCGCACGCTACAAGACAATCTGATCCTGCAGGCTCGGGTCTTGACGTTGGAAGAGGGCAGCAACACCCTCGGCATCAACGGCACCTTCGGCGAGGCCCGACCTAGCCTCGGACGGCGACGTGGTCCGAGGTTCTCCGCTCCGAAGGACGACGTCATCACCACGCCCGGGCAATCGCTGCCAGGGACTTCTCCGGGAATCCGGCCCGAGCAGGCGGCTCAGCCGGTCACCCCTGGGGCCTCGGCCAACCATCTTCCGAGGGTGCCAGCCCGGTCCGAAGCCTCGGCTGATCAACTCCGACGTCGATCCTGCCAACGGACAACCCGGCTAGGCTCCGACCAACCAGGTTTCATTTTCGAGCCAACTCCGCCTCTGTTCATACTGATATCGCTACCCTTGGCCTCGGCTCGTCGAAGAGCGGCCGAGGGGTCTCTTTAACTAAGCTAGAGGAGCCTCGGACAGCAGGGCCGACCGAGCCGAGGGACTCCTACGCCTCCGGGATACGGATACCTCACTCGTCACCTTGACACGGGGCGACTCATGCTTGGTGAAGCGGTTCAGATAGTCAACAGACGAGTCTTAGTGCTCAAGAATGAGGAAAAAATACGGCTCTGTGCCGACGTTACATACATGTTCAGGCCCCGAAAGCCGAAATGAACAAAAAACCCTGGCATTCGAAGTGCCATTACAAACGGAACTCCGGTTCCGTCTCCACGGGTATGGACAACCTCCCCGCCAGGGAAGCCCGTGGAGCGACAAGCTCTGGGCGAATCACCAGCAAAACGCGGGACGCCCCCGAGCATCCCGGCAGATCCTCGCAGCCGTCCTCGCCGCGAATGCGAGGAAGAAGACGGAATGTTGCATCCTAGCTGGGCAGCAACAGTTCGCCTTCCCCGGCATGGCTGGAGGATGTCTCCGCCGTAGGGCTAAAGGGCGATTGCCACCACCAGAAGCTGGAAGAAGAGGTGGTCCGCCTACCCGCGCAGGAGGTGGAGCCCCGGCTCGCCTCGCCCCCCGCCCCAGCGAGGATGACGAACACCCTCAACACTGAGGGCGGGACCGGGATCACAGCCCGGTTTGCCTCTCCCCATCCAGGAGCTGGAGGTCACCGTCTTGGGTGACCACCAGCGGAGGGGAGCAACCGGGCTATGTGATGAAAATCCTTGAAGCCGAACGATGGCTGAAAGGTACCAACTCCCACGGAGTTGCGTTCCTCCAACGATGAGGCGAAAAGACGGCGGTTTCCCCCATCCGGGGGCTTGGAAGGTGGAAAGACACGGTGCATCAGGGAGGAAGAAGACATGGTCGCCTTACGGAAGGGGTCGCCCTCCTTTTAAAGGCGACTCTCCCTGCTTGCGCCCCCAACCGTCACGGGCTGAGTCTTCCCCAACAACGCTCCAAAGCCCTCCCCTGCGGCGCGGGGGCTGGGTCCCGCATGTCATGCAGACCGGCTCCAAGCAGAAGAAGCCAAACCGCCGCGCGTGGTGCACGCAACCGCCCAGCGGTTACAAGTGACCCTCCACTTTTGCCCAGACCAACGGGCGAAAGGGGTGGGCAGCCATGCAGGCGGCATGCAATCGCGCCAAGTGGACGCGCCTCTCCGACTCCCGACACGCCAGCACGGAGGCCCAGGCCCACGCGTCGTGCGACCGGCGCGCCGGATGCTGCATGCAAGCGACTGTACCGCCTGTGCCACCACCGCGCCTCCTCGATCGCGGAACCAATACCGCGACTCGAGGCAACCCAGCACGCGACCCAGCAGCGCCAGCCTGACGCAGCGGCCAACGCGGCCAAAGGTGGGCCGACAGTAATGACGGTGGCAGGCGCGCGGGAACAGCGATCACGTCGTCAGCCAAGCTCACGTCCCATCCGGAGGCCGCGAGAGAACCCCCTCTCACGGCGCGAAGACAACGTGCCCGTGATCCATTCCTCGAACGGCACGCGCACGCGCAACGGCAGCCCCGCCAACTACTCGCCCCGTCGCATTAACTCCGCGGCTGGACAGGCGGCGCTTCTGGCAGGAGCAGCGGGCGACGCTTCGCCTTCGCCGAAACAACCGCACCAAAAAAGGTACGCCGCGTCGTTTGGTTTCGTATCCTTTTTCCTTTTTTCCTCTTTCTCTATCTCTTGCGACAGGGACCGGGAAAGGGGGATACCCCGAAAGGGATCCTTCCCCGCGAAGGAACTAGGCTCCAAGCCTCCTTACCGATCAGGGGTTCGAAGGCTGGCCCCCCGGAGGGTTCAACAGTCGCCTCAGATCGCGTGGGCCCTACACCCACTACTGGTCAGAGGTTCGAAGGCCGGCCCCCCGAAGGGTTCCACGGCTGCCTCAGGCTACTCGGGCTCCGCGCCCATTACTGATCAGGGGTTCGAAGGCTGGCCCCCGAAGGGTTCACAGTCGCCTCAGACACCGATCGAGGGATGACCAGGGGTACGTTCGATACATAACCGAGGCTCGGGCTGCGCTCCCGAGGTACCCTAGGACATTTCCGAGACCAGCGGGAGCGATTTTGTAACGGAATCCCATCGGAGGGAGGCATCGAGCCCTCGGACCCCGTCGCCAGGGGACCGGGTCCGGCAGATCACCCGCAGGTACTTTTGGGCGTGCCTCTGGGCCCCTAGCCGACCCCCAACGAACGGGGCACGGACGTCCACTCGGATTACCCGCTTGCAGCTCACCGGAGACACCATGTTCAGTGCCCATCGAGGGTAACATGGCGCTCTCCCCCCCTCCTCCTTGCGGAAAGGCGACGTAGGGGCGTATGTAAAAAAGCCGAGTCTGTCCCTGATCGCCCTCTCGCCCTGTGCGGAGGCTCGGGGGCTGCTCTCGCAAACCCGGCTCCGGCCAAACCGTTGACAGCGTCAACATACCATCCCGAGAACTTGGGCCCCGACCGTGCACCCGGGCTACGGCCAGTTCGCATGAGGGAACCGCCAGACCAGCCGAAGCATTACGCAAGGCATTAAGACCTCGAAGGAGTGAAACCACTCCTCCGA
Organism: Zea luxurians; assembly: GCA_029449295.1. Classification (NCBI taxonomy): domain Eukaryota; kingdom Viridiplantae; phylum Streptophyta; class Magnoliopsida; order Poales; family Poaceae; genus Zea; species Zea luxurians. The sequence continues at coordinate 5,358,886 of JAOPSE010000129.1, read as the reverse complement.
GGCCTCGGGGGCTACACCCGGCGGGTGCGCTCGCGCGCACCCACCGGAACAAAATGCAACCGAGAAAGGCTGGTCCCCTTGCAAAAAAGTGCGACGAAAGCCTTCAAGCGAGTGCTAACACTCCCTTCGAGGCTCGGGGGCTACTGTCGGGGACCATAATTAGGGGTACCCTCAAGACGCCTAATTCTCAGCTGGTAACCCCCATCAGCATAAAGCTGCAGAGGCCTGATGGGTGCGATTAAGTCAGGGATCAGTCCATATGAGCGACTCGATCACGCCTCGCCCGAGCCTAGCCTCGGGCAAGGGCAGCCGACCCCGAGATGTTTCCGTCTCACCCGAGGCCCCCTTTTAACGGCAGACACATCTCCGGCTCGCCCGAGGCCTTGCCTTCGCTAAGAAGCAACCCTGACTAAATCGCCGCGCCGACCGACCGAGTCGCAGGGGCATTTAACGCAAAGGTAGCCTGACACCTTTATCCTGACACGTGCCCCCCGGCAGAGCCAAAGTGACCGCCGTCACTTCGCCGCTCCACTGACCGGTCTGACAGAAGGGCAGCGCCGCCTGCGCCATTCCGACTGCAGTGCCACTTGACAGAGTGAGACTGACAGGCAGTCAGGCCTTGCCAAAGGCGCCATAGGAAGCTCCGCCCGACCCAGGGCTCGGACTCGGGCTAAGGCCCCGGAAGACGGCGAACTCCGCTCCGCCCGACCCAAGGCTCGGACTCGGGCTAAGGCCCCGGAAGACGGCGAACTCCGCTCCGCCCGACCCAGGGCTCGGACTCGGGCTAAGGCCCCGGAAGACGGCGAACTCCGCTCCGCCCGACCCAGGGCTCGGACTCGGGCTAAGGCCCCGGAAGACGGTGAACTCCGCTCCGCCCGACCCAGGGCTCGGACTCGGGCTAAGGCCCCGGAAGACAACGAACTCCGCTTCGCCCGACCCCAGGGGTCGGACTCCGCCCTGGCCTCTGCCGAACGACCTCCGCCTCGCCCGACCCAGGAGCTCGGGCTCGGCCTCGGCCATGCAGGGCAGACTCGACCTCGGCTTCGGAGGAGCCTCCACGTCGCCCGACCTAGGACACAAGTCCGCCACATCAACAAGAAGCGCCATCATCACCCTACCCCGAGCCGACTCGGGCCGCAGGGAACAAGACCGGCGTCCCATCTGGCTAGCTCCGCCAGATAGGCAATGATGGCGCCCCGCTAGACCCATGACGACGGCGGCTCTCAGCCCCCTTACGGAAGCAGGGGGACGTCAGCAAGGGCCCAACCGCTCCGACAGCTGTCCCTCCGCCAGGCTCCGTTGCTCCTCCGACAGCCACGACACCACACCAGCTGGGTGCCAAGATCTCTCCGGCTGCCACATTGGCATGTACTTAGGGCGCTAGCTCACCCCCGCTAGACACGTAGCACCTTGCTACACCCCCATTGTACACCTGGATCCTCTCCTTACGCCTATAAAAGGAAGGACCAGGGCCTTCTTAGAGAAGGTTGGCCGCGCGGGGACGAGGACGGGGCAGGCGCTCTCTTGGGGCCGCTCGCTTCCCTCACACGCGTGGACGCTTGTAACCCCCTACTGCAAGCGCACCCGACCTGGGCGCGGGTCGAACACGAAGGCCGCGGGATTCCCACCTCTCTCACGACTCGTCTCCGGCCACCTCGCTTTTCCCCCCTTCGCGCTCGCCCACGCGCTCGACCCATCTGGGTTGGGGGACGCGGCACACTCACTCGTCGGCTTAGGGACCCCCCGGTCTCAAAACGCCAACAGGCGTCAACATGAACAGAGGCAGAGTTGGCTCGAAAAGAAAACTTGGTTGGTCTGAGCCTGGCCGGGTCGTCCGTTAGCGGGACCAGCGTCGGAGTTGACCGGCCGAGGCCTCGGGTCGGGCTGACGTCCTTGGAGGGCAGCTGGTCGAGGCCCCGGGGTGACCGGCCGAGCCGCCTGCTCGGGCCGGATTCTCGAGAAGACCCTAGTAGCGATGGCCCGGGTGTGGCGATGACGTCGTCCTTCAGAGTGGATATCTTCGGACCGCGTCGCCGTTCGAGGCTAGGTCGGACCTCGCCGAAGGTGTTGTCAATGCCGAGGGTGCTGCTGCTCCCTTCCAGCGTTAAGACCCGAGCCTGTAGGATCGGATTGTCTTGTAGCGTGTGTTCCCTGCGGCCGCCGAGGCCAAAAACGCACCCTCGCCGTGTTGTAAAGCCGCGTCTCCTTTCCTCTTGTTTCGAGTATCTGGACCTTTTTGTTGGTAACAGAAATGTTTGTGCGAGCGAGAGTTGCTTCTCGCGGAAGGTGACGAGTGAGGTATCCGTATCCCAGAGGCGTAGGAGTCCCTCGGCTCGGTCGGCCTTGCCGCTTACGCGCACTCTTACCCGTCCATGGGGCTCTGTCACCGACGCAGTCGAGAAGGCTCGAAGGATCGCTTCGGCAGAAGAGCTTCCGAACATGTAGACTTGTTCGGTCCGCGGGATCACTTATCCGAACGTGAGTTACTTATCGCAGAAGGTGATGAGTGAGGTATCCGTATCCCGGAGGCGTAGGAGTCCCTCGGCTCGGTCAGCCTTGGCTGCTTACGTGTACTCCGTCGTTTTCAGGATCCACTTTCGAAGTAGTCAAACAGCCCGAAAGACCTTCTGGCAGAAAAGATCTTTTTTCGAGGAAAATTTCGACGCAGAGGGGGTTCCCCCCCTTTTAGCCCCCGAGGGAGGGTCGGGCTTTGCCGAGGCGAGGCTGACCCTTCCTTGACGACTAAACTTTTGCTGGGCGCGAGGTATATGAACAACTTGAAAACATCTTAAGGGTAGAAGCGACGTAGCTGTTGGATGTTCCAAGCGTTGCCGTAGACCTCGCCTTGACTGTTGGCCAGCTTGTACGTTCCGGGCTTCAGAACTTTAGCGATGACGAACGGCCCCTCCCAGGGGGGCGTGAGCTTGTGCCGCCCTCAGGCGTCTTGTCGCAGCCGAAGCACCAGGTCGCCCACCTGGAGGTCTCGGGACCGGACCCCTCGGGCGTGGTAGCGTCGCAGGGACTGCTGGTACCGCGCCGAGTGTAGTAAGGCCTTGTCTCGAGCCTCCTCCAGCTGGTCCAGCGAGTCTTCTCGGCTTGCTTGGTTGCTTTGGTCGGTGTAGGCCCTCGTCCTCGGGGAACCGTATTCTAAGTCTGTGGGCAAGATGGCTTCAGCCCCATAGACTAGAAAGAACGGCGTGAAGCCCGTGGCTCGGCTCGACGTTGTCCTCAGGCTCCAGACCACCGAGGGGAGTTCCTTCATCCATCGCTTGCCGAACTTGTTGAGGTCGTTGTAGATCCGAGGCTTGAGCCCTTGTAGAATCATGCCGTTGGCACACTCTACTTGCCCATTTGACATGGGGTGAGCCACGGCAGCCCAGTCCACCCGGATGTGGTGGTCCTCGCAGAAGTCCAGGAACTTTCTGCCGGTGAACTGGGTGCCGTTGTCGGTGATGATGGAGTTCGGGACCCCGAAGCGATGGATGATGTTGGTGAAGAACGCCACCGCCTGCTCGGACCTGATGCTGTTCAGGGGTCGGACCTCGACCCACTTGGAGAATTTGTCGATGGCGACCAGCAGGTGCGTGTAGCCCCCGGGTGCCTTCTGCAAGGGGCCGACGAGATCCAGACCCCACACAGCAAAAGGCCAGGTGATGGGTATCGTCTGTAGAGCCTGAGCGGGCAGGTGGGTCTGCCTTGCGTAGGATTGACACCCTTCGCAGGTGCGGACAATTCTAGTGGCGCCGGCCACCGCCGTCGGCCAGTAGAAGCCTTGTCGGAAGGCAGTCCCGACAAGGGCTCGAGGTGCAGCGTGATGGCCGCAAGCCCCGAGTGTATCTCTTGCAGGAGTTCCTGACCTTCGGCGATGGAGATGCATCGCTGGAGGATGCCTGAGGGGCTGCGGTGGTAGAGCTCCTTCTCATCTCCCAGCAAGACGAACGACTTGGCGCACCGTGCCAGCCGCCGAGCTTCGGCTCGGTCGGAGGGTAGCTCTCCTCGGTGGAGATATTGCAGGTACGGGGTCTGCCAGCTTCGATTAGGCGTGACCCCGCTTCGCTCCTCCTCGACACGCAGCGTCTCGCCCTCGGGGGCCGAGGGTACCTCGGACTGAACCGAGGGCGCCTCGGGCCAAGCTAAGGGTGCCTCGGGTTGAGCCGAGGGCGCCTCGGGTTGAGCCGAGGGTGCCTCGGACTGAGCCGAGGGTGCCTCGGACTGAGCCGAGGGTACCTCGGGCTCGGACGTGTCGTCGATCTTGACGGGGGGTTGATGCAGGTCTCGGGAGAAGACGTCCGGGGGAACCGTTGTTTGCCCCGAGGCTATTTTAGCCAGCTCGTCCGCAGTCTCGTTGTAGCGCGGAGCGATGTGGTTGAGCTCGAGCCCGTAGAACTTGTCTTCCAAGTGCCGAACCTCATCGCAGTAGGCCTCCATCTTCGGGTCGCGGCAGTGGGAGTTCTTCATGACTTGGTCGATGATGAGCTGCGAGTCACCGCGAGCGTCGAGTCGTCGGACCCCTAGCTCGATGGCGATCCGCAACCCATTGACCAGAGCTTCGTACTCAGCCACATTGTTGGATGCCTGGAAATGGAGGCGTAGCACGTAGCGTAGGTGCTTCCCGAGGGGCGAGATGAAGAGTAGGCCTGCACCGGCTCCTGTCTTCATCAGCGACCCGTCGAAGAACATGGTCCAGAGCTCCGGCTGGATCGGAGCTGTTGGGAGCTGAGTGTCGACCCATTCAGCTACGAAGTCCGCCAAGACCTAGGACTTGATGGCCTTCCGAGGAGCGAACGAGATTGTTTCGCCCATGATTTCCACCGCCCACTTTGCAATCCTACCCGAGGCCTCTCGGCACTGGATGATCTCCCCCAGGGGAAGGATGACACCACAGTTACCAGATGAGACTCAAAGTAGTGTCGCAACTTCCGCCGTGTCAGGATCACCGCATACAACAGTTTCTGCACTTGTGGGTAGCGGATTTTGGTCTCGGACAGTACCTCGCTGACGAAGTAGACTGACCTCTGAATGGGCAATGCATGCCCCTCTTCTTGCCTCTCGACCACAATCGCGGCGCTGACCACCTGAGTGGTCGCGGCGACATAGACCAAGAGGGCTTCTCCGGCAGCTGGGGGCACCAAGATAGGCGCCTTTGTGAGGAGCGCCTTCAGGTTCCCGAGGGCTTCCTCGGCCTCAGGAGTCCAAGTGAAGCACTCGGCCTTCCTCAAGAGGCGGTACAGAGGTAGACCTCTTTCGCCGAGGCGTGAGATGAAGCGGCTCAGAGCCGCGAGACATCCCATGACTCTCTATACGCCTTTCAAGTCCTTGATGGGCCCCATGCCGGTGATGGCTGCGATCTTCTCCGGGTTGGCTTCGATGCCCCGCTCGGAGACGATGAACCCCAAGAGCATGCCTCGGGGCACCCCGAAGACACACTTCTCGGGATTTAGCTTGATGCCTTTCGCCTTGAGACATCGGAATGTCACTTCAAGGTCGGAAAGGAGGTCGGAAGCTTTCCTCGTCTTGACTACGATGTCATCGATGTAGGCCTCGACCGTGCAGCCGATGTGTTCGCCGAACACATGGTTCATGCACCGCTGGTACGTCGCGCCCGCATTCCTCAAGCCGAACGGCATGGTGACATAGCAGTACATACCGAAGGGTGTGATGAAAGAAGTCGCGAGCTGGTCGGACTCTTTCATCCTGATTTGATGATACCCTGAGTAGGCATAGAGGAAAGACAGGGTTTCGTACCCAGCAGTGGAATCCACGATTTGGTTGATGCGAGGCAGAGGGTAGGGAACCTTCGGACATGCTTTGTTGAGACCAGTGTAGTCTACACACATCCGCCATTTCCCCCCTTTCTTTCTCACAAGCATAGGGTTGGCAAGCCATTCAGGATGGAATACCTCTTTGATGAACCCTGCCGCCATTAGCTTGTGGATCTCCTCGCCTATGGCTCTGCGCTTCTCCTCGTCGAATCGGCGCAGTGGCTGCTTGACGGGTCGGGCTCCGGCTCGGATATCCAGCGAGTGCTCGACGACATCCCTCGGTATGCCGGGCATGTCCGAGGGACTCCACACGAAGACGTCGGCGTTCGCGCGGAGAAAGTCGACGAGCACTGCTTCCTATTTGGGATCGAGCCCGGAGCCGATCCGGATCTGCTTGGAGGCGTCGCCGCTGGGGTCGAGGGGGACGGACTTAACCGTCTCCGCTGGCTCAAAGTTGCCGGCATGACGCTTCACGTCTGGCACCTCCTTAGAGAGGCTCTCCAGGTCGGCGATGAGGGCCTCGGACTCGGCGAGGGCCTCGGCGTACTCCACGCACTCCACGTCGCATTCGAACGCGTGTTTGTACGTGGGGCCGACGGTGATGACCCCGTTGGGGCCCGGCATCTTGAGCTTCAGGTAGGTGTAGTTGGGGACGGCCATAAACTTCGCGTAGCATGGCCTCCCCAGTACCGCGTGTTTGGTTCCTCGGAACCCAACCACCTCGAACGTTAGGGTCTCCCTTCGGAAGTTGGAGGGTGTTCCGAAGCGGACGAGAAGGTCGAGCCGTCCGAGGGGCTGGACGCGCTCCCCGGGAATGATCCCATAGAAGGGCGCAGCGCCTGCCCGGATGGAGGACAGATCGACACGCAGGAGCCCGAGGGTGTCGGCGTAGATGATGTTGAGGCTGCTGCCTCCGTCCATGAGGACCTTGGTGAGCCTGACGTCGTCGATGACAGGGTCGACGACGAGCGGGTATTTCCCCGGGCTCGGCACATGGTCGGGGTGATCGTCTCGGTCGAAGGTGATGGGCTTGTCGGACCAGTCTAGATAGACTGGCGCCGCCACCTTCACCGAGCAGACCTCCCGGCGCTCTTGCTTGCGGTGCCGAGCCGAGGCGTTCGCCGCTTTCCCACCATAGATCATGAAGCAGTCGCGGACCTCGGGGAACTCTCCTGCCTGGTGATCTTCCTTCTTATCGTCGTCGCGGGCCTTGCCACCCTACGCGGGTGGCCCGGCCCTGTGGAAGTGGCGCCGAAGCATGACGCACTCCTCAAGGGTGTGCTTGACGGGCCCCTGGTGATAGGGGCACGGCTCTTTGAGCATCTTGTCGAAGAGGTTGGCACCTCTGGGGGGTTTCCAAGGGTTCTTGTACTCGGCGGCGGCGACAAGGTCCGTGTCGGCGGCGTCGCGTTTCGCTTGCGACTTCTTCTTGCCCTTCTTCTTGGCGCCGCGCTGAGTTGACGCCTCGGGAGTATCTTCCGATGGGCGGCCCTGGGGCTGCTTGTCCTTTCGGAAGATAGCCTCGACCGCCTCCTGGCCGGAGGCGAACTTGGTGGCGATGTCCATCAGCTCGCTCGCCCTGGTGGGGGTCTTGCGACCCAGCTTGCTCACCAGGTCGCGGCAGGTGGTGCCAGTGAGGAACGCGCCGATGACATCCGAGTCGGTGATGTTGGGCAGCTCGGTGCGCTGCTTCGAGAATCGCCGGATGTAGTCTCGGAGAGACTCTCCCGGCTGCTGTCGGCAGCTTCGGAGGTCCCAGGAATTCCCAGGGCGCACATACGTGCCCTGGAAATTGCCGGCGAAAGCTTGGACTAGGTCGTCCCAGTTGGAGATCTGCCCCGGAGGCAGGTGCTCCAACCAGGCGCGAGCAGTGTCGGAGAGGAACAGGGGGAGGTTGCGGATGATGAGGTTGTCATCGTCCGTTCCACCCAGTTGGCAGGCCAGACGGTAGTCCGCGAGCCACAGTTCCGGTCTCGTCTCCCCCGAGTACTTTGTGATAGTAGTCGGGGGTCGGAACCAGGTCGGGAATGGCGCCCGTCGGATGGCTCGGCTGAAGGCTGGCGGACCGGGTGGTTCGGGCGAGGGACTCCGATCCTCCCCGCTGTCGTAGCGTCCCCCACGCCTGGGGTGGTAGCCTCGGCGCACCCTCTCATCGAGGTGGGCCCGACGGTCGTGGTGATGGTGCTCGTTGCCGAGGCGACCCGGGGCCGCAGGCGCGGTGTTGCGCGTGCGCCCGGTGTAGATCGAGACGTCGCGACGGATCGGCTCAAGCGCTCCTGCTCCCTCGTCGAGCCTGGCCTGCACCCCGCGGATTTGCTCGAGCTGTGGGTCATGGCCCCCCGCCTGAACGGGGACCACAGCTAGCTCCCGTGGGATGTCAACGCGAGGCACCGGCCTAGGGAGGTCACTGTCCTCCGGCATGCTGAGATGGTTGCCTTCGGAGGGACCCCCTAGATCGATGTGGAAGCATTCACGACTTGGGCCGCAGTCCTCGTCGCCGAGGCTACGGCTACCGTCGGAACAGTCGGAAAGGCAATAGTCGCATGCGGTCATGAAGTCCCGCATGGCACTGGGGTTGCCAAGTCCAGAGAAATCCCAACAGATGCTGGGCTCGTCGTCTTCCTCGGACCTAGAGGGCCCGTAGGTCGAGACGCCCATCAGCCGGTCCCAAGGTGACCGCATACGAAACCCCAGAGGGTTTGGACTCGCCTCTACAAGAGCGCCCGCCAAAGCGGGGCCGCTAGGCGGGTCGAGGCTGAATCCGAAAGCCGTGGGATGGGAATCGGTCGGTACCTTTTGGTCGACGGGCGGCGATGAGGTCACGTCGGGGACTGACTGCGCCGTCGTCTCAGGTACGAGGGTGACGTCCAACAAGCTTTTCGCGAGCGTGCTGGCGTCGTCCGATTGCTCGGGATTGGCGTGTCGCGGGGGGACGGCGCTCGCTTTCGTCTCAAACGCGAGGTCGACGCCCGGTGCGCCCTCCGTTGGGGCGCTGGAGCCGTCGACTCGCTCGACAGCCGACGAGGCGCTGTCTCCTGCTTGGCCTTGGTTGCCCCGCCTCCTCCTCCGTCGGCGGGGGAGAGGACGGGGTGAGCTCGAAGGTTATTCTTCCACCATGCGGGGAAGACGTCGCCGATTCCGCCGCCGGCGAGCGGGTTGTCGGCCGCCACTGTCGTTGTCGCACGACGGTGGAAGGAGTATCACGTCGTAGCTGCCGTCGAGGGACATGAACTCAAGACTCCCGAAACGGAGCACCGTCCCGAGTTGGAGAGGTTGCTGGAGACTGCCCATCTGGAGCTTGACGGGAAGCTGTTCGTCAACACGCAGCAGGCCCCTACCTGGTGCGCCAACTGTCGGCGTTCCGAGATTGGGGGGTCCCTGAGCCGACGAGTGAATGTCGCCGCGTGCCCCAGCCCAGATGGGTCGAGCGCGAGGGCGAGCGCGAAGGGGGGAGAGCGAGGCGGCCGGAGACCGGCGTGAGAGAGGTGGGAATCCCGCGGCCTTCGTGTTTGTCCCGCGCCCAGGTCGGGTGCGCTTGCAGTAGGGGGTTACAAGCTTCCACGCGGGAGAGGGAGCGAGCGGCCTCCAGCGAGCGCCTGTGTCGTCCTCGTCCCCGCGCGGCCAACCTTCTCTAAGAGGGCCCTGGTCCTTCCTTTTATAGGCGTAAGGAGAGGATCCAGGTGTACAATGGGGGGTATAGCAGAGTGCTACGTGTCTTGCGGAGGAGAGCTAGCGCCTGAAGTACATGCCGTTGTGGCAGCCGAAGAGATCTTGGCACCCAGCTGGTGTGATGTCGTGGCCGTCGGAGGAGCGATAGAGCCTGGCGGAGGGATAGCTGTTAGAGCGGTTGAGTCCTTGCTGACGTCCTCTTGCTTCCGTAAGGGGCTGAGAGCCGCCGTCGTCACAGAGTATGCGGGGCGCCATAATTGCCTATCTGGCGGAGCGAGCCAAATGGGACGCCGGTCTTGTTCCCTGCGGCCCGAGTCAGCTCGGGGTAGGGTGATGATGGCGCCTCCTGTTGACGTGGCTGGTCTGCTCCCTAGGTTGGGTGATGTGGAAGCTCCTCCGAAGCCGAGGTCGAGTCTGTCTTCCGTGGCCGAGGTCGAGTCCGAGCCCCCGGGTCGGGCGAGGCGGAGACCGTCGGCTGAGGCTAGGGCGTAGTCCGAGCCCTAGGGTCGGGCGAAGCGGGGTTCGTCGTCTTCCGGGATTTAGCCCGTGTCCGAGCCCTAGGTCGGGCGGAGCGGAGTTCGCCGTCTTCCGGGCCTTAGCCCGTGTCCGAGCCCTGGGTCGGGCGGAGCGGAGTTCGCCGTCTTCTGGGTCTTAGCCCGTGTCCGAGCCCTGGGTCGGGCGGAGCGGAGTTCGCCGTCTTCCGGTTCTTAGCCCGTGTCCGAGCCCTGGGTCAGGCGGAGCGGAGTTCGCCGTCTTCCGGGTCTTAGCCCGTGTCCGAGCCCTGGGTCGGGCAGAGCGGAGTTCGCCGTCTTTCGGGACTTAGCCCGTGTCCGAGCCCTGGGTCGGGCGGAGCGGAGTTTCCTATGGAGCCTTCGGCCGGGCCTGACTGCCTGTCAGTCTCACTCTATCAAGTGGCACCGCAGCCGGAGTGGCGCAGGCGGCGCTGTCCTTCGGTCAGGCCGGCCAGTGGAGCGGCGAAGTGACGACGGTCACTTCGGCTCTGCCGGCTGGGGGGCGCGCGTCAGGATAAAGGTGTCAGGCCACCTTTGCATTAAATGCTCCTGCGGTTTTGTCGGTCGGTGCGGCGATTTGGTCAGGGTTGCTTCTTGGCGAAGACAGGGCCTCGGGCAAGCCGGAAATATGTTCGCCGCTGGAGGGGGGCCTCGGGCGAGACGGAAATCCTCTGGGGTCGGCTGCCCTTGTCCGAGGCTAGGCTCGGGCGAGGCGTGATCGAGTCCCTCGAATGGATTGATCCCTGACTTAATTGCACCCATCAGGCCTTTGCAGCTTTATGCTGATGGGGGTTACCAGCTGAGAATTAGGAGCCTTGAGGGTACCCCTAATTATGGTCCCCGACAGATCTGCATAGGTTAATTTTGATGGGACCCAATAGGATACCCTAGTTTGTCTATCTTTATACCTTGTTTACCACTGAACTTTCTGGGTAGTACTTGCTAGTGCTATATGTGGTTTTGGGTATGGAGATACATTATTCATGATTACACTTTTGTTATCAGTTGTTATTTACCGTTCATGATAAGATCATTATGTTAATTGGAACATGGAGAACCACCCGGGAAAACAGTGCTACCACAAGGGTTTAATGGGACGCCCTTGGCTGATTAATTAGGAAAGCTAGTGGATGACTACCTTACCCGAAAGGGGCAAGGGCAGTAGGGGAGTGTGAAAGTTCCCTTTGGCCCGGGAACAGGATCTAGATGTCGCCTAGAGGGGGGGGGTGAATAGGCGAATAAAAATTATCACTCTAAAACTTAAATCTTACTCTACTCGAAGACAGGATCGCAGTGGATTGAAGAATCCTTCGAGTAGGTTGCAGTGGAATTGAAGTTCCTGTCTTGCAAATATCCTGCACTTCAAGGAAAGCTAGTACCACAAGTAAGTAGTGAAGTGCAGATATATAAGCGAGTAAGACAGAGAGTCAGAGTACAATACAGAACAGAGCACACAGACGCAAGGATTTATCCCAAGGTTCGGCCAAGCCTGAAATGCTTGCCTAGTCCTCGTTGGAGTTAGCCACACCTGGGCTTGGAGTCTATTTCAACTCCTTCCTCCGTTTGCTCAGATCTGTCAGTATGACAGATAGAGCCTTTCACTATTGAGTGGGGTTACAACAGAACCGCGGCTGCTTACAAACTTCTTGGCAGCACCCCGGCAGAGTAACGATACGCTCAAGACCTTGCTCTAGCTCTTAGCAGCACTACTCCTCTCTCTAAAGGCTTATAGCTGTGCCTTCTACACAAACTATAGAGTTACACACAAGAGGGAGAGCGAGAATTGATTCCAATGAAGTCTACACTTGTTGGCTGCACTTGTACACCTCTTGGAGGCGCCTAGGAGTCCCTTTTATAGACCCAAGGGGCCTAGGAGCCGTTGGAATCCCATTTGGAAGGCAATACTTTCTTTCTGTCGGGTGGCGCACCGGACAGTCCGGTGCACACCGGACACTGTCCGGTGCCCGATTTCTTTCCTTTTATGGCGAAGCCGACCGTTGGCAGTCTTGGAGCCGTTGGCGCACCGGACATGTCCGGTGCACACCGGACAGTCCGGTGCGTTCATCTAGCCGTTGGCTCGGCCACGTGTCCCGCGCAGATTGCGCGGCCGACCGTTGGCCCGGCCGACCGTTGGCTCACCGGACAGTCCGGTGCACACCGGACAGTCCGGTGAATTATAGCCGTATGTCGCCGGTGAATTCCCGAGAGCGGCCAGTTCGCTCGAGCCAGCCTGGAGCACCGGACACTGTCCGGTGCACCACCGGACAGTCCGGTGCACCCAGACTGAGCAGAACCTTGGCTGCACACAGCCAAGCCTTTTGCACCTCTTTTCTTTTCTTCTTCTTTCTGTTTCTAACACTTAGACAAGTATATTAGTACACTAAAACCAATGTACTAAGTCTAGAAACATACCTTCTCTTAATTATTACTTCCATAGTATTTCACATGCTTGAGCTTTGATGTTGGGCTCATAAATCATCAAGTCGGCTTGACTTGATCTAGATTGACATTTCTTAGCTCCAACATCCTGCAAAGGTCACATAGAACATCTCCAAACATAGGAACAAGCCAAACTAAAGATTAAGGTGAACTTAGCTCTTTTGGGCTGCTTCCAGTTCTGGTTTTGACACTTGTTCTCCTTCTAGTGACCTTGATCTCTTTCTTAGAGCTTGATCTTGAGCCTTATGACTTACACCACATTACTGTAGCTGTTACCTCATTGGCTGTAAGTCACGTTCTTATGTAGTGATCCTTGATGTGCCGTAGCTGTTCTCAACTCGATCACCCTTGACCTTGCAAGCCTTCTTCTTCACCCTTGGCTTTGGGTTCCTCAGCCTCCTTGACCTTCTCCTGTGCACTTGGTACCTCGAAGCTTTTCTTGCCTCCGTCCTTGGCTTGATCAGTTGTCTCCGAGCTACGCACCCGAGTCTCACTTATGCAATGTCCATCTTACTTGTGATGTCCATTATGTATCCATAATCCAGTTCTTGGACCATCACATTTGTTCACTTGTGTTGAACCCTGTAGGCTTTACCTTAAGCACCTGTTCAACACTTAGTACACTTGTTAGTCCTTTAATTGAGTTGTCATCCAACCACCAAAACTCACAAGAGGGCTTTCAATCTCCCCCTTTTTGGTGATTGATGGCAACACAATTAAAGCTTACATAAGAATAAGATTTGAAGCACAAATTTTGAATTCTAAGTTTATAGAATGCTCCCCCTAAATATGTGCTTACTTCAAGAACCTAATTTTTGGCCTCAGACGCCAATTTGCACATACTTAGGCAATTCGAAACATTTCTACACCTTAGCACTTTTTAGGATGCATTGTGTCAAGAATCAAACCATGATGCTATAACACACAAATGCACAAAATCAGAGTTAAACACCATTCAAATTAGTGGATATAACACAGGAATATCAACCTACCACTATTCATTATTAAGATACCAATTTAAACTAATACCAATTTAAACTAAGACACTAATTTAAGACAATCTTAAAGCACCATTAACCACATGACTATCTATTACACTATAGAAGCCAAATGATTCATCGCAGCGGAAACACTAGTCCATATGAGCAACACATATAATACTGCAAGAAACATATGAATATCACACTTGGAAAAGCTCAAACTAACACATCACCCATTAGGATAAGCTTTCCTCTCAGGTTGAGATAAGCTTTAATACACAAATTCTCCCCCTTTGACATCAAACACCAAAAACCATACTCAAGCAAGAACATAGGATGATGTCAAGGGACAGCAGGGTGTTAAGGAAGAAAAACGACTATCAAAACTCCCCTTATTGAACATATACCCTATCAACATTTAGGTAAGATACATATATATGCAAAAAAGATTAATACTTCCTTTTGTACCTTTACCATGTTGTAGTGTACTTCCCATCTTGAAAGTAGTTAATCTCTCGAGAGCTTCTCCACACTGGTGCCTGAATCTTTCTCCTAACTTTTTCTTGTTGCTAAGACACCAAACTTAGAACAAGTTATAGTATTGGGCACAAGAAGAAACTTCTTTTCTCATGATTATCAAAAGATGTCAATTGAAGCGAACTATTACGGCTACCAATTGAAAGATACCAATTTAAAGATACCAATTGCAAAGTTCATTTATTATCATGGCTCCATGATATTTAAGAATAAGCATCTATTATCACCAGATATTATAGAGCATGAGCAATCTAAAAATATGCACTTACTCACAACTTGAGATACCAATTTCTTGACTTACAGAGGTACCCAAGTCCTGATTGCTCCATTTCTTGCTTATCTTCTCTTTTCCACCTAGAGACTATACTAGATTGCTCAAGAAACAGTTAGTCTCAAAAGACACAAGTTATGTGTGCTCCCCCTCAAGTTGTGCATCAAGTATTTGAATGACTTGCACTTTGCACATTCTAGCTTCCTTAGAACTAGAGGGGATCACAACATACCTTGGTCAAGGCATACTCTACCACTTTCATCACCCAAAGATGCCAATTTGAATATCAAATGAAACGCCACTTAACACCAATTGAAGGCTAAATGAAAGGTTGACTAAATACAACAATGCACGCCTCAGTGGCAATTGCAAAAGTTCATTTATTATCATTGCATATGCCAATTGAAGATCAACACAATCATGTATATAAAGCGAAATATCTAAGCATGTCATAATTAAGAAGGTTTCTTAGGTGCACAAAATAAACAACATTTTAAAGGCATAAATTACCTAAGCCAAGATATTACCAATTGAAAGACAAGAACATATCTATGATCACAATGAATGGAATTTCAAGAGTATTTAATGAAATTGCATAGCTCCATTTTCCATACCGTTGCCTTTATGAGAGCCCTTGTTATCACCAATTCAGGGCTCCTTTTGCTTACGCACCTCATAGCTCAAAGGGGCACGACATGGATTTGAAATTCACACAGTACCAAACTAGGGTAATTATGTGAGCATGGACTAAACAAAATGTTATAATTGCACATAGCATGATTTACAAAAGTTGCAGGTTTATCCATATACACCAAGAGAGTTAATCATGTGGATATAACAAATGAAAGAGCTACCCATGAATGATTCAAAAGATATGTCCTATATAACACCAGTCATGATTAAGCAAACATCATTATGATTCATTTAACACAGGTAATCATAAAGCATAACTACTCCAAAGACAGGTAGCACAACAAGCCAACTTAAGAGCAATACTAAATTGCAATTATGTACTTAAAACACACGAGTACCATCCTTTGGAGAGCAAGGTGTAAATTTTCATCAAAGTCCTTTACTTGATACACCAATAATGATTTAGGACCTATACACCTTATTTCACTTGAGATGAACATGGGATTAGTGTTTCACAATAATTCAACCTTGGGTCAATAAACACCAAAACAATTAATAGCTTAAGCATAGAGTTTTAGATAACCGTCTTAAGTTCTCCCATGGTCTCCAGTCCATCTCAAGGCACCTGCATGGTCTAGTTAGCACAGTTTGGTACCCATCTCGGGATGGGTCCATAATGATCATCTAAATGTGCCTTTGGTACCCAAATTGCCTTTGTGCTAGTTCTAGGTGATCTCGTTATAGATCTAGCACAAGTGTATGATTTGGGTCTCCTACGCGAATAAGATTGACACAACTTCACTTCTTTAGAAATTTTACCTTTATAACACACCTTTGATATATGACCCTGCTCACCACATTTGTAGCAGAAGCGTCGCTCAACCTGACATGACACTTGCTGTTCGTCATTTTCTTTGGTGAGGGTCATCTTGGAGGATGCACATCCTTGATTCTTCATGACCGGACATGAAGTGATAATGTGGTCCTTATTTTTGCATCCAAAGCAACTTCTTGTCTCTTCATCCTTGTCCTTGTGCGGACAAGACGCGATGAGGTGGCCTATCTCCTTGCATTTGAAGCACCTCCTTTTTCCTCTTCCCTTTTTGTGCTTGAATGACATGGAGAGAGGGTCAGTGCAAACAACATGATTAATTGAATCTTTACCTTTTTCCAAGCTCATGTTGATTTCTTCATCTTTAGGAACATTTTTCTTATTGAGCTTGACACTTGCTGCAGTTTTTCCTTTCTCAAGCTTCTTCACCACGCGCCTGTGGATATCTTGAGAGAGTTGAGCAATGTGTCTTCTCCTCAGTTGTCTTTGCTTCTTGTTCCCACACAATTTCTTTTGAGACCCTGCAGCTTGATGCTTATTCAAACATTGGCTTTCTTTTGAACAACAGGGGTTAGCACATGGTGATGAATTATCTAAATGTGTACTTGTGCAAGAATGAAGTTCACATGAATTTAAGTTCGTAATTACGACCACATGAGCAACTTCAAGCATGATATGTCTATCCAAGAGATTATCATGATAACAAGACAATAAGTCATATTTTTCAGTAAGAGCAAGGTTATCATGACTTAATAATTCTACTTGATTCCTAAGCATAGAATCTTCAATTTTAAGTTGAGCAGCATTAGATAATACATCATGATTATTTCGGTGCTCAATTAAAATCGATTCATACTGTTGGACCAAATTCCCATGGGAGTGCTTTAGCTCCTCATGTTCTTTGGTCATCTTCTCCAGGCTGTCGTTGGTTTTGATGAGAGTCTCCTCTAGCCTGAGAAGCGTTTCGCCTTGTTCCTTGTTCCTTCTCAACAGCTTAACCAAGAGTGCCTTGTCCTCTTTGTTGAGATGGATGTAGAAACGGCGAATCTCCTCTTCTTCCACATCATTGGTCTCATTTTCCCTGTCATTAATGTCAGTGGAAGCCAAATAGGAAAATGTACCTTGAGGTGATGAAGATTCATCCTCGCTATCATCCTCATATTCCTCCTCATCATGGCTTTTGTCTCCACCGTCATTGTTAGCAATAAAACACTTATTATTAGTGGAGACCAAACCTGTCGACGAGGTGGATTCATCGTTGGGTGCCCATCATTCTTGATCTTCTCCCTTTGAAAGATTAGCATCACAAGCAATATAGGGAGTACAATTTGCCACACAATATTTTACTTTAATTCTATTCCATAAATCATGAGCATCAACAAATAAATCATTATCACTACTCATGATGGCAAAATAAGCATATCTAGAAAGAGAATCAACTAAGATGTTGCAAGCACGATGATTGAGAGATAAACATCTTAGTTCATCATTAGAGGGATTTTTACTAATATCAGATGGAAAAATACTTCTACTAAAGATCTGTCTCAAATCAGGATCAACACTCATGAAAGCATTATAAATAGAGACAGACCAAGATTTGTAATTAGAGCCATTGCCTAAAAGAAGTTCTACAGTTACCTCTTGTGACGACATCGTTATCTCCGGACGGCTAAGCCCACACTGGAGAGGCCTAGCTCTGATACCAATTGAAAGTTCCCTTTGGCCCGGGAACAGGATCTAGATGTCGCCTAGAGGGGGGGGGGGTGAATAGGCGAATAAAAATTATCACTCTAAAACTTAAATCTTACTCTACTCGAAGACAGGATCGCAGTGGATTGAAGAATCCTTCGAGTAGGTTGCAGTGGAATTGAAGTTCCTGTCTTACAAATATCCTGCACTTCAAGGAAAGCTAGTACCACAAGTAAGTAGTGAAGTGCAGATATATAAGCGAGTAAGACAGAGAGTCAGAGTACAATACAGAACAGAGCACACAGACGCAAGGATTTATCCCGAGGTTCGGCCAAGCCTGAAATGCTTGCCTAGTCCTCGTTGGAGTTAGCCACACCTGGGCTTGGAGTCTATTTCAACTCCTTCCTCCGTTTGCTCAGATCTGTCAGTATGACAGATAGAGCCTTTCACTATTGAGTGGGGTTACAACAGAACCGCGGCTGCTTACAAACTTCTTGGCAGCACCCCGGCAGAGTAACGATACGCTCAAGACCTTGCTCTAGCTCTTAGCAGCACTACTCCTCTCTCTAAAGGCTTATAGCTGTGCCTTCTACACAAACTATAGAGTTACACACAAGAGGGAGAGCGAGAATTGATTCCAATGAAGTCTACACTTGTTGGCTGCACTTGTACACCTCTTGGAGGCGCCTAGGAGTCCCTTTTATAGACCCAAGGGGCCTAGGAGCCGTTGGAATCCCATTTGGAAGGCAATACTTTCTTTCTGTCGGGTGGCGCACCGGACAGTCCGGTGCACACCGGACACTGTCCGGTGCCCGATTTCTTTCCTTTTATGGCGAAGCCGACCGTTGGCAGTCTTGGAGCCGTTGGCGCACCGGACATGTCCGGTGCACACCGGACAGTCCGGTGCGTTCATCTAGCCGTTGGCTCGGCCACGTGTCCCGCGCAGATTGCGCGGCCGACCGTTGGCTCACCGGACAGTCCGGTGCACACCGGACAGTCCGGTGAATTATAGCCGTATGTCGCCGATGAATTCCCGAGAGCGGCCAGTTCGCTCGAGCCAGCCTGGAGCACCGGACACTGTCCGGTGCACCACCGGACAGTCCGGTGCACCCAGACTGAGCAGAACCTTGGCTGCACACAGCCAAGCCTTTTGCACCTCTTTTCTTTTCTTCTTCTTTCTGTTTCTAACACTTAGACAAGTATATTAGTACACTAAAACCAATGTACTAAGTCTAGAAACATACCTTCTCTTAATTATTACTTCCATAGTATTTCACATGCTTGAGCTTTGATGTTGGGCTCATAAATCATCAAGTCGGCTTGACTTGATCTAGATTGACATTTCTTAGCTCCAACATCCTGCAAAGGTCACATAGAACATCTCCAAACATAGGAACAAGCCAAACTAAAGATTAAGGTGAACTTAGCTCTTTTGGGCTGCTTCCAGTTCTGGTTTTGACACTTGTTCTCCTTCTAGTGACCTTGATCTCTTTCTTAGAGCTTGATCTTGAGCCTTATGACTTACACCACATTACTGTAGCTGTTACCTCATTGGCTGTAAGTCACGTTCTTATGTAGTGATCCTTGATGTGCCGTAGCTGTTCTCAACTCGATCACCCTTGACCTTGCAAGCCTTCTTCTTCACCCTTGGCTTTGGGTTCCTCAGCCTCCTTGACCTTCTCCCGTGCACTTGGTACCTCGAAGCTTTTCTTGCCTCCGTCCTTGGCTTGATCAGTTGTCTCCGAGCTACGCACCCGAGTCTCACTTATGCAATGTCCATCTTACTTGTGATGTCCATTATGTATCCATAATCCAGTTCTTGGACCATCACATTTGTTCACTTGTGTTGAACCCTGTAGGCTTTACCTTAAGCACCTGTTCAACACTTAGTACACTTGTTAGTCCTTTAATTGAGTTGTCATCCAACCACCAAAACTCACAAGAGGGCTTTCAGAGTGGTCAGTGTAGGGAGGCCCTTGGGATGATTTTGCTGCGATGGCGGTCATGCGAGGGATTCCTGCATTAGAGCTTCCTATAAACTGTAGCGGGTTTCTGAAGCTAGTGGAACTTTGTAAAGGCCTCGTAGTGTTACCCTGCCTCGCCTCCTCGATAGAGGTGTATGGGATTGGCCGTCTCTTGGCAGATGGGTAACATGACTTGTGGGTAAAGATGTGCAACCTCTGCAGAGTGTAAAACTGGTATACTAGCCGTGCTCACGGTCATGAGCAGCTCGAACACTCACATGATTAATTTATGGAACTAAATTCAATTTGTCATATGCATTGCATCGCAGGTGATGTTGTTACTTTTGTTCTACTATTTAATTGGGTTGGTATTTACTTATACTTAGTAACTGCTAATAAAATTTTGACCAACTTTAAAAGCAATGCTCGGCTTCAACCATCCTCTTTGGTAAGCCTTACACTTCACGTGAGCTCCCACCTTTGGCGACTTCATGCACATTATTCCCCACAACTTGTTGAGCTATGAACGTATGTGAGCTCACTCTTGCTGTCTCACACCTCCCACAGGTCAAGAACAGGTACCGCAGGATGAGGCGCATGAAGGATGCTGTGATGAGTTCGTGAGTGGTCTAGGCCGTCGTCTCCCAGTCAACTTTGGGTTGCTGGACCGTTGTCCCCTTATAATGTAATAATTTATTTTGTATAGAATTCATGTTATATAGTAAAGATGTGACATTCGATCCTGTGCCATGATTCATCATATGTGTGAGACTTGGTCCCAGCACACCTGGTGATTATGTTCGCGCCCGGGCTTTGGACCCCTAAAACCCGGGTGTGACAGAAGTGGTATCAGAGGAATGTTGACTGTAGGACGAAACCTAGATAGAACTGGACAACTAATACTTCCTTACCTTTGCCACTCTGATTCTATCTAAACTTCTCTTAATCTTTTCTCATCTATTTCCGCTTTACTCTGATTATTCTTACTTTTCCTTTCTAAAGTCCAATGTGGATTTCACACTTTGAAATCCTGTGCTTAAAGCGACCTTTAGGAATAGGAGACCTATTCGTAGGAACAAAATCAAAACTATTTTTGTATATATTTGTATGCTTGAATGTTTGTTCTTGTGAAACATGCCGGATTTGGATCTTTGATTGAGTGTGATGAGTTGTGGAGTAATGTCCACAATTACATCTGCATATACATATAGGCATAAATAGAATTCATAAGATAACTAAACAACTTAGATTACCCTCCATTAAAGTGTACCAATTTCATATAGATCCATCTTATCTTAAAAGACTCTCCCTTATCTTATCGGATTCTCCCTTATCTTAAAGATTCTTTCTATTCCTTAATAAACCTATCTTACCTTGAAAAGATTTTATCTTATCCTAATAGATCTGACTGATCTCAAAAGATTCTATCTTATCCCTATGGATTCATCTTGCCCTAATAAGCATATTTTGAAAGGGAATTAGGCTTACACCTAGTCCCTAATTAATTTTGGTGGTTGAATTGCCCAACACAAATATTTGGACTAACTAGTTTGCTCTAGTGCATAAGTTATACAGGTGCCAAAGGTTCACACTTAGCCAATAAAAAGACCAAGTATTGGGTTCAACAAAAGAGCAAAGGGACAACCGAAGGCACCTCTGGTCTGGCGCACCGGACTGTCCGGTGTGCCACCGGACATGTCCGGTGCACCAGAGGACTCAAACTTCAAACTCGTCACCTTCGGGAAATTCCAGAGGCGACTCCGCTATAATTCACCGGACTGTCCGGTGTACACCAGACATGTCCGGTGCTCCAAGGAAGAGCGGCCTCCGGAACTCGCCAGCCTCGGGAATTCATTGAAGCTGCTCCGCTATAATTCACTGGACTGTCCGGTGTACACCGGACTGTCCGATGTAACAGCAGGGCAACGGCTACTTCGGCGCCAATGGCTACCTGCGACGCATTAAATGCGCGCGCTGTGCGCGCAGAGGTCAGGCACTCCCATGCTGGCGCACCGGACAATCTACAGTGCATGTCCGGTGCGCCACCGGACATCCAGGCGGGCCCAGAAGTCAGAGCTCCAACGGTCGGAACCCAACAGCTTTGGTGACGTGGCTGTCGCACCGGACATGTCCGGTGTGCACCGGACTGTCCGGTGCGCCATCGAACAGACAGCCTCACCATACGGCTAGTTTGGTGGTTGGGGCTATAAATACCCCCAACCACCCACCATTCATGGCATCCAAGTTTTCCACTTCCCAACTACTTACAAGAGCTCTAGCATTCAATTCTAGACACACTCAAGAGATCAAATCCTCTCCCAAATTCCACACAAAGCTTTAGTGACTAGTGAGAGAGATTTGCTTGTGTTCTTTCGAGCTCTTGCGCTTGGATTGCTTTCTTCTTTCTTGATTCTTTCTTGCGATCAAACTCACTTGTAATTGAGGCAAGAGACACCAATCTTGTGGTGGTCCTTGTGGGAACTTTGTGTTCCAAGTGATTGAGAAGAGAAAGCTCACTCGGTCCGAGGGACCATTTGAGAGAGGGTAAGGGTTGAAAGAGACCCGGCCTTTGTGGCCTCCTCAACGGGGAGTAGGTTTGAGAGAACCGAACCTCGGTAAAACAAATCCGTGTGTCTCACTTCATTATTCGCTTGCGATTTGTTTTGCACCCTCTCTCGCGGATTCTATTATATTTCTAACGCTAACCCGGCTTGTAGTTGTGATTATTTTTGAGAATTTTAGTTTCGCCCTATTCACCCCCCTTCTAGGCGACTTTCAATTGGTATCAGAGCCCGGTGCTTCATTAGAGCCTAACCGCTCGAAGTGATGTCGGGAGATCACACCAAGAGGGAGATGGAGACCGGCGACAAGCCCACTACGAGCCAAGGGAGCACTTCATCGGAAGAGTCCCGCACCAAGAGGAAGGAGAAGAAGAAGGACTCCTCCAAACGGAAGGAGAAAAGATCTTCTTCTTCTCACCACAAAGAGAAGAAGGAAAAATCTTCTTCCCACAAGTCGCATCGGAAAGGCGACAAGCACAAGAGGATGAGGAAGGTGGTCTACTATGAGACCGACACTTCATCAACATCGACCTCCGACTCCGATGCGCCGTCCGTAACTTCTAAGCGCCAAGAGCGCAAGAAGTTTAGTAAGATCCCCTTACACTATCCTCGTACACCTAGACCTACTCCATTACTTTCCGTTCCATTAGGCAAACCGCCAACCTTTGATGGTGAAGATTATGCTAGGTGGAGTGATTTAATGAAATTTCATCTAACCTCACTCCACAAAAGTATATGGAATGTTGTTGAGTTTGGAGCACAGGTACCATCCGTAGGGGATGAAGACTATGATACGGACGAAGTGGCCCAAATCGAGCACTTCAACTCTCAAGCTACAACCATACTCCTCGCCTCTCTAAGCAAGGAGGAATACAACAAGGTGCAAGGGTTGAAGAATGCAAAAGAGATTTGGGACCTACTCAAGACCGCGCACGAGGGTGATGAACTCACCAAGATCACAAAGCGGGAAACGATCGAGGGGGAGCTCGGTTGTTTTCGTCTTCGCCAAGGGGAGGAGCCACAAGATATGTACAACCGGCTCAAAACCTTGGTGAACCAAGTGTGCAACCTCGGGAGTAAGAAGTAGGACGACCACGAGGTGGTTAAGGTTATTCTAAGATCTCTTATTTTCCTTAACCCCACTCAAGTTCAATTAATTCGTGGTAATCCTAGATACACACTAATGACTCCCGAGGAAGTAATCGGGAATTTTGTGAGCTTTGAATGTATGATCAAGGGCTCAAAGAAGATCAACGAGCTTGATGAACCCTCCACGTCCGAAGCACAACCGGTGGCATTCAAGGTGACGGAGGAGAAGAAGGAGGAGTCTACACCGAGTAGACAACCAATTGACGCCTCCAAGCTCGACAATGAGGAGATGGCTTTAATCATCAAAAGCTTTCGCCAAATCCTCAAGCAACGGAAGGGGAAGGACTACAAATCCCGTTCCAAGAAGGTTTGCTACAAGTGTGGTAAGCCCGGTCACTTTATTGCTAAATGTCCATTATCAAGTGACAGTGACAGGGATAACGACAAGAAGGGCAAGAGGAGAGAAAAGAAGAGGTACCACAAGAAGAGGGGCGGCGATGCCCACGTGTGCCGCGAGTGGAACTCCGACGAGAGCTCCACCGACTCCTCCTCCGACGACGAGGACGCCGCCAACATCGCCGTCACCAAGGGCCTCCTCTTCCCCAACGTCGGCCACAAATGCCTCATGGCAAAGGACGGCAAAAGGAAGAAGGTTAAATCTAAATCCTCCACTAAATATGAGTCCTCTAGTGATGATAATGCTAGTGATGAGGAAAATAATTTGCGTACCCTTTTTTCCAACCTTAACATGGAACAAAAGGAAAAGTTAAATGAATTGATTAGTGCCATTCATGAAAAAGATGACCTTTTGGATTCCCAAGAGGATTTTCTAATTAAAGAAAACAAGAAACATGTTAAGGTTAAGAATGCTTATGCTCTAGAAGTAGAAAAATGTGAGAAATTATCTAGTGAGCTAAGCACTTGCCATGAGACTATTGACAACCTTAGAAGTGAGAATGCTAAATTAACTGCTAAGGTTGATTCTCATGTTTGTATTGATTCAACTTCCAATCCTAGAAATGATAATGTTGATTTACTTGCTAGGATTGATGAGTTGAATGTCTCTCTTGCTAGCCTTAGGACTGAAAATGAAAAATTAATTGCTAAGGCTAAAGATTTTGATGTTACTATTTCTAACCTTAGAAATGAGAATGATATACTACATGCTAAGGTTGTAGAATTAAAATCTTGCAAACCCTCTACATCTACCATTGAGCATGTTTCCATTTGTGTTAGATGTAGAGATATTGATATTAATGCTATTCATGATCACATGGCTTTAATTAAACAACAAAATGATCATATAGCATTATTAGATGCTAAAATTGCCGAGCATAACCTAGAGAATGAAAAGTTTAAATTTGCTAGAAGTATGCTCTACAATGAGAGACGCCCTGGCATCAAGGATGGCATTGGCTTCCAAAGGGGAGACAATGTCAAACTTAATGCCCCTCCAAAGAATTTATCTAACTTTGTTAAGGGAAAGGCTCCCATGCCTCAAGATAACGAGGGTTACATTTTATACCCTGCCGGTTATCCTGAGAGCAAAATTAGGAAAATTCATTCTAGGAAGTCTCACTCTGGCCCTAATCATGCTTTTATGTATAAGGGTGAGACATCTAGCTCTAGGCAACAAACCCGTGCCAAGTTGCCTAAGAAGAAAACTCCTATTGCATCAAATGATCATAGTATTTCATTTAAAACTTTTGATGCATCTTATGTGCTTACTAACAAATCCGGCAAGGTAGTTGCCAAGTTTGTTGGGGGCAAACACAAGGGCTCTAAGACTTGTGTTTGGGTACCCAAAGTTCTTGTTTCTAATGCCAAAGGACCCAAAACCGTTTGGGTACCTAAAGT
Source organism: Zea luxurians (assembly GCA_029449295.1). Classification (NCBI taxonomy): domain Eukaryota; kingdom Viridiplantae; phylum Streptophyta; class Magnoliopsida; order Poales; family Poaceae; genus Zea; species Zea luxurians. The sequence continues at coordinate 5,334,091 of JAOPSE010000129.1, read as the reverse complement.
CAAGAACTAAAATTGTTTTGTAGGTTTATGCATCCGGGGGCTCAAGTTAGATACTCGACAGCGGGTGCACAAACCACATGACAGGGGAGAAGAAGATGTTCTCCTCATATGAGAAAAACCAAGATCCCCAACGAGCTATCACATTCGGGGATGGAAATCAAGGTTTGGTCAAAGGATTGGGTAAAATTGCTATATCATCTGACCATACTATTTCCAATGTTTTTCTTGTAGATTCTTTAGATTACAATTTGCTTTCCGTTTCGCAACTATGTCAAATGGGCTACAACTGTCTATTTACTGATGTAGGTGTCACTGTCTTTAGAAGAAGTGATGATTCAATAGCATTTAAGGGTGTGTTAGAGGGTCAGCTATACTTGGTAGATTTTGATAGAGCTGAACTCGACACATGCTTAATTGCTAAGACTAACATGGGTTGGCTCTGGCATCGCCGACTAGCCCACGTTGGGATGAAGAATCTTCATAAGCTTCTAAAGGGAGAGCACATTTTAGGATTAACCAATGTTCATTTTGAGAAAGACAGGGTTTGTAGCGCATGTCAAGCAGGAAAGCAAGTTGGCACTCATCATCCACACAAGAACATCATGACAAGTGACAGGCCACTGGAGCTCCTACACATGGATTTATTCGGCCCGATCGCTTACATAAGCATCGGCGGGAGTAAGTACTGTCTAGTTATTGTGGATGATTATTCTTGCTTCACTTGGGTGTTCTTTTTGCAGGAAAAATCCCATACCCAAGAGACCTTAAAGGGATTCTTGAGACGGGCTCAAAATGAGTTCGACTTAAGGATCAAGAAAATTAGAAGCGACAACGGGACGGAGTTCAAGAATTCTCAAATCGAAAGCTTCCTTGAGGAGGAGGGCATCAAGCATGAGTTCTCTTCTCCCTACACCCCACAACAAAATGGTGTAGTGGAGAGGAAGAATCGAACTCTATTGGACATGGCAAGAACCATGCTTGATGAATACAAGACATCGGATCGGTTTTGGGCCGAGGCGGTCAACACCGCCTGCTACGCCATCAACCGGTTATATCTACACCGAATCCTCAAGAAGACATCCTATGAACTCCTAACTGGTAAAAAGCCCAATATTTCATATTTTAGAGTTTTTGGTAGCAAATGCTTTATTCTTGTTAAGAGAGGTAGAAAATCTAAATTTGCTCCTAAAACTGTAGAAGGCTTTTTACTAGGATATGACTCAAACACAAGGGCATATAGAGTCTTTAACAAGTCCTCAGGACTTGTTGAAGTTTCTTGTGACGTTGTGTTTGATGAAACTAATGGCTCTCAAGTAGAGCAAGTTGATCTTGATGAGATAGGTGAAGAACAGGCTCCGTGCATCGCGCTAAGGAACATGTCCATTGGGGATGTGTGTCCTAAGGAACCCAAAGAGCCTCCACATGCACAAGATCAACCATCCTCCTCCACGCAAGCATCTCCACCAACCCAAAATGAGGACGAGGCTCAAGTTGATAAAGAGGAAGAACACAATGATGAGCCACCTCAAGATGACGGCAATGATTAAGGGGGAGATGCAAATGATGAAGACAAGGAGGATGAAGAACCAAGGCCGCCACACCCAAGAGTCCACCAAGCAATACAACGAGATCATCCCGTCGACACCATCCTCGGTGACATCCATAAGGGGGTAACCACTCGATCTCGTGTTGCACATTTTTGTGAGCATTACTCTTTTGTTTCCTCTATTGAGCCACATAGGGTAGAGGAAGCACTACAAGATTCGGATTGGGTGATGGCGATGCAAGAGGAGCTCAACAACTTCACTAGGAATGAGGTATGGCATTTAGTTCCACGTCCTAACCAAAAGTTGTAGGAACCAAGTGGGTCTTCCGCAACAAGCAAGACGAGCATGGTGTGGTGACAAGGAACAAAGCTCGACTCGTGGCCAAGGGGTATTCACAAGTCGAAGGTTTGGATTTTGGAGAAACCTATGCACCCGTAGCTAGGCTTGAATCCATTCGTATATTATTGGCCTATGCTACTTACCATGGCTTCAAGCTTTACCAAATAGACATGAAGAGTGCCTTCCTCAATGGACCAATCAAGGAGGAGGTCTATGTTGAGCAACCTCCTGGCTTTGAAGATAGTGAGTACCCTAACCATGTCTATAGGCTCTCTAAGGCGCTTTATGGGCTCAAGCAAGCCCCAAGAGCATGGTATGAATGCCTTAGAGATTTCCTTATTGCTAATGGCTTCAAAGTCGGCAAGGCCGATCCTACTTTATTCACTAAAACTCTTGACAATGATTTGTTTGTATGCCAAATTTATGTTGATGATATCATATTTGGGTCTACTAACGAATCTACATGTGAAGAATTTAGTAGGATCATGACACAAAAATTCGAGATGTCTATGATGGGGGAGTTGAAGTATTTTCTAGGATTCCAAGTCAAGCAACTCCAAGAGGGCACCTTCATTTGCCAAATGAAGTACACTCAAGACATTCTAACCAAGTTTGGAATGAAGGATGCCAAGCCCATCAAGACACCCATGGGAACAAATGGGCATCTCGACCTCGACACGGGAGGTAAATCCGTCGATCAAAAGGTATACCGGTCGATGATTGGTTCATTGCTTTATTTATGTGCATCTCGACCGGACATTATGCTTTCCGTTTGCATGTGTGCAAGATTCCAAGCTGACCCTAAGGAATCACACCTTACGGCCGTAAAACGAATCTTGAGATATTTGGCTTATACTCCTAAGTTTGGGCTTTGGTACCCTCGGGGATCCATATTTGATTTGATTGGTTATTCGGATGCCGATTGGGCAGGGTGTAAGATTAATAGGAAGAGCACATCGGGGACTTGCCAGTTCTTGGGAAGATCCTTGGTGTCTTGGGCTTCAAAGAAGCAAAATTCGGTCGCTCTTTCCACCGCCGAAGCCGAGTACATTGCCGCAGGCCATTGTTGCGCGCAATTGCTTTGGATGAGGCAAACCCTGCGGGACTATGGTTACAAATTAACCAAAGTTCCTCTTCTATGTGATAATGAGAGTGCAATCCGCATGGCGGATAATCCCATTGAGCATAGCCGCACTAAACACATAGCCATTCGGTATCATTTTCTGCGGGATCACCAACAAAAGGGGGATATCGAGATTTCATACATTAACACTAAAGATCAATTAGCCGATATCTTTACCAAGCCTCTTGATGAACAAACTTTTACCAAACTTAGGCATGAGCTCAATATTCTTGATTCTAGGAACTTCTTTTGCTAAACTTGCACACATAGCTCATAAGTATACCTTTGATCATGTCTCTTTTATATATGCTATGACTAATGTGTTTTCAAGTGTATTTCAAACCAAGTCATAGGTATATTGAAAGGGAATTGGAGTCTTCGGCGAAGACAAAGGCTTCCACTCCACTCTACTACTCATCCTTCGTTGTCGCTCCGCATCACTCTCCATCTTTGGTATAATCTTCACTCATATGTTTTATTTGCCAAAGGGGAGAAAATAGTTAGGAAAGGGCTTATATCTCACTCAAAGTATCCGTTTTTGGCGATTCATGCCAAAGGGGGAGAAAGTATGAGCCCAAAGCAAAAGGACCGCACCACCACCCTAATTTTAAAATTGATGATTTTCAATTGGAAAATTTCAAATTGGTATCTCTTTGTGTTCTAAAGGGGGAGCAAGTAGTATTTACAAAACTTGATATCTTAAAACCCTCTTGAACACTAAGAGGAGAATTTATTTGAGGGGGAGTTTTGTTTAGTCAAAGGAAAAGCATTTGGAACAAAGGGAGAAAATTTCAAAATTTGAAAATGCTTTGCAAAATCTTGTTCATTTACCTTTGACTATTTTGCAAAAAAAAACTTTGAAACGGTTTTACAAAAAGAATTTGCAAAAGCAAAACATGTGGTGCAAGCGCGGTCCAAAATGTTAAAAATAAAGAAACAATCCATGCACATCTAGTAAGTAACATTTATTGGCTCATTTTCAAGCAACCTTTGCACTTACATTATGCAAACTAGTTCAATTATGCACTTTTATGTTTGCTTTGGTTTGTGTTGGCATCAATCACCAAAAAGGGGGAGATTGAAAGGGAATTAGGCTTACACCTAGTCCCTAATTAATTTTGGTGGTTGAATTGCCCAACACAAATATTTAGACTAACTAGTTTGCTCTAGTGCATAAGTTATACAGGTGCCAAAGGTTCACACTTAGCCAATAAAAAGACCAAGTATTGGGTTCAACAAAAGAGCAAAGGGACAACCGAAGGCACCTCTGGTCTGGCGCACCGGACTGTCCGGTGTGCCACCGGACATGTCCGGTGCACCAGAGGACTCAAACTTCAAACTCGTCACCTTTGGGAAATTCCAGAGGCGACTCCGCTATAATTCACCAGACTGTCCGGTGTACACCAGACATGTCCGGTGCTCCAAGGAAGAGCGGCCTCCGGAACTCTTCAGCCTCGGGAATTCATTGAAGCTGCTCCGCTATAATTCACCGGACTATCCGGTGTACACCGGACTGTCCGGTGTAACAGCAGGGCAACGGCTACTTCGACGCCAACGGCTACCTGCGACGCATTAAATGCGCGCGCTGCGCGCGCAGAGGTCAGGCACGCCCATGCTGGCGCACCGGACAATCTACAGTGCATGTCCGGTGCGCCACCGGACATCCAGGCGGGCCCAGAAGTCAGAGCTCCAACGGTCGAAACCCAACGGCTTTGGTGACGTGGCTGTCGCACCGGACATGTCCGGTGTGCACCGGACTGTCCGGTGCACCATCGAACAGACAGCCTCACCAAACGGCTAGTTTGGTGGTTGGGGCTATAAATACCCCCAACCACCCACCATTCATGGCATCCAAGTTTTCCACTTCCCAACTACTTACAAGAGCTCTAGCATTCAATTCTAGACACACTCAAGAGATCAAATCCTCTCCCAAATTCCACACAAAGCTTTTATGACTAGTGAGAGAGATTTGCTTATGTTCTTTCGAGCTCTTGCGCTTGGATTGCTTTCTTCTTTCTTGATTCTTTCTTGCGATCAAACTCACTTGTAATTGAGGCAAGAGACACCAATCTTGTGGTGGTCCTTGTGGGAACTTTGTGTTCCAAGTGATTGAGAAGAGAAAGCTCACTCGGTCCGAGGGACCGTTTGAGAGAGGGTAAGGGTTGAAAGAGACCCGGCCTTTGTGGCCTCCTCAACGGGGAGTAGGTTTGAGAGAACCGAACCTCGGTAAAACAAATCCGCGTGTCTCATTTCATTATTCGCTTGCGATTTGTTTTGCACCCTCTCTCGCAGACTCTATTATATTTCTAACGCTAACCCGGCTTGTAGTTGTGATTATTTTTGAGAATTTCAGTTTCGCCCTATTCACCCCCCCTCTAGGCGACTTTCATATTTACCCCACACTAGTGTAACAACCATGATTTAATCCAAAGTAATTAGATATTGTTTATTCTAATATGGTGATATCGATCTAATCTAGAGTCCATCTAATCTACTATGATCTAATCTAAAATGAGTTACCTAACAAGATAGCCAATCCTGGTGGAAAACATTAGACCCTACTCCTATAAACAAGTTTGAGATCTTAGATCAACTCGACCCTACCCAATAACTTGACCTACATCATGTAGTCTATCTCACCCATATCTATCTTAACCATACTCCGGTAACTCTGATGATATACACTAACCTCGAATCAATGAGACCAAGACAAAAAAGGGACAAGATCAACCTCGTCAAGGAAGGAGAGAAGTCAAACTCAATCTTCAGATGCCTTACCACTCAACACGGAATTCTTTCCCATCATAAACTTGCTTACCCTAGGCTATTTTTGCCCTAACCTATCTTTTATCCTACACAATAAGGTGACTATACGTATATATACCCATGTTTCCGTAACCACTTTCTAAATAACATGAAACTTCTTATTCATAAACTAATTAGAAGTTAAAGGCCAAACCGTAAATACAGCCTTTTACATCCCTGTCCTTACAAATCTCGAGGGCGAGATTTTTGTTAAGGGAGGTAGGATTTGTAAGACCCAAAATTGGTGGAAGAAAAAAATATTATATAAAAATATATAATAATAAAGTAAAGAAATAGTAAAGTGAGATATCTCAAATTATACCTGAGATTTGAATTTTGAAGGCTGGATTTTTGAAAACAAGGATTAACGTAGACCATAAATAGCTGTAAGATGCTCTATTGAACTATAAATACTTTTCAAATACTCGAGTAAACTTTAATATAAAGTATACAATATATTATTTTCCTCAAAATAAGTGAGAAACAAACTGTCATTTTTAATTAACTTTTAACTGATCACACATTTAAAAAAATGATATTTTCATAAAACAAATAACATGTGCATCATTCATTATTATATGTGTTTGGAGCACTTACGTAAATGAATATAATAGTAAGTAAGTAATCATAAATATGTGCGCATTCATGCTAATATTTTTGCTTGTGCATTTAGATATGTCAAACTTAAACACAAATTTGAATTTAGAATGAATTTGGAAATTAGAGAAACAGAATTCAGAGAAGAATAAAGCAAAATTCGTACTCGTGGGCCGAAAGTAATCAGCCGAACCACCTCTCCACTCACCTTCTCGGGCACTAAAGCCCCATCTTGCGGCCCAGCTTCTCCCCCGCGTCGGTCAAGCAGGCACCTGTGCGAGCTCTATAATCACTGACACATGGGGCCGCTCACAGTGGAAGACCTGTGTCTCTTGCGTGCGGGCCCGGGAGGACATGGCGTCTTCTCCGATTAACGCTGGTAACAAATCTCCGAATTTGCCGTGCCTGCCCCGTCGGAATTGCCGGATAGTTGAAGCAACCCGGCCCGGACTCCTCGTCCCCGTGTATAAAACCCGAGGCCCTGCCGTCCATTGCCCTCAAGCTGGGTCACCAGATGAAACCCATGAGCATCCCGCTACATCAGATAGGTTAGGGGTAGTAAGAGAAAGAGAGGTTGTCGCCGCCATGGAAACACGTGGGCGTCGCCGTCCAGACTTCGAGAACCAGCCGGGGTCGGTTTGGGCGTTCACCAGCGACCATAGATCGTGGGCAGGCAAGCAATCATGCGTGAGCGTCACCTGGGCCCAGCGAATTGCTCGTCGGAGATCACCGTGGCGCCACCATCCGCATCGTCGCGTGGCCAACGTCACGTGAGCTCCAACACGTGGTAAGAAAGCAACCGCCAAGTTCGCCGTGACCTTCTCCCTGCGTAGGTAGTTCCTGTGTTCAGATTCGGGTAGCCGGAAGGGTAGGAGAAGGGGCTCGCCGGTGGCACCGCCGTCTAGTAGCTGCTGGCTGGCTAGAGGTTGAAGGCGGGGGCTGGGTCGTTGATCTCGGTTTGGGCGGAGCCGCAGCTAGCTAACCTGGGCATCGGCTCACAATCCCCTAGGACGCGCAGAGTGCTCGTCGCCGGGGTGCCATCATTCCCGCAGAATCACCGTACGTCATCGCGGCTCGGCGGCGGGGGCTGGAAGATGAATGGTGGCCGTTGATCTCCCTGTGTTCGACTCAGATTAGTAGTCCGAAACCGATTTGGCCTGGTGCGATCTGAACCGTTAATCTGATATGACGCGGCTTTGACCGATGAGGTCGTGTGGGCCGTTGATCGGTCATCCGATGGCCGTTGCGGCGTACCCCTTCGCGATCTAATTTGGGCCTTCGGATTGCGATCGGATGGCTTACAATCAAGCGTACCCCTTCACCCGAGACTCATTTTCAGAAGAGCCCTTGTCTTTGGAGGTATTCAACCCGCCGTCCATTAGTGGGTTAGCCTGAGTCTGGGAAATATTTCGATTTAGCCCCTATAGTTTCTAATAATTATGCGCCTAGTCCATAAGCTTAGGAAATTCAGGAAAATGATTTAAGAAATGGTTTTTTTTGTGTATAAAAATATATCCAGAACTTAGTTAATTCATAAAAATTCCATTTTAACTCCTTTTTAATTCGTTTCAGTTGCAATAATTTTGTTTTAATATTATCTATCACCTAGTATCTATGTTTAGCCATAAAACTTAGATTAAAATTGTTCACTTGAATTAGTCTATACCAGATATAAAATAACTCTAGAAATTCATAACTCAATAACCGTAAGTCCGTTTTGATCCATTCTAGTTACATTAGTCTCACAATAATATTTATTATCATCTGGTAACTTTATTTTGTCATGAAATATAGGTTAAAATGTTGCACTTAGTCTATTCTATACTTAACCACATGGATCTTCGGAAAATCATAACTTCATAACTGTAACCCCGAATTTAGCGGTTCTCGTTCCCACGATCTCGTAACGACGCGTAGATTATTATTATTGCTGTTGATATTATGTTTGGTGTGATGGTAATTTTGCCTATATCCTATTTGTCTGTATTGCTACGTTTAGCAGTGAGGACACGTGTCATTTGAAGAGCAAGTTGGTACCTGGAATCTCAAGTCCCAGGCAAGTTGTGCCCTTGATCACTTCTTTTTACCCACTCATGTCCTAATTAATCATAATGATCTGCATAGGTTAATTTTGATGGGACCCAATAGGATACCCTAGTTTGTCTATCTTTATACCTTGTTTACCACTGAACTTTCTGGGTAGTACTTGCTAGTGCTATATGTGGTTTTGGGTATGGAGATACATTATTCATGATTACACTTTTGTTATCAGTTGTTATTTACCGTTCATGATAAGATCATTATGTTAATTGGAACATGGAGAACCACCCGGGAAAACAGTGCTACCACAAGGGTTTAATGGGACGCCCTTGGCTGATTAATTAGGAAAGCTAGTGGATGACTACCTTACCCGAAAGGGGCAAGGGCAGTAGGGGAGTGGTCAGTGTAGGGAGGCCCTTGGGATGATTTTGCTGTGATGTCGGTCATGCGAGGGATTCCTGCATTAGAGCTTCCTATAAACTGTAGCGGGTTTTCTGAAGCTAGTGGAACTTTGTAAAGGCCTCGTAGTGTTACCCTGCCTCGCCTCCTCGGTAGAGGTGTATGGGATTGGCCGTCTCTTGGCAGATGGGTAACATGACTTGTGGGTAAAGATGCGCAACCTCTGCAGAGTGTAAAACTGGTATACTAGCCGTGCTCACGGTCATGAGCAGCTCGGACACTCACATGATTAATTTATGGAACTAAATTCAATTTGTCATATGCATTGCATCGCAGGTGATGTTGTTACTTTTGTTCTACTATTTAATTGGGTTGGTATTTACTTATACTTAGTAACTGCTAATAAAATTTTGACCAACTTTAAAAGCAATGCTCGGCTTCAACCATCCTCTTTGGTAAGCCTTACACTTCACGTGAGCTCCCACCTTTGGCGAGTTCATGCACATTATTCCCCACAACTTGTTGAGCTATGAACGTATGTGAGCTCACTTTTGCTGTCTCACACCCCCCCACAGGTCAAGAACAGGTACCGCAGGATGAGGCGCATGGAGGATGCTGTGATGAGTTCGTGAGTGGTCTAGGTCGTCGTCTCCCAGTCAACTTTGGGTTGCTGGACCGTTGTCCCCTTATAATGTAATTATTTATTTTGTATAGAATTCCTGTTATATAGTAAAGATGTGACATTCGATCCTGTGCCATGATTCATCATATGTGTGAGACTTGGTCCCAGCACACCTGGTGATTATGTTCGCGCCCGGGCTTTGGACCCCTAAAACCCGGGTGTGACAATATTCTTAAACAGATAGGCCCCCTTGGCTCATCTAGAAGAATTCCTTACAATTCATCTACTTGGAATCGTTAGGGCTATAGTGTTTCCTGAAAGCAGTACTAAATTTATCATAGGTGGGTTGATGATCAACATGTTTCCTAGAAATAAAGGCAACAAAGCAACAACTAGCATTCCCCCTACAATTGTTGGGATGCAAAGAGAGTATTATGTGCTTCAATAACTCAAAGTAGGGTAAACTTTTTTAATTGTTTTGGCCAATGATCAGTATCTAGAGATTCCTTAGCTCTCGAAAACATGTGAGGATGAGTACTCAAAAAGTCCTTATAGGAGCTTGGCTAATATCGAGAATGCAACCCATCATGCTTAATCTCTACAAGGGTCTAAGCAATGAAGCTCATCGCATGGTTATGCTCAACACTACCATCTGTTATAGAATTGACAACATCAATGAGCGTAAATGAGAATAATGATGATGTATTATTGTTAGTGCTAGACCTTCTTATGCTTGAGCAGTTTATCACACCATTCTACAAACATATAACTACATTATAAGAATTATCATGTGAAAAATTCTTGCAAGTAAACAATGGCACTCACAATACAAATAGAGACTTCACAATACATGAAATCTTGTATATAAACAAAATCTCCATTCCAACACAAATATTGACTTAAGACATAACTCTAACAAGTCAAATGGGACCTTGATGTTTTGCATGCTATATCTTTTGAAGAGCCTTCTGAACTTTTCAAGATACCAGCAGCAACATGACACTTCGGTCACTAAAGCGAGAAGAAGGTCAAAGGATCCCCATTCTAAGCACAAGATGTGATGCATGCTTGTCCTATACATTCTCATAAAATGCCAAACATATCTAACATTATTATTCTTTGCACATTGTTCACTCTCTATAGGTAGTTAGTTGGTGTCTAGCTACATTAAAAGGTTTGTGTACCTGCAAAATATTCCATTTGAGCCCACCTAAGCTAGTAGAATTCCATGTGCCTTGATACATAACCATAGTAATAGAGCTACATATATAACATGTATGCAACATGTCCTAAGTTCTTTAAAAAAATCGTTGTCAAATTTTAGTTTTGAAAAAAGGTTACAAAACTTTATCACTCATTTATGCTCTGATACAAGCTATGGCAGAGCTATCTAGTAGGCTATTCGGCTAGCTGTTTAGTTATTTTTGTAGAGGTGCTTACCAATAGTGCATTCTTATATTCATTTTTAGTAGTTATGTTAGGTTTATTATGTAACCATTCTAGGTAAGAATCCATACTAAATTCAAGCATGTGGTAAGAAATAAAAAATGTCATCTTCGCCCATCTTGCAAACTCATAACCATCATATTATGTTTATGACAATGGTGTGAGGGCCAAGGTATCAATATCTGATAGTACTTGCGATAATTTAAATCAGTTTATGTCTTCATGAGTAAGCCCAAACACATTGTATCCCTAGCTATTGGCTCGAGCTGGGCCAACCATTGCCAAACTTGGGAGAAATCATGAACCTACATGGCCAACCGGGAAAGCCTTACGCCCTAGACTAACACTACATCCCAACCGCAAGTGGTCATAATGACCCTTCACTATCTGCTTCTTGTGGCTAATCGAATGATGTAAGCCTAGTAATTTAGGACAAGAGAGGTGCTTGTCTTCTCGATCAACCATAACTTTGGAACATGGTATGTGTTCAGTACATTCAAACTTTTCCAAAGGGCCACCTTTAGTACGATTCTTAATGGTCATGATAGGTACTAGTGTATTTAAAGTCGTTCGTTGTCACACCAACCACCGAATTTCCACTTGATATTCAATTATTATTCACCTCTCCATCCATGTGATAGCAGTAACAATATAAACAAATTGTGTGCAATGACATGTTACTCACATACTACCTAAATCTCTAAGCATAGCATATACATAAATCATGTCGTACTAGTATGGCATATAGGATAGAATAAGTATACAAGTGGGTTTTGAACAACTCTTGATAATTATACAAGTGTGTTTCAATCAACTCATGCAACAATATACACATCACTTAATATAAGTACATAAAAATAAGGTTATACACTAAAGCTTGCCTTGGATAGTAATCGGGTCACCAGGTAGGTCAAAGATGGCTCCAACACCACCCCCTACAAGGATCTTCTCGTACTCAACAACCTCCTCGTGCTCTAGGACCACATCTGGCAATGTTCTCTATCATTGTGGAATGCATATGTATGCAACATATCCAATAATGATTTGTCACACCAATTCACAAAACAATGATCTAACACTAACCATAGAATATATGGGTATATCATTATTTGTTAAACCGAAAAAGTCATTTGGTATTTTCCTGTATTTTCTGTAATTTTTGGTGAAATTTTGAATATTTTTTGACTAAAAAAAGAAAACAAGATTTTGCTTTTGGGGAATTAAGGAAGGGCCCAGGCTTAAGAACTGGCCCACCATAGGGGCGAGGCCTGCGGCCCAGGCAGCCAGCCGTGTGGGGCGCACGCGGCCCATGCTATGGCGAGGGCTCGCGTGGCCTGGTATGGCCCGCGGCTCAGATGAGGCACGCGGCGCAGCCGGGCCCAGAACAGGCATGGCACAACCAACAGGCCGAGAAAGCCTTCTCGATAGGATGGATCCGGATACTTATTCGGATGTCAAATTTTTGGTTTTCTTTCTTTAATTCTGAACCAATAACATATATAATTTGCTATATAAATTTGTATTCTTGTTTTAGCATTGAGACTATTAATCTTCATAAAAAGTAAACCTTAAATTCCTTCTATATCTTTTTTAAATTTGATATAAAATTCGAATGTCTATCCGAATACGGATTCAAATGTTTTTTCACCTTTTTTGTTTCAATGAGGAAATAATACACATAAAAAATTATACAAAATTTTATTTAAATACTTCATAATATTCTTAATAATATTGCCAAAAAATTAGCTTTAAATTCCATATATATCTATATTAAAATATTAAATTTATCATGTAAGTCGGATGTTTTAGAAATATCTCTGCTTCTCGGGACGATATTGTGATATGAACCCTGGAGGCAATTCCAAAAAAAACTAACTCCCTTTCTGGCGCACTTACAGAAACTCCCCCAAGGTTCTTCTCACCACGAACTCCTGCTCCTCCCTCCCAAACTCACACAGGGCAGCTGGCCGAACAGTCCGTGCACGGCTGGCCCTGAGCATGCTTGCTCGGCGTGGGAGCGCACCAAAGTCTGCCTAAAACCAGAAAAATCAAACAAAACCACATAATCAGCAGTGAGAGCGTCTGCGGTTCTGCTCGCAGCAGCAACTTCTTCAGATGACCCTAAACTTGAGAAAACAACAGAAGTTGAGAATTTAGAGATAGCGCATAACAGTACGGCAGCTTTTGAAAACAACAGGAGCATGATTCAGTGTTCTATCACACAAGATGCTGATAACATAATGCAAGTGGCATGTGCAAACAAGTTCAAATAATTCTTAGAAGAAGTGTATGTAGGGGATAAGGGGAAATCCACTCTCACGTCACGTAGTCATAGGATGCCCGATCTCTCGAACTCAGACAATGTATCCTAATAATTTATCCGAAGGAACATCAAAGGTGCGCTTCTTCAGGTTTAATTTTGGACTTAATTTGTTGTTGTTGTCGAATGTCCCCGATAGGTCATTGACGAAGTCCTTGGCCTTTTTTAACTTGACTTGGGTGTGTTTAGTTCTGATTTGAAAATGTTCAGCTACTTTGAAAAAATAACTTTTATATAGTACAAATTTAAAAGCAGCATGGACTCTACTTTTGCTGCTTATCCAAGTTCGTTATATTAATAAACAAACACATTAAATTTAAATTAAAATAGGATTAGAATATTTAAGTGTTGTAATAAATGAAATAAAAATATTTTTAATTAAAAATTATTAGATATGGAATTTGTTGGCACCTTTTTGGAGGCGTCAATTACTCAAGAGAACCAGCGGCGGTGCTCTCTGTTCAGGCGCGGACGGTCCGCGAACCTGGCGCGAGGCGGCGGTGCTCTCTGGTCAGGCGCGGACGGTCCGCGGCACAGGGCCGGACGGTCCGCGACCTGGTACAGGAGCTCGGGTTCCCTGCCTGACGGTCGGACGGTCCGCGCCCTAGGGCCGGACGGTCCGCGCGTGCGCAGGGGCGGCGGAAGATAGCCGGCGGCGCCTGGATCTCGCTCCCGGGAGGGACCCCGTCGGGGAGGAGAGATCCTAGGAGTTGTCTAGACTCGGGTAGACCGACCTAGACTCCTCTAATCGACGTAGAGTCGAAGAGAGACAGAGAATTTGAGGATTAGAAGGCTAAACTAGGGCTAAACTAGAACTACTCCTAAGATAAAATGCGAAATAGAAGTTGTATTGATTCGATTGATGATTACAAATCGGCCGTAGACCTCTCTATTTATAGAGGAGGGGGGCTGGACCCTTTACTGTCAAAACTCCGAGCAAATCCCGGGATTTTCGCAGCGAAAAACTCGGAACCCTAATCTGTTCTGCGCGTGCGCGGACCGTCCGGCCCACAGGCGCGGACCGGCCGGACCGCGGACCGTCCGGCCTCAGGGCCGGACTGTCCGCACCTCAATTTGGTGCTCAACATATGCCCCCTGCCTTTTGGTGGAGCTGAGCAAACCAAAAGCAAATAACTCGATGAGATTACATCGGTTCTCTTAGGCATCTTGCCACATACTAGGATGGTACTGCCTAAGGAAACGCCCATTCAAGGATTTGGGCAGATCTTTACCTTGTAATGTTTGCAATAAATAGGCATTACCAGACATCACTTATTTAACTTTATAAGGACCCTCCCAGCTTGGCGACCATTTCCCGAACTTCCGGTCTTTATTCCTTAGAGGCAGAATGGTCTTCCACACCAGGTCCCCTACTTGAAATGATTTTGTTTTGACCTTCTTGTTGTAGGCCCTGGCTACCATGATCTTGTCCTTTTCTATTGCTCCCAAAGCTATCATCCTCTTGTCGGTCACCTCATCAATATTATCCATCATTGAATTATAATAATCAGTAACAGTTAGATCATTTTGTCTGGCGAACCTGACAGCATTCAGACTTATTTCCACAGGCAACACTGCTTCCTGCCCATAGACAAGCTCAAAAGGAGATACTTTAGTAGCACGATGTCTAGATATTCTATGAGCCCATAAAGCTTCGGACAAAATCTTATGCCAATGCTTAGGATTATCAGATATCTTCTTTTTTATCAAGTTGATCAATGTCCTATTACTAGACTCGGCCTGTCCATTGGCCTGAGCATAGTATGGAGATGAATTAAGCAACTTAATTCTATATAATTCAGCAAATTCACGTACCTCCTTTGACATAAAAGAAGTCCCTTGATCTGTAGTCAAGGTCTGGGGAATGCTGAATCTATGAATAATATGCTCGGTTTTGAACTCAATTACCTCCTTGTGTGTCATGTTCTTCAGAGCAACGGCTTCAGTCCATTTGGTAAAGTAGTCAGTGGCAACTAACACGAACCGATGCCCCTTTGATGATGAAGGATGAATTTCTCCAATAAAGTCTAATCCCCATCCTCTGAACGGCCAAGGCTTGATGATAGGATGTAATTCAGCTGCAGGGACCAACTGTAGGTCGCCGAATTTTTGACACACTTGGCAACCCTTGTAGTACTTTAAACAATCAGCTATCATATTAGGCCAATAAAAACCAGACCTTCGCAACAACCACTTCATCTTTGGAGCTAATTGATGGGTACCACAAATTCCTTCATGTACTTCGGCCATGGCTAATATAGCATCATCTGGGCCCAAGCACTTAAGCAGGACGTCATTGACTGTTCGGCGGTGAAGTTCATCACTCATCAAAACATACTTGAAAGCTGTTCGCTGAATGTTCTTATCTGTCCTGATATTGGGATTTCGTAAATAATTAAGTATAGGTGTCCTCCAATCACTTGCATCGGCTTCATTGTTAGCCGAATTGATTAAGAGAACATTTCTGGTAACCCCGGACGGTCCGGCGTCATCACGCGGACGGTCCGCGACCTGGGAATTTGGCTCTGCACTGGTTATCAGATTTTCAGTTTTATGAAATTTCCCTCTCTTTATCCGATAACCTGATGCATCTTGTGCCAAATCGTTAGCTCTATGATTCTCAACTCTAGAGATATGCCGAATACTGAATTCGTCAAAAGAACGGATTATGCTCCAACATTTCTCAAGGTAACTATTTAGAGTACCATCAAAACATTGATATTCTTCTAACACTTGTTGGACAACCAGCTGAGAATCACCAAATACCTTCACATGTTTTACTCCCATACCATTTAAAAGTTCTAAACCGAACAAAAGTGCTTCATATTCGGCTTGGTTGTTAGTGAATAAGTTTTCAATCGACTAGAGAAGTCAAAGGAGACATTACTTGGTGAAACAAGCACAATGCCAATTCCTTGCCCTTCATTGCAAACCGATCCCTCAAAATATAAAGTCCAAGGAGTAATAGTGAGGTATGACATGTCTAGTTCATGAATATCATTAACCCGATGTTCTACAATAAAATCCGCTACGACTTGGCCTTTCATAGATTTCAATGGTTCATAGGCCAAGTCATATTCTATGAGTGCATAAGCCCACTTACCAATTCTTCCATTCATAATTGGGTTATGCAACATGTATTTGATCACATCGGCTTGACCAGAAATAGTGCAATGACTAGACAGTAAATAACATCTACATTTGGTGCATGCATAAAACAAGCATAAGCATAACTTCTCAATAAAAGTGTACCTTGTTTCAGCATCCACCAACCTTCGGCTTAGATATGCCACCACATGCTCCTTCCCCTCAGTTTCTTGTGTCAGAACAGCCCCAATGACCTTATCTTCAGTTGCAATGTATAATCGGAATGGTACTCCTGCTCGTGGTGCTTTTAATACGGGAGCCGAAGATAAGTATTTTTTGATGAGATCAAATGCTTCTTGCTGTTCTGCCCCCCAAGCGAATTCGGCATCATTTTTAAGCCGAAGAATAGGGGTGAACGCATCAATCTTCCCGGCTAGGTTAGAAATAAACCTTCGTAAATAATTCACCTTGCCAAGAAACTTCTGTACTTCGACCTTACAAGTCGGAGGTCCCACATTCCAAATAGACTTGATTCGGTCAGGGTCTATTTCTATACCATGTTCATGGATGACAAATCCTAAAAACTTACCAGCCGACACTCCAAAAGCACATTTGCGTGGGTTCATTTTCAAACCATACCGACGCATTTTATCAAAGGCTTTGCGCAAATAAGCTATATGAGGACCAAACTCAGCCGATTTGACTACAATATCATCAATGTAGACTTCCACAGTGTTTCCTAACAACTCATGAAAGATCAGATTCATAGCCCTCTGATAAGTAGCACCAGCATTTTTAAGACCGAATGTCATGACAACCCATTCAAATAAACCAATGAAGCCTGGACATATAAAGGTCGTTTTAGACGCATCCTCTTCGGCCATGAAAATCTGGTTATATCCGACATTACCATCAAGAAAGATAATAATTCTATTTCCTGATGCATTATTGATTAATGTGTCGGCTATGGGCATAGGATATTCATCTTTAGGAGTTGCTCTATTTAAATTGCGAAAATCATTGCATACCCTAAGCTTACCTGACTCCTTCTTCTCTACCGGCACAATATTGGAGACCCACTCTGCGTATCTGCAAGGTCTAATAAAATTAGCTTCTAGCAGCCGGTGGATTTCGTCCTTGATTCATGGGAGAAGGTCTGGACGAAAGGTTCTAGCTTTCTGCTTGAAAGGTCTGAAACCGGACTTAATAGGTAGCCGATGTTCGATGATCTCTCGGCTTAGTCCAGGCATCTCAGTGTAATTCCAAGCAAAACAATCTGAATATTCTTTCAATAGACCGATCATCTCATTTCTAGGATCGGTCTCCAGGGTCTTGTTTACAAAAGTCGGCCTTGGAGTGTCACCATCTCCTATGTCAATCTCCTCCAACGGATCAGCCGATGTAAATCCCTGTCCTAGTTTATCAAGATCTCTGAATTCCTCTATCATGTCCCCCACAGAGGAATCAGATGATCTTTGTGTGATGGCGGACTTTCCGGTCTCGGGGACCGGATCATCCGTAATACTGTCTTTTCGCTGCGGTAGATGTTCGGTCTTAAAGTCCGAACTGTTTTGTGAAAGACCAGACCATCCGGCTTTGAGAGCCGAACTGTCCATGATCAAAGACTCATGAACTTTGTGTGTATTCATCATTTGAACTTTATTTAGGATTTAGCCGATTCTCCATCGGCTCTAGCATTACAGGAATGAAACCTTTCTTATCTATACTTATGAACTGATAGTCAGAAAAATCTACTCCTGTGAGACATGTAGCAGTCTCATAAGTCCAGAGTACAGGGGCATCGGCCACAGCGATGCAGGCCGATACATCAGCATGTACTTGTTCTACATCATCGCCTACCCATTGTATTAGCATTTGATGTAATGTAGAAGGTATACATTGATTGGCATGAATCCAATCTCTGCCTAGAATTAAACTGTAATTTCCTTCTACATCAGCGACGAAGAATGCAGTAGCAAGGGTCTTAGTGCCGATGGTTAATTCAACGGACGTGACTCCCCTGGCTTTGATCGAACTATCCCCAACACCGCTGAGGGTCATGTTGGTTTTGACAAGTTCGTCATCTTGTTTACCTAATTTTCTGTATAATGAATAAGGCATTAGATTTACAGCCGCCCCTCCATCTACCAACATCTTAGCAATCGGTATTCCATCAATGTGACCGCGCACGAAGAGCGGCTTTAAATGATTTACCGATTCCTTTGGTTTAGTAAAGGCGGCTTCTTTAGGACCAAAATCAAACTGGGCAACAATAGGTTCATCGTCGCCGATGATAGTACAATCGGCAGAAAATGTAATAATATTTACATCCATACCTGGGCGTTCTGGAGAAGCCTCGTAGTCGACCAGGTCTTCTCCCAGCAGGTCGTCCTCTTCCATTGATGTTGTCGTGTCGTTGGAGGCTTCCTGGTGAACGGCGGACGGTCCGCACGCGGGGGCCGGACGGTCCGCGCCTGGTGCAGGTTGTCCAGAGGCTTCCTGGTGAACGGCGGACGGTCCGTGCGCGGGGGCCGGACGGTCCGCGCCTGGTGCAGGTTGACTTTCTATTTCTATGGCCGTTTGTTTTTTCTCAACGGCCTTCGGTCTCCATTTCTTTTGCGGTGGCAGGTATAGTGGATGTGTGTCATTAAATGTCTTTTCCGCCTCTTTCTCCTGGCTCTCCTTTGCTCTTAGGCGCTGTAATTTTCTCTTTTGGGATCGTGTCAATCCCGTTGGGCACCATCGAGGCATGGAGTATTTTGGATCGGCTGTTTTGATGGTAGCCGTATCCTTTTCGTTTGTGTTGGCCGACTCGCCGAAAATCATCGACCCTTTATTGTCTCCCTGTATGACAACATCTGCGGTGCCTATTTTGATGATGTCCTTTTTTGTTGTTCTTTGAGTTGCTACAGGCATATGCCCCCCTGCCGGATTGGTCGGCCTAGGAGGCCGAGTAGTCCGGCAATCTTGTTGGGCCTGTGCCTGGTGACCGGATTCAGCAGTGCTCAATCGGTCTTGCATTGGCGGCACCAACCTATCAAAAACGGATGTTTGGGGTGCCCCCCAGGCGGGGTACTGTGGCATCCCAAATGGATATGGTGGCATGCCCCACATTTGATTTGGGACATATGGTGGAGGTAAATATGGATATGGATATGACATAGGCGGATAAGGTGGAGGTGTCCATGCAGGTACGTTAGGTCTCAGTTGTACAGTATGACCTTTCATTTCTTCCGATTGGTGAGGTGGTCCAATCGGCCTTACCTGACGCTGCTCATGAATCGGTGAGCGGGGTCGCTTTGCTGGCCGGTCACTGGGGCCGGCCTTCTTTTTTACGTATTTAGACAATAATTGATCAAAAGTTGGGCCGGCTTTAACCAACCGACCAGCTGCCTTGAATGTATTTGTTTTCCACGTACCTATCTCTGGTCGTCGTGGTTTGAAAGTACGTGGCCGTTGCGAGTCCTGAGTACGGCCGGACCGTCCGCCGGAGCTCTCCGGACCGTCCGGTGGGGTCCCGGACCATCCGCGCCTACGTGCCTGACCGTCCGGGATACGCAGCACGGGTTCCTGTATCTGTCTCCCTGTCTGCGCTTGCCCCCCAGTACTGGAGGTTGTGATGGTCACCTTTAGGGTCTCCCCTCCATCGGGAGTCTTCTCGGCTACCACTTTCCTGCAAGAAACTTTATGATCCTCATCGGCCTTTTTAGAATTGCCGATGATTGCCTCTTTGCCTTTGCCTTTATCGGCCGTGTTTGGCCGAACCAGGACTTTCTTGCCCTCGAAGTCGATCACGTTCATTGGAAAGGGCTCTGTATCCACCTGCATTTCCTGAAATTTCAATCGTCCCTCATTAATGGCCGATTGAATCTGTCGTCGGAATACATTACAATCATTAGTGGCATGAGAAAATGAGTTATGCCACTTGCAGTATGCACGACGTTTTAGCTCGTCGGCGGATGAAACAGTGTGATTTATTTTAATATTGCCATTTTTGAGTAATTCGTCAAATATTTTATCGCACTCACCAACATTAAACGTAAACTTAACCTCCTCTTGCCGTTTCTTTTGAACCGGCTGCAAGGAGGAACAAGCCGAAGATTTGGCCTGTTTTGGCCAAACCATTTCAGCAGCATATACTTCTGCTGATTAGTCATCTGAGCTACTTTGGTCGCATTCTACTATATGTACGTTGTGACACATTGTTTTAGCAGTTTCTTTGCTCCGGCTTTCGCAAGCCAAAGCCCTCTGGTGTAACTGTGCTTGTGTAAAAACTTGGATGCCTTCTAATCGCTCTTTTAAATAATATCGTAGACCATTAAAGGCTAATCCTACTAGCTGTTTTTCTGCTAGATGAATTTGAAAGCATCGGTTTCTTGTATCGCGGAATCTCCGGATGTAATCATTAACCGATTTGTCTTTTGTCTGTCGCAATGACACTAAATCTACCAAATCCAATTCATAATCACCGGAGAAAAAATGATCATGAAATTTTTGTTCTAGATCCCCTCATGATGAAATGGAATTAGGAGGTAAAGTGGCATACCATGCAAACACGGTTCCTGTTAGCGATAATGAAAATAAACGCACGCGAAATGCCTCTGTGTCTGCCAATTCTCCCAATTGTGCTAAGAACTGGCTTATATGTTCGCGCGTGTTTTTCCCTTGATCACCCGAAAATTTTGCGAATTCGGGTATTCTAGTTCCCTGTGGGTACGGGTGGTGATCAAATCGGCTGTCATAAGGTTTCCGATATGATTGCCCCCTAGGGACCATGCTTACTCCGAGCTTATCTCGGAACGCCCCGGCTATTTCTTCCCTCACTATATCAATGGCAGCCGGTGCAAGACCACCGGCTCTCTGGTCAAACATAGGTGGGGTTGGTTGCATATTAGTATGTTGTCGTTCCCCCCATTGGTTTGAGCTACGTGGTGCATTTCCATTTGCCCTATATGGCTCATAGGTTTGATCGTTTCTTTTCAGCCTTTTAGGTGGGACTGGAAAGCTTTCCTGGGCTCTGGATCCTGAATTAATGGGTTGGCGCATTGCATAATGTGATGGGAAGTGTTGCTGAGACGGGCGAGGATTCAGGTAATAATCCTCCTCAAAAGACTCATGCGCGGACTGTCCGGATACGTACCCGGACCGTCCGTGGTTATATGCGGACCGTCCGTCGTTGTATGCGGACCGTCCGACTGGGTAGTTTGGGTTCTGTGTCATATGTGGTGGCTCGGGTGTATATCTAGGTAACTCATTAAAAATAGGCCTGACTGTTGTTGGTCCGGGCGGTCCGCGCTCACGTGCGGACGGTCCGGGCATGTGCAGATCGGCTGATTTGCTGCCGATTTGCGGTTGCTCAGGGTACGTGTCCATCGGCATCCCATAAAGGAGTTGTGACTGGTCGTGACAACCTGTAGCCGATGTGTTACGCGTGTTACCTCCTAACTCAACCTCGTGCGAAGGAAAATTGGCGATACTAGATTTATCAAATGCACGTACTAGTCTCTTAAGATCGCTTTGCATACCCCCTATGATGTTCTGCATTTGTTCACGCTGATCTTCTACATAATTTCTAAGAGATTGCAGATCGTTGGTATTACTTACATTGGGGATATCTGGCGTGGGTTGGAGCGAAGCCGGATCCGTCGCCCGATGTCGGACGACCTTGTTGTTCCTGTCCACTTTGAAGTTGGCCAAGAACTTTGCTTTCGCCTCCTGGATCATCCGCTCCTTGTGCTCCTCGAACTGGAGCTGCTCGTCAGCCGGCAAGGTTTCCAAAGTCGGCTCTATGATGTTGCTTGGAGAAATATCAGAGCTATCCCTTGAACCGGCCATTGAGGGCCGATTTGATGAGCTTAGATGTGTTGTCCCCAGCGGAGTCGCCAAAAAGTATGTTGACACCTTTTTGGAGGCGTCAATTACTCAAGAGAACCAGCGGCGGTGCTCTCTGGTCAGGCGCGGACGGTCCGCGGCCCAGGGCCGGACGGTCCGTGACCTGGCGCGAGGCGGCGGTGCTCTCTGGTCAGGCGCGGACGGTTCGCGACACAGGGCCGGACGGTCCGCGACCTGGTACAGGAGCTCAGGTTCCCTGCCTGACGGTCGGATGGTCCGCGCCCTAGGGCTGGACGGTCCGCGCGTGCGCAGGGGCGGCGGAAGATCGCCGGCGGCGCCTGGATCTCGCTCCCGGGAGGGACCCTGTCGGGGAGGAGAGATCCTAGGAGTTGTCTAGGCTCGGGTAGACCGACCTAGACTCCTCTAATCGACGTAGAGTCGAAGAGAGACAGAGAATTTGAGGATTAGAAGGCTAAACTAGGGCTAAACTAGAACTACTCCTAAGATAAAATGCGAAATAGAAGTTGTATTGATTCGATTGATATTACAAATCGGCCGTAGACCTCTCTATTTATAGAGGGGGGCTGGACCCTTTACCGTCAAAACTCCGAGCAAATCCCGGGATTTTCGCAGCGAAAAACTCGGAACCCTAATCTGTTCTGCGCGTGCGCGGACCGTCCGGCCCACAGGCGCGGACCGTCCGGACCGCGGACCGTCCGGCCTCAGGGCCGGACTGTCCGCACCTCAATTTGGTGTTCAACAGAATTAAAAATCAATTTATTTGTAAAAATACCAGGAACACAAATGTGAAATCGTTTTTTAATTAGATATATTGATTGAGATATAGTTAAATAGAGTACATATAAATAATATATAGTTTGTTTACAGTGGACAACTCACAACAGTTTGAACCAAACGACTTTCATCTTTTTTATCACAACAGCTTTTCACACAGACAACTCACAACAATTTTTTCATAGCTCACAGCTGAACCAAATGCACCCTTAAACTATCTCTAGCACTTTAAACATTATCATCATCCCATATTCAAACTCCACTCTACGAATAATGAGCCTACAGTGCAAAACTGTGCAAAACAATATTTTGGGTTTAGGGTTTAGGGTCTTACATGTCGTCAATATATACCAATATATACTTCTACGTTTCTACAGATATTTGGGTGTAGGTAGCGTTGCATGCACCACTAGGGAAGAGGGTTGACTTGAAGGGCGAGGCAATGAGTCCTTCGTTGTTGAAGTCAGATGAAGAGTAATCCGAGTCTCATTCCTTGCCGATATGCGCCTCACCTTTCTTCTTCTTATAAAACTTCTTCTCCTCCTCCCCCTTAGAGCTCTTGTATCATGTCTGGTCATCATTATTAGGACATTATGCAATAAAATGTCCAGACTTACTACATTTGAAGTGCACACGCTTCCCCTTGATTTGTTCTTGTTGGGGTACTCCTTACGTTCCTTCAAAGCGGTCTTGAAGCGCTTGATCACAAGCCCCATCTCATCTTCATTGAGGTCAGTCACCTCAATTTGCACCACTGTGTCAGGGAGCGCCTCCTTAATGTTCGTCGCTTTGAGAGTGACTCGTTGCGGCTCGGTGTAGTGAGAGAGACTCCCATTGGCGACGTCGTCGATATACCTCGCCTACTTGGCCATCATACGTCCGCTCACGAATTTACAAGGATTTCCTCAGGTGTCATCTTTGGTGTACCTAGTACTCACATGAATCAAGTTTACAAGATTAGGATCAAGAACGGTAAATGGCCTTAGCATTAGTCGCATGATGCCGTGATCCGTCCATCTTGTACTTCCGTAGTTGCGGATTTGGTTCACTAGGGTCTTGAGTCTATTGTACGTCTCGGTTCGCACTTCACCCCTCTTCATGGAAAACCTCCCAAATTCACCTTCGATGAGCTCCATCTTAGTGATCATCATCATGTCATTTCATTCATGGGCGATCTTGAGAGTATCCCAAATCTCTTTTGCATTGTCCAAGTCGCTAACGTTATTGTACTCTTCCCTGCATAAAGAAGTTAGCAGCATAGTAGTAGCTTGGGCAGTTTTATGAATTGATTCTTAGACATCTATAGCACTGTAATTTTCATCATCTCTATCTAGCAATTTCATTTCATTTTCCACAATAATCCAAATGCTAGGGTGGAGAGAAAATAAATGACTACGCATCTTGTGACTCCACCATGAATAGTCCTCCCCACCAAAGTGAGGAGGCTTTCCAAGAGGTATAGAAAGTGAATGTGCATTTGAATTGTAAGGAATGCAAGAATAATTAAAAGACATTTTAGTGTAGTTTTGTTTGAGCGTCTTTTTCTTGAAGGAGGACTCGTCGTTGTCCTTGTGCGAAGAGGAAGAGGAGTTGCTGTTGTAGTATATGATCTTCTTGATGTGCTTCCTCCTCTTGCCCTCCTTCTTGTTGTTTGACCCTGAGTCGATGGGCTTATCTCCCTTGGACTCGTTGTTGATCGTCTCCTCCTTGTCGGTCTGATTGCCATTTCCTTTAGCGTTGTTGCTAGCCATCTCTTTGGGTTATTAGACCCAATGGAAGAGGTCAGCTACGGTACCAATTGAGAGCACCTAAAAGGGGGCGTGAATAGGTGATCCTGCAAAAATAACTTAAAACAACACAAATTTGGTCTAATAATTAAACTAGTGTAAACTAAAACCAAGTTTGGGTGAGAAGAAGAAAGAAATGTTCCATTCACTTGATTGCTTTTTGAAGATATGAATGATTCTCAATATTACAAGTGAAAAATGATAACTTAGGAAGAAGGAAAAATCACAATAAAGTAAATCAGACAAGAGACACAATGATTTTTATCTCGTGGTTCGGCCAAAGCCTACCTCCACGTTGTGGTGTTCTCCTTTGGACAAGGGTTACAATCAACCCTTCTCAAGTGATCCAAAGATCAAACTTGAGTGTCACGGTCCTTCCTTATATCAAGTATCCCCATTTGTGAGGAATTTCCACAACTTGGAGTATCTCACAACCTAACAAATGATCAAAATCACAACTAAGAGTAAGGGAGGGCGATATAATACACACAAAAAGCAAATCACAACAACACACACTAGAAAGCTAAAGACACGGGCGCAAGGACACAATATCACAAGTACAACTTGAAACTGGTGCTTGGATCTCACTAAAATCACTAGAAGGAATGGTCACAGAGTTTCAGATTGTTAGTATGCCCTTGAGGTGTTTGGGTACTGATTGGAGGTGCCTAGGGGTCCCCTTTATATTCCCAAGGGTCCTATGAGATGTTGCCTCCTCCAAATGGAAGCTGGAAAACTTTCCTGTCTGCGGGTGCACCGGACCGTCCGGTGATGCACCGGACCATCCACAGTAACAGTCAGCAGATCAATCGATTAGCGCCTTTCCTTAGCTAAGTGGCACTAGACCGATTCAGTGCGCAACCAGACCGTTCGGTGACATCAGCTAGCCGTTGACCCTCGAGCGAAGGTCGAAGTAGTCGTTGGAGAGGCGATCTGATGCACACTGGACCGAGACTGTTCACGAACCGGTGCACATCAAACCGAGTACTGTTCACGGTCTAGTGTTTTTTAAAGAAAATTTACTCGAGTGAACTGTATAGTTGGGTGGCACCGGACTGGTCCGGTGCGCCACCGAACCGTCCGGTGTAGCCTAGACCAGAACAAACTTAGCTCTTTTGAGACAAACTTCTCCAAACTTTTTTTGTCTTTCATTGGTAGTTACCTACGACTTAGACAAAGATAATTAACATCTAATCCAATTGACTAAGTGTAGGAAACATATCTTTTCTCCTCGGTTTCACCAGGATTTGCAATATGGCTAGTTTCAAGTCCAAAATGCACTTTTCTTGTAGAAATGAGTTAGTAGCCAAAACAAAGTCCTAGAAACATAGAATAGGGCATGTATAAGTTATTCAAACACTTAAACCTCATGTTTATGTTGATTTGCCCAAAGTTGCACTTTTGGCCCTCCATTTTAGATCACATGGACTTGGTCTCTTCAACTTGCCTTTTATGGACTTGTGCTCATACTCATATATATGAGGATAGTTAGTTCAAGATGGTGTGTTGAGCACTTAATCACCAAAATAGATAAAATAGCCCTATGACACATTTCCCTTTCAAAAGGACAGTTCAAATATCGATCGTTCACACCCCGTTGGGCGCACCCATTGGGTACAAGGATATTTTTAAATAATCAGAAACATGATTGTCCAAATTGAATTCTACCGAGCCAAGTATCAAAAGTCAGGCAACCTTTAGGCGAGATAATTTCAGTCAGACAATTTTCAGTGGAACAGATTACAAAGAATAATCCTTAGTTGGGTGATTTTAAGTCAAGCAACTCTCATTCGTAAGTTGGATGTTATACCTGCAAGCAGGACGCAACATCAGTTGACCCAATACAAGATGAGTTGAAAGATTCATTTGAGAAGATTTCTTATGACTTTCGAATTGATTGCTACTCAAGTCAGCTCGAAGCTTAGGGGCTACACCATTGGGCAGGAAAAGATGTTGAAGATAGCAGATTGTTGACTCGGTAGAATGCATCATTGATACGGTCTTCATGAAGAAACATTACTCTCATTCTTGGAGCATCGAGCCAATTAATCTCTAAATTGGCTTGAGTCTCAGGGGCTTATGGGAGATAAATATCCCCTACGTCCTCACAGCGTGGATTAAGTTCATAGGTCATTGAAGGGCCTAAGTGGGCCAGATGATTAGGCTCGTAACCTAGCCAACTAAACTTAGATCCAAAGACGACGAGAAACTAGCTTGAGAACCAAGACATTGTAACAGTTGCTTCCGACGAAGCCGACGTAGAGTTTTACGTCGTCCGTGAGTCAGAACAGAATTGTCATGCATGTAGAGTCGCTCGCAGATCGAAATAGACTCCATGTGTGTAGGAGTAGCGATAAATGTCAACTTGTAAAACATGATCCCATCATCTATATAAGGCAGGATAGGTACCTCTACAAAATGATTCCGCACCCTTGGTTGTCTGATAGAGCACTCTATTCTGTAACCTCAAACTTAGATCAATTCCATCGATACAGAGCACATGATGTAGGGTATTACGCATTACGGTGGCCCGAATATGTATAAATATTCATGTTCTGTCGTGCTTTGCACGAACCTACGAGCTGTTGTCGAGCTCGCCAACCACAAAAAGCACTGTGTGATATATCCTATAATGTTGTCGGTGCTAAAACACGACAGTACGTCCTTTGTTATTAACGCAAAATATTGTCATTTATACACATTATTAGATGTAAGAAATCGTTATTCGTACATCAAAATGGAAACATTTGTATAATGAGTGATCTCTTGATAAGGTGATTATTTATTTTTATCATTAACTATTATACGAAAACATCACCGCGTGCAAGTTTAATGGGTCCCCGCTGAGAATAGGGACGGGGAATGTTTCCCTGTCCCCATCCCTTTTTACCTGTCGGGAGAGAATTTTTCTCGTTTACATTGTCATGGGGGAAGAAACTTCACCATCTTCACCCCATAATAGAGAAATTCTCCATGGGAATCAAGGATCCGGTCCTCATTGTCGTCTCTAGCGGTGGTGTAGTGAGAGGAAGCACGACTTACGGGTCACAAATGAAAAAGACTCAGCGAAGACCATTATAGGGGAAACTTTAATACGGGTTCTAACTAACTGAAAACTGATACTGAAGATATTTGGGCGGGAACTAAAACCTCTAGACATGAACCAGAGACTATTGAGTCCCGGTCCTTTTGACTTAAGAAAAAATGGTTTAGCATTTTTTAAGAACAGGTACTAAAGTTATTAGGGCGAGAACTAAAAAAAAGGACATTTAATATTGGTTCTTTACTTAAACTGGTACTAAATATATATATACTAAAGAGTTGATATTAATATCGGTTAAAGACACTAAGTGATACTAATGTTGTCTACGAGGACGCCTCGTTTAAAACATGTAATAATAGTATTATTATGAGTAATGGTTCTAAAGAGACCACCAGAACAAGAGTTATCGGACGGAAGCCCTCGTTTATGTGTTTCCTTTGGTGCGATTACGAAGCAACGCAAATGGTTGAAGGAAGCATCCTTCTTGTACGAGGGATTTAGCATCCTTCTTTGATGCGTCATCAGTGGTTCGGCGTCCACGGGCGGTCTGCAAAGTGTAGTTACTTTAAGATTCTCCGTCTCTGGTTCGTTAAGTGATCGATCCGCCGGCTAAAAATCCCTCACCAACTACCGGCTAAATCTTCAGGTCCACAGAATTGAGTATTTGTTCTGCTGCGTTGGACTCCAAAGAGACGAACGTGGATGCCAAAACCCATGGCTCTATATAAGGTGGTGTTCCTCGTAGCTCCAGACCACCCATCACCAGCTTCGGCTCGTTGCAAGTGCTGGCGCCTGCAGTTCCAGTGATATACAGGACTAGGACTGGCATCATTTTCAGCTGTGCAGCTCACGTCTTGGCGAGTACTGTCAGAACCTAGGAGAGAGCCGAAGCAAGCGATTATGGCGCGTATCGGCGTGAGTCATCTACTCCTCGTCGTCTTGCTGCTCTCTGCGGTCCTGAGCTCCGTCTCGGCTCGGGTTCCCAGAGAACGACCGGACGCGCTGCTGCCGGCCGGTCAGACGGCGGCAATGGCCGAGATGACCGTGCCCGGCGAAGGGCAGAGCAGTGGGCCGGCGGCGTTTGGAGTGGCGGCGCACGAGTCCAAGCGCCTGAGCCCCGGAGGCCCCGACCCTCAACACCATTAGGTGATGGTAGTAACCGTGATGAGTTATTAGCTCGTACGTGTGCTGCATGCCTCTGGAAGATTGCCAAGAACGGGAGTTTGTTGTGGAGATCATCATCAACAAGCATGACATCTCCCTAAGCGTTCTTTCAGATACTATATATCCCTAGCTGTTCATGTTTGTTCGGTTGTAAGCGCTTCCTTTGTTTTTGTTGTGCTTGTGTGCGTTTTTCACTAGACGTTGGGATCATAATTTTTGTATCTATTCGATATATTGATTATGATTTAATAAAATCTTTTCTTTATTTAGAAAATAAACTTCAAGTTTGTATTTCTCTTACCATGTTAGGCTATATCCGTAGTAGCAGATCGAATAAAATAAAGGATTAATTTACGCGGTATATTACTACATTGTTTATATACTGAAGTTTGAAATATAGAATGCAATAAGAGGTATAATAGAACAGTGGTCGGTGAACGGCTTACTTCCTTTTCCGCACCTTTTCCAGGTGCTAACTTTTTCCTACTCCTACTTAATGATCATACAATGCTCTTTTCTATGATTTTTCAAGAAAAAGGGTTTCCTTCGTTTAGTCCTGGGGGGGTTGAGATTTGAGAGTGGGTGCTACAAAGATCCACTGTATAATATTGAATTTTGTAATCCCACTAATCCAATATCTTCGGACCACGGTCGTTCAGAATGAATCCTTTTTGCAGTTATCGCAAAACTAATCTCTGCATGTTCAATCAGCCGTTGAAAAAGAGAAGGCATAATTTATATGCAAGACACTAGGCTTTAGCACTACAAATAGGCTTCGGAATTGTATTTTGTACTTGAATCGGTACTAATGTAAGCACCAGTATTGGTTCTATCCATCGGGGTAAAACATTAGTATTAACTAGTATAATTTGCGATGTCATATAAATATTTGATAAAATATTAACGCATAAGATGGTTGTATCATTTGGTTGTACGTGCATGCTTATCTTATCAGGGGTAAAACATTAGTATTGATTGGTGGTCTTAATCGATAATGATGTCCAAATTTAAGTATCGAGCCACCAACTGAAACTATTGTGATATGTGCTTGAGAGATTAGTATTGATTGGTGGCTACAACTACAACATGCTATAATTTCAATCGAGCTCTTGAAAAACAACAATCTAAGTCTGCATCACGTACTTTTAAATGTCAAAAGTAATTTTGGCAGAAACCGTCGAAGTATGAACTAATTAAGTTCCTCTCGCTCTCATTAATCTGACCTCGTTAGTCCTAATAACACCTTTTCTTGATGGCATAACAACGGATATATCTCCACTAACAATGGGAGCCGCACCGCGACGTGCGTCCTCACGATCTTTACGTGCGATAGGTTTCTCAACGAAAAGGGTAAAGGGATCAAAAGTTCTTCCCATAAAAAACGTGCCAAAAACAAACAACATTTTCAGTACACCTACAGATCGAAGAAAAAACACAAAGCAAAGTATTTTTGGAGTTTCAAAGTAAAATCATAGTACTGGAGAATATTATTATAAAAAACTCTGTTTTAAATATCATGATTTTGTAGATACTATGCTATTTTTTGGTACATGAAACTTCACTTCAATTTAAAGTTTTTTTTTGTCTCTAACTAGTCTTACACATGTATTAAATACTATGATTTTAGCATGTTCGTTTGGCTTTAATCCGTACTGGCTTCTACTGCATATATAATCTTTTTGTCTTTATAGATTATAGCCACAGCAGTCTAAACAGTTGGCTTTAATACAAAGCGAACTTTATCTCCAAACACGTATTGTTTAAAGTAATATATAAAAAAAACCACTGTTGTGTCATGAAATCTTAAAAATGTAGTATTCCAAAACTATGGTTTGGCAATACTTTGATCCTAAACACCCACATTGTGCTGCATCTGAATATGCAGTTGGCACGCTACGCGGGCCGATTTGCCAGGTCTTAACTAAATCAGTTGTTGGAGTTGGTGCCGTCACCACCAAACCCTTTCTCGTTTTCTACTCGTTTTTTCAGTTGTCCCATGGGGCCTTTTCCGCTAGCCTTTTGCTGTGCCCTATCGCTGAACGGATTAGTCGGTTGTTTCGGTCGGTACGGATGCGCTAGCTAGTGGAATAGTAGAATGCACTCCTGCTATGTGGCTATACGGGAAATGCGACTCTTCAGCATTTCGTAATGCCAGTTGACTCCAGGTTTATTTATTTAAAGATCGCGGAAAGAGGTAAGGCTATCCGCAGCGGTTCCCCTAAACTTTTCCCCCTATATCACTTTTTTGCGTCACATCGTCAACATTGCACCCCCTAAATTTTCATCTCCCGCAGCGGTTCCCTCTATATTATCCCCCTATACCCCACTACAACTATAAAATATTATTATCTAACACTATTTACCTTTTATTACTATTTTTTCTCAACTATTAAATAGGGGAGCACTGTGCAAGGGGGCGCTATAGTGCTCCCCTTGATCTGGGGACGCGCGCGCCCTCCCCTACGGCTCTGCGGCCGCGGCCAGTCTAACAATCCTTGCAGGCCTCGTCAGACTGTACTGCATGCGTTCGTCTGCACGACGTGGTTGGTGATTCCACTTTCCTCAGCTGATTTTGTGCTTTTTTAATGTTCGGGTTGAAATGCAAAGATGGGAGCGCGATTTTTTTATGTGAACTATGTATGGGTTTGTGCTACTGAATTTCTTCGATCGTCGTCATCCCTTACCATTCATCTATACCACTATATATTATACGAGTTTAAACTTTACAAAATCCATACAACCAAATCACCTCTACACCCATAACCTTCACTAAAACCACCAAACTAATTATATCTAAACTTAGCACACCATTAAAACCAATGATTTAGATCACTAGATAACTCGTCTCTCCTTTACTCACTCAAATCTAATAAACAATATTATTTGGATCATTCCTCATCGCTCATTCCTTCCCTCCTCCACGACCCTGCCGCCCACCGCCCCTAGCTTCCACCTCCCCCCCCCCCCGATCCCGTCGCCCCTCCCCTCACTCATGCCGCCGTCTCCACCATCAGTCCCTTTCCTCTTCGGAATCATAGTGTTAGCAAGTGCTATATACTAGTCTTGCTTGAAGAATCGTGCTAGCCAGCAGCTCCCTTCGGCCTCTACCGACATCCCCGCCAAGAGCCCACCTATGAATCTGCCTCACCCGTCGCATGCTACGTCAATAACCATCCACCTAGGGCTAGAAATGAACCGAGCCGAGCTCGGCTCGTTGGTTGATCGAGCTTGACTCAGCTCGTCCACTCAATGAGCTGAAGGAGGCTCGACTCGGCTCACGACCTACACTTTAATAAATAATATCGTATTATATAGTGACTTAATAATATATAAATATGAAATATATAATCATCATTCAATATTATAAGTAATCTAAAATATAAATTATTAAATATTCATCATTAAAGACTAAATAACAAGTTGAATATCTATAAAATTATCTAGTATCTATCATTATTCTATAAATTGTTTAATTTGGTACAACTCGCGAGCGGCGAGCCTGTTCGGTTCGGCTCGCTGCACTAACGAGCTCGAAAACCTGGCTCGGTTTGGCTCGCAAGCCGCTCTAATAGAGCTACCCCGAGCTTGAGCCAGATCGTGAGCTTCGAGCTTTTTTCCCAACCCTATGTCCACCCTTTGTCCAACTCTTGTGTTTTAAGGGATTAAACTTTTGTCACACCCGGATTTAAGGGGTAAACTCGGATACGTTTTATATGTGCGCTAAAGAAGAACAACACATACAATGACCAAGTGTATAGAGATAAATGTCACAAACATTATTACATAACGAGAATGTCTTATAAAATAACTTATAATAAAGCGAACTAATATTATTTCCTTGACGCCATTAAGTCGACTGGGAGACGACTCCTAGACCTTGTCAAACTCTTTGTAGTAGTCTTCCTCCGGGGCCACCTGCTATTAACCTGTGGGGGGAGTTTTATCGCAAGAGTAAGCTCACAAAAGTTCATAGCTCAACAAGTGCGGAGAAAAATGTGCGTGAGCTCACTACAGTGGGGGCTCATGTATAGTGTCAGGCTGATCAACAAATAATGGACAGGGCAAAGCATTGCTTCTAATAAATTGGTCAAATTTTTATTAGCAGTTACTAAATATAAGTAAATGCCAACCCAAATAAATGAGAGATCATAATTAATAAATAAACCACAATGCGATGCAAATTACCAAGTTTAATTCCATAAGTTACTTATGTAAGGGTCCGAGCCGCTCATGACCATGAGTACGACTGATATACCAGTTTTACACTCTGCAGAGGTTGCACATCTTTACCCACAAGTCGTGTTACCCATCTACCACGGGGTTGTATGGATCCCATACACCTCTACCGAGGAGGCGAGGCAGGGTAGCAATATGAGACCTTTACAAAGTTCCACTAGCTTCAGAAAACCCGCTACGGTTTCTGAGGAGAGCGATATGGGAATCCCCCGTCTAAAAAGCCATCACAACATGATCAGCCCGAGAACCTCCCTATACCGACAACTCCCCTACCGCCCTTGCCCTTTTCGGGTAAGTTAGTCCTCACAAGCTTTCCTAATTAGTCAGCCAAGGGCGTCCCATACCACCCTTGTGGTAGCACTGTTTTCTCGGGTGGTCGCTCCATGTTCCAATCAACATAATGATCTTGTCATGAATAGTAAATAACTCATTGGCAATAAATAGCATGATTATGAATAATGTGTATCTTAACACCCAAAACCACATAAAGCAATAGCATATACTACCCAAAAGTTGAGTGGTAAATAAAGTATAAAGATGACCAAACTAGGGTGACCTATTGGGTCCCATCAAAATTAACCTATGCAGATCATAATGATTAACAGGAACATTATTGGGTAAAGAAAAGTGATCAAGGGCACAACCTGCCTTCAATGAGCTCCTGCTCAGAGTTTTCCAGTTACTTGCTCGTCTACACGCAACAATACAAACAAACATGGTATTAAAAAATTAACATCACACCAAACATGAGAAGATATTGCATAATGATGATCTACGCATCGTAACGAGATCGTAGGTTCAAGAACCAATAAATTTGGAGTTACGGATAATGAGATATGATTTTCGAAATATCTATAAGCTACATAAATTAAGTGTTTGATGTTATCAACATATGACATAGTAAAATAAGTTTACTAAATGATAAACAACATTAATATGAGTCCAACGCGACTGGATTGGATTAACTCGAAATTAAAACACAGGAGTTATGATTTATCCAATTTTTATATTTGTTTTTATACCCAAAGTGCATTTTCTATAGTTAGTTTATGTATTTCAGGAATTTTTGGATGTCGGACACAATATTTGGGAAGCACAGGGTCTTTTCCATGAAGGAGAGGACCTAACTGCTATACTTTTTTACTCTAACATGGACGGTGGGTTCATTTACTAAAATATTAGGGGCTCAACTAAAAAGTGTCTTGGACGAAGGGGTACCGACCGCTCTAAGACGTCTAATCTCGGTCGATCGGCCCAGATTAGAACCCAAATCAAATGGACAGGTATTGATCCATGAACGATAGATTTGAGATCAATGGCTCAACCTCAACTTGGCTTAATCTATTCTGGAGCGTTGATCTCCCATTCGACCGCACCAGATCTAAACTCGTGAATCGGTACGCCTCGCTAATCCCAGCCACACGTCCGTGGATCTGTGGTTTCTAGTGTATCCCCTTGCCCTAGGTCGTAGTGGCTAGGGGTGGAAATTTGGCTCAAGCTCGGTTTGGCTTGGCTTGGCTCGAGCCGGATCGCGAGCCAAAACGAGCATGAGCCAAGCCTAGTTTTACAGCTCGCCAGAACTACGAGCCGAGCCGGCTTCGTCCAACTCGCGAGCCGTGTGGGGGACAGATTTCCCCCGGGTCCACCAGAAGGATAAAAGACCTCACGAAAGGCCCAAGGGCCCCATAATTCATAAAGTCATCCTCCTCGTGGGCCTGGGAAAGAACGACTGATGAAGCGAATCAACACAAGGCTGTAACAGCACAAGCCTAAGACGGCCCAACGAATTTGAGCAGTAATCACAACAAAGGCCCGACCTCCCCGTGCAGGAGCCCCATGCAACGGAACCAAGCAAGAATGGGTCGGCAGGATTATAGGAGGATAGACTCAGTTGGTTCACTATTTCTTAGGTGCACGTCGCTGAAATATCCACATGTACCGCCCCACGGTCGAATATATATGGCCTAGGGAGCACCCCTTCAGATCAGAGACTCACTACTTAGCCTCCCACCCAACTCTCTACGCTAGAGAATCCTCTTGTAACTCGCCACATAAAACACTCTCGACAGGACGTAGGGTGTTACGCATCTCAAAGTGGCCCGAACCTGTAAACCATTGTCCACTGTTTCTCGTGCATCAGGCACGAACCATCGAGCTACAGTCGATAACACCATCCTACTCCTAGAAGCACCTTGAGGGGTAACCTCAGGTGCGCGGTCGGACCCAAAACACCAAAAGCTGGCGCGCCAGGTAGGGGGTGTGTCATCGATCCAAGCTAGCTCAATGGTCGTCACCTTCCAGCACAAGATCATCCTCCATCCCGGGTCCACATTCTGCTTCGGAACCATCTCATCTGTAGCAGATGAGGAGGGAACTCTACATCGCATCGCGGATCCACCGGAGAGAAAATCTTCCTCAGAAATCCCCGGGAAAATCGGGGCAAAGTGCTTTTGGCGCAACCTCCAGCGCCCCAGAAAAAGATCACCTTCAGTAAATTAGAAGTCCAGGGCTCGTCAACCCGGAGAATGCCGTTGCCCACCTCTCCGACAGGAGAATGGACACGGATCACGAGGAAGAAAGAAACAAATGAGATCGAAAGGTGGCAAGCTGGCCTTTCTGCACCTTCGTCCTCAAAGGAGGGCAGAAAGAGGGTCGCCACGACAACTGTTCCATTCTACCTCGACGTCCTCTTCATTGGAAGGGCAGAGTCGCCCCCATCTCCGACGACGAGCCGACCATACCTGGAGAGGAACCTCCTCAGCGGGAATCTCGCCGACGAAGGAACCGACGCCGGAATATCCGACGACATCACAAGGCCGGAGAACTGGATCCAGCGCAGTCTGTATCACGAGACGAGGTCTCGGAGATAGGAGAAACTCCGGAGGAACGTGTCTTCAGGGAAAGAAGGAATTCCCGATGACGCAATCATCGGCGGGCTCAAGAACAGGCCGAGCAGGAAACGAGGCAACGCCGGGAAAATCCACTCTTCGGACGCAACCTGAACCCCGATTTCGCTCGAGCCATGAACACGCCGAGTGAAGTTGGCGGAGTATTGGCTCGGATAGCAGATGGCCTCCCACGGACTCTCGACGCCGAGGGCTATCGGCGGCTGTTTACTCAAGCAGCCAATCATCTCCTGCCCCTTGCTCATCCGCCGAACGATCTACTACACGCCATCAACGGTCGGCGGGATGCACGGAGCTCCATCAATGCTTCGCGCGAACGACGACACGAGAACGAAATTCGTCGCCGAGAAGAGTACGACCGGGATCACGGTGTCCCAGCGTGAAGTCAGGCTACCAGGACCGAGTCGGCCACGGCTTCAACTGGCGGCACCACTCGGGGACGGTCGAGGCTCCACGACAACCACACTCCTCCCTAGGACCGGCATCATCATCAATGACAGGAGGACACGTGTGGAGTATCGACACTTACTCCGCGCCTCAGGGCCATTTAATGGCCCCCTAACTTTAAGGTCTCCAACGTCGACAAATACGAACCTAAGCAGGATCCGGGAGGTTGGCTGGCCGTCTACACCACCGCTGCCCGGGCAGCTGGGGCAACCGAGGACGTGATGACTGCGTACTTGCCTATTGTCCTCGGGCAAGATGCGCTGCAATGGCTACGCACCTACCCCGACACTACATCGACGACTGGAGCGATTTCAGTCGGCGCTTCACCGTCAACTTTCAATCTCTCTCCGAAAAACCAGCGCAACCATGGGACCTCAAATCCATCAAGCGCCAAGGGGACGAAACTCTTCGGTCGTACCTAAAAAGATTCCAGACCATGAGAAATCGTATCCCTGAGGTCGCGGAAGCGGCAGTGATCGAGGACTTCTATAGGGGATCCAATGACTCGACATTCGTCCGAGCCATATTACAGAAGGCGCCGGTTACCTTCGAGCAACTGTTCCGGGAGGTGACCTCTACATCACCGCGGACGAACGAGCTCAGGACCTCATCGGAGGAGCGAAACCTGCACAAGTGGCGCCACGACGCGACGCGAACCAGCAACCTGACAAGCGCTGGGAGAAGAGGCCTCGTGAGGAGGTCC
The DNA here is from genome assembly GCA_029449295.1 of Zea luxurians. Classification (NCBI taxonomy): domain Eukaryota; kingdom Viridiplantae; phylum Streptophyta; class Magnoliopsida; order Poales; family Poaceae; genus Zea; species Zea luxurians. Next base: position 5,296,853 of record JAOPSE010000129.1, on the reverse strand, counting down.
ACACCGCCGGACCACCCGCCTCTCGCGCCCGAGGAGGACCTCGCGGAGGCGAGCGCACGCTAGACGACATCCTCGACGCCCAATGCCCATATCACAAGGAACAGCGCCACACCCTCCGGAACTGCAGGGATTTCAAACACTCCGTCGGGCACGGTCGACCTTTTCAACCTCTACCTCCCCCCCCCCCCCGCCGCGAGGAGGACCGGGAGAACCGCAACAACCCCGGTAGCAGGAGGAGGGAAGAGGAGGAGCCTTCCCGCTCGTCGACGGAGAAGTCAACGTCATCTTCGGCGGGCACGGGTCACAAGAAAGCAAGAGACAACAAAAGCTCAACGATCGTCAGATACTAGTGGCGGCCACCGGTCCTCCCGCCCCGTACCGATGGTCTGAGCACCCGATCACCTTCACCCGGGCAGACCTGAGGGCACCTAGAGGGGGGTGAATAGGTGATCCTGTGAAAACTTAAACTTAAAGCCACAAAAACTTGATTAAGTGTTAGGACAATAAGGCCAAGTGGCTAGAGAGGAGTTCTTGCAAAACACAACAACCACAAGAGGATCAACACAGATAGACACAATGGTTTATCCCGTTGTTCGGCCAAGTACAACACTTGCCTACTCCACGTTGTGGCGTCCCAACGGACGAGGGTTGCAATCAACTCCTCTCAAGCGGTCCAAAGACCCACTTGAATACCACGGTGTTTTGCTTTGCTTTACTATATCCCGCTCGCGAGGAATCTCCACAATTTGGAGTCTCTCGCCCTTACACTTTGATGTTCACAAAGAAGCACGGAGTAAGGCAGGGATGAGCAACGCACACAAGACACAAAATCAAAGCGACAACACGCACACAAGTCGCAACAAGAGCTCACAACACAACCCGACGAGTTCACAACTCAACTAGAGCTCTAGATGCTATCACAAAGAATCAAATGCGCGGAATCGAAGTCTTGGTGCTTAGGAATGCTTAGAGAATGCTTGGTATGCTACTCCATGTGCCTAGGGGTCCCTTTTATAGCCCCAAGGCAGCTAGGAGCCGTTGAGAGCATTCCAGGAAGGCAATTCTTGCCTTCTGTCGCCTGGCGCACCGGACACTGTCCGGTGCGGATTTCTTTCCTTATTTGGCGAAGCCGACCGTTGCTGATGTAGAGCCGTTGGCGCACCGGACACTATCCGGTGCACACCGGACAGTCCGGTGCCCCAATGTGACCGTTGGCTCGGCCACGCGTCACGCGCGGAATCCTCGGCCGACCGTTGGCCCGGCTGACCGTTGGCTCACAGGACAGTCCGGTGCACCACCGGACAGTCCGGTGATTTTTAGCCGTACGCCGTTAATCACATCTCGAGAGCGACGACTTCGCCTGTGAACGGCCCACCGGACAGTCCGTTGCACCACCGGACAGTCCGGTGATTTATAGCCATACACCGTCGTCGAAGTCCCGAGAGCGGCAAGTTCGCTGGAGCCAGCCTGGCACACCGGACACTGTCCGGTGCACCACCAGACACTATCCGGTGCACCACCGGACAGTCCGGTGCACCCAGACTGAGCAGACTTTGGCTGAACACAGCCATCTCTTCTCCAACTTGATTTCTCCTGTTTCCAGCACTTAGACACAATACATTAGTTCTTAAAAACAATGTACTAAGTCTAGAAACATACCTTTACTTTTGATTTGCACTTTGTCCATCACTTGGCATACTTTAACACTTAAGCACTTGTGTTGGCACTCAATCACCAAAATACTTAGAAATGGCCCAAGGGCACATTTTCCTTTCAATCTCCCCCTTTTTGGTGATTTATGCCAACACAATACAAAGCAACTAGAACAAGTGCAATATCAATGCAAATAAGAACACAAATAGTTTTGATTCAACTTTGGCATATTTGGATCATACTTTGCCACCACTTGGTTTGTTTTTGCAAATCAAACTCAATTTCCTATCTCTATGTCAAATTCACTTGTAGAGACATAAAGAGAGGTGTTCCAAGAGAAATTGATCAAAGATTTCAAAAACTCCCCCTTTTCCCATAATCAAACATTCTCCCCACAGGAGACCAACTTTTGACAAAGAGATACAATAAGAGGATTTTGACAAAACAAAAGCTCTATTTTACTGTTTTCAAAATTCTCAAGTGGTAGCTGATCCATTTTTTGCTTTGGCCTTATTTTCTCCCCCTTTGGCATCAAGCACCAAAACGGGATCAATCTTGGCCCTTAAACCTCTTTGCCTCACCAAAATCTTCAAATAAGAATACAAAGGCAATAAGAGTACATGAGATGAACTTGGAATAAGTTACCCTCTCATCGGAGTGCAGTGGAAGTCTTTCATGGTCCAAGTCCACCTTTTCCCTTTCAAGCTTCCTTTGAGACTAAATCAAGCAAACTCAAGCACACGGTTAGTCTCAAAGGGTCACTTGCAAAAGGACTGGTGAGGTCCGGGGAGTGTTTGTACAACTTGAGCACCACAAGTAAACAACAAAATGCATATGAAACATGATCAAGGGCATAAACATATGTATGCTATAAATCAATCCAAGTTCCGCGAATCTAAGACATTTAGCTCACTACGCAGCCTGCAAAAGGTCTTCTCATCTAAAGGCTTGGTAAAGATATCGGCTAGCTGGTTCTCGGTGCTAACATAAAACACTTCGATATCTCCCTTTTGTTGGTGGTCTCTCAAAAAGTGATGCCGGATGTCAATGTGCTTTGTGCGGCTGTGCTCAACAGGATTTTCTGCTATGCGGATAGCACTCTCATTGTCACATAGGAGTGGGACTTTGCTCAGATTGTAGCCAAAGTCCCAGAGGGTTTGCCTCATCCAAAGTAGTTGCGCGCAACACTGTCCTGCGGCAACATACTCGGCCTCAGTGGTGGATAGGGCAACGGAAGTTTGTTTCTTAGAGTTCCATGACACCAGAGACCTTCCTAAGAATTGGCACATCCCTGATGTACTCTTCCTATCGACCTTACATCCAGCATAGTCGGAATCTGAGTATCCAATCAAATCAAAGGTAGACCCCTTTGGATACCAGATCCCGAAGCAAGGCGTAGCGACTAAATATCTAAGGATTCGCTTCACGGCCACAAGGTGACACTCCCTTGGATCAGACTGAAATCTAGCACACATGCATACGCTAAGCATAATATCCGGTCTACTAGCACATAAATAAAGTAAAGACCCTATCATTGATCGGTATGCCTTTTGATCAACGGACTTACCTCCTTTGTTGAGGTCGGTGTGTCCGTCGGTTCCCATCGGAGTCTTTGCGGGCTTGGCGTCCTTCATCCCAAACCGCTTTAGCAAGTCTTGCGTGTACTTTGTTTGGGAGATGAAGGTGCCGTCCTTGAGTTGCTTCACTTGGAACCCAAGGAAGTAGTTCAACTCGCCCATCATCGACATCTCAAACTTTTGAGTCATCACCCTACTAAACTCTTCACAAGACTTTTGGTTAGTAGAACCAAATATTATGTCATCGACATAAATTTGGCACACAAATAAGTCACCATCACAAGTCTTAGTGAATAAAGTCGGATCGGCCTTCCCAACCTTGAAAGCATTAGCAATTAAAAAGTCTCTAAGGCATTCATACCATGCTCTTGGGGCTTGCTTAAGTCCATAGAGCGCCTTAGAGAGCTTACATACGTGGTCGGGGTACCGTTCATCCTCGAAGCCAGGGGGTTGCTCCACGTACACCTCCTCCTTGATTGGCCCATTGAGGAAAGCGCTCTTCACATCCATTTGGAACAACCTGAAAGAATGGTGAGCGGCATATGCTAGCAAAATACGAATGGACTCTAGCCTAGCCACAGGAGCAAAAGTCTCCTCAAAGTCTAAACCTGTGACTTGGGCATAACCTTTTGCCACAAGTCGAGCCTTGTTCCTTGTCACCACCCCGTGCTCGTCCTGTTTATTGCAGAACACCCACTTGGTTCCCACAACATTTTGCTTGGGACGCGGCACCAGTGTCCAAACTTCATTATGCTTGAAGTTGTTGAGCTCTTCCTGCATGGCCAACACCCAGTCCGGATCTAGTAAGGCCTCTTCTACCCTGAAAGGCTCAATAGAAGAGACAAAGAAGTAACGCTCACAAAAATTCACAAATCTAGAACAAGTAGTTACTCCTTTGCTAATGTCACCCAAAATTTGGTCGACGGGATGATTCCTTTGAATCGTCGCTCGAACTTGGGTTGGAGGAGCCGGTTGTGCTTCTTCCTCCATCACATGATCATCTTGTGCTCCCCCTTGATCACACGCCTCCTCTTGATGAACCTGTTCATCGTCTTGAGTTGGGGGATGCACCATTGTTGAGGAAGAAGGTTGATCTTGCTCCAATTGTTCCTGTGGTCGCACATCGCCAATCGCCATGGTGCGTATTGCGGCCGTTGGAACGTCTTCTTCATCTACTTCATCAAGATCAACAACTTGCTCTCTTGGAGAGCCATTAGTCTCATCAAATACAACGTCGCTAGAGACTTCAACCAAACCCGATGATTTGTTGAAGACTCTATACGCCTTTGTATTTGAGTCATAACCTAACAAAAACCCTTCTACAGCTTTGGGAGCAAACTTAGAATTTCTACCTTTCTTCACTAGGATGTAACATTTGCTCCCAAATACACGAAAGTACGAAACATTGGGTTTGTTACCGGTTAGAAGCTCATACGAAGTCTTCTTGAGGAGGCGGTGAAGGTAGACCCGGTTGATGGCATGGCAAGCCGTGTTCACGGCTTCCGACCAAAACCGCTCGGGGGTCTTGAACTCTCCAAGCATCGTCCTCGCCATTTCTATGAGCGTCCTGTTCTTCCTCTCTACCACACCATTTTGCTGTGGTGTGTAGGGAGCGGAGAACTCGTGCTTGATCCCTTCCTCCTCAAGGTACTCCTCCACTTGAAGGTTCTTGAATTCGGACCCGTTGTCGCTCCTTATCTTCTTCACCTTGAGCTCAAACTCATTTTGAGCTCTCCTTAGAAAGCGCTTGAGGGTCCCTTGGGTTTCAGATTTATCCTGCAAAAAGAATACCCAAGTGAAGCGGGAAAAATCATCAACTATAACAAGACCATACTTACTTCCTCCTATGCTTAGATAGGCGACGGGTCCGAAGAGGTCCATATGAAGCATCTCCAAAGGTCTTGATGTGGTCATCACATTTTTGGGATGATGAGAGCTTCCCACCTGTTTACCTGCTTGACAAGCTGCACAAGGTCTATCTTTTTCGAAATGCACATTGGTTAGACCTATCACGTGTTCTCCCTTTAGAAGCTTGTGAAGGTTCTTCATCCCCACATGTGCTAAGCGGCGATGCCACAGCCAGCCCATGCTAGTCTAAGCAATTAAGCATGCATCTAGACCGGCTTCCTCTTTTGCAAAATCAACTAAATAGAGTTTGTCGTCTAATACACCCTTAAAAGCTAGTGAACCATCACTTCTTCTAAAGACAGACACATCTACATTTGTGAATAAACAGTTATATCCCATATTACAGAGTTGACTCACAGATAACAAGTTATATCCAAGCGACTCAACTAAGAACACATTAGAAATAGAGTGCTCGAATGAAATAACAATTTTTCCTAACCCTTTCACCTTGCCTTGGTTCCCATCACCGAATATTATTGAATCTTGGGGATCCTTGTTCTTGACGTAGGAAGAGAACATCCTCTTTTCCCTGTCATTTGGTTTGTGCATCCGCTGTCGATAATCCAGCTTGAGCCCCCGGATGCATAAACCTGCAAGGCAAATTTAGGTTTAGGTCTTAGGTACCCAACTCTTGTTGGGTCCTACAAGGTTAGTGACAATATCCTTAGGGACCCAAATGCAGGTTTTATCTCCCTTGCATTTTGTCCCTAATTTGCTAGCAATCACCTTTCTATCCTTTCTACAAATTGCAAAGGAAGCATTGCAAGCATGATAAATTGTAGAAGGTTCATTAATCTTCCTAGGAACATGAGCAACATTTCTCCTAGGCATATGATGAATGACATTTCTCCTAGGCATATATCTACCATGCATATAGGAAGAACTTGAAGCAAACATTGCATTAGAATCATAAGCATTACAACTCCTATTATGATGAATATTTCTAGAAAATTTCCTATAAATAAATGCATGATTCTTTTGAGCACTATTAGCCATAGGGGCCTTCCCTTTCTCCTTGGTGGAGATGGAAGCCTTATGGCTTGTTAAGTTCTTGACTTCCCTCTTGAAGCCAAGACCATCCTTAATTGAGGGGTGTCTACCAATCGTGTAGGCATCCCTTGCAAATTTTAGCTTATCAAATTCACTTTTGCTAGTCTTATGTTAGACATTAAGACTAGCCACTTCATCATTCAATTTAGAAATTGAAACTAGGTGTTCACTACAGGCATCAACATTAAAATCCTTACACCTATTGCAAATTACAACATGTTCTACACAAGATGTTGATTTACTAGCTATTTCTAACTTAGCATTTAAATCATCATTAACACTTTTTAACCTAGAAATTGAGTCATGGCATGCAGACAATTCACAAGAAAGCATTTCATTCCTTTTAATTTCTAAAGCAAGAGAATTTTGCGCCTCTACAAATTTATCATGTTCTTCATACAAAAGATCCTCTTGTTTCTCTAACAATCTATTCTTATCATTCAAAGCATCAATCAATTCATTGATCTTATCAATTTTATTTCTATCTAAACCTTTAAATAAACTAGAATAGTCTATTTCATCATCATCACTAGACTCATCATCACTTGAAGAAGCATAAGTAGTATTCCGAGTACATACCTTCTTTTCCTTCGCCATGAGGCATGTGTGACGCTCGTTGGGGAAGAGGGCCGATTTGTTGAAGGCGGTGGCGGCGAGTCCTTCGTTGTCGGAGTCGGACGACGAACAATCTGAGTCCCACTCCTTGCCAAGGTGTGCCTCGCCCTTAGCCTTCTTGTAAGACTTCTTCTTTTCCCTCTTGTTCCCTTGTTCCTGGTCACTATCATTATCGAGACAGTTAGCGATAAAATGACCAACCTTACCGCACTTGAAGCATGAGCGCTTCCCCTTTGTCATGTTCTTGTTAGGCTGTCCCTTGCGTCCCTTTAGCGCCGTCTTGAAGCGCTTGATGATGAGGGCCATCTCTTCATCATTGAGCCCGGCCGCCTCAACTTGCGCCACCTTGCTAGGTAGCGCCTCCTTGCTCCTCGTTGCCTTGAGAGCAATGTGTTGAGGCTCATGGATTGGACCGTTCAACGCGTCGTCCACGTATCTCGCCTCCTTGATCATCATTCTCCCGCTCACAAACTTCCCAAGTACTTCTTCGGGTGACATCTTGGTGTACCTAGGATTTTCACGAATATTGTTCACAAGATGTGGATCAAGGACAGTAAAAGACCTTAGCATTAGGCGAACGACGTCGTGGTCCGTCCATCGCGTGCTTTCGTAGCTCCTTATTTTGTTGATGAGGGTCTTGAGCCGGTTGTATGTTTGGGTTGGCTCCTCTCCCCTTATCATTGCAAATCTCCCAAGCTCGCCCTCCACCAACTCCATCTTGGTGAGCACGGTGACGACGTTCCCCTCATGTGAGATCCTGAGGGTGTCCCAGATCTGCTTGGTATTGTCCAAGCCACTCACCTTATTGTACTCTTCCCTGCACAGAGATGCTAAAAGGACAGTAGTAGCTTGTGCATTTTTATGGATTTGTTCATTTATAAACATAGGACTATCAGTACTATCAAATTTCATTCCACTCTCAACAATCTCCCATATGCTTGTATGGAGAGAGAACAAGTGACTACGCATTTTGTGACTCCAAAATCTGTAGTCCTCCCCCATCAAAGTGTGGAGGTTTGCCAAGAGGGATGGAAAGCAAATGTGCATTTGAACTATGCGGAATACGAGAATAATCGAAAGAGAAGTTTGAGTTAACCGTCTTCTTTTTCTCGTAGTCGTTGTCGTCGTCCTTTTGGGAAGAGGAAGATTCGTCGCTGTCGTCGTAGTAGACGATCTCCTTGATGTGCCTTGTCTTCTTCTTCTTCCCATCTTTTCGTTTGTGGCCCGAGCCCGAGTCTGTAGGCTTGTCATCCTTCGGCTCGTTGACGAAGGACTCCTTCTCCTTATCATTGATCACAATCCCCTTGCCCTTAGGATCCATCTCTTCGGGCGGTTAGTCCCTTTCTTGAAGAGAACGGCTTTGATACCAATTGAGGGCACCTAGAGGGGGGGTGAATAGGTGATCCTGTGAAAACTTAAACTTAAAGCCACAAAAACTTGATTAAGTGTTAGGACAATAAGGCCAAGTGGCTAGAGAGGAGTTCTTGCAAAACACAACAACCACAAGAGGATCAACACATATAGACACAGTGGTTTATCCCGTGGTTCGGCCAAGTACAACACTTGCCTACTCCACGTTGTGGCGTCCCAACGGACGAGGGTTGCTATCAACCCCTCTCAAGCGGTCCAAAGACCCACTTGAATACCACGGTGTTTTGCTTTGCTTTACTATATCCCGCTCGCGAGGAATCTCCACCATTTGGAGTCTCTCGCCCTTACACTTTGATGTTCACAAAGAAGCACGGAGTAAGGTAGGGATGAGCAACGCACACAAGACACAAAATCAAAGCGACAACACGCACACAAGTTGAAAGTCGCCTAGAGGGGGGGTGAATAGGGCGAAACTGAAATTCTCAAAAATAATCACAACTACAAGCCGGGTTAGCGTTAGAAATGTAATAGAGTCTACGAGAGAGGGTGCAAAACAAATCGCAAGCGAATAATGAAGTGAGACACGCGGATTTGTTTTACCGAGGTTCGGTTTTCTTAAACCTACTCCCCGTTGAGGAGGCCACAAAGGCCGGGTCTCTTTCAACCCTTACTCTCTCTCAAACGGTCCCTCAGACCGAGTGAGCTTTCTCTTCTCAATCACTTGGAACACAAAGTTCCCACAAGGACCACCACAAGTTTGGTGTCTCTTGCCTCAATTACAAGTGAGTTTTGATCGCAAGAAAGAAATCAAGAAAGAAGAAAGCAATCCAAGCGCAAGAGCTCGAAAGAACACAAACAAATCTCTCTCACTAGTCACTAGGGTGTTGTGTGGAGTTTGGAGAGGATTTGATCTCTTTGGTGTGTCTAGAATTGAATGCTAGAGCTCTTGTAAGTAGTTGAGAAGTGGAAAACTTGGATGCAATGAATGGTGGGTGGTTGGGGGTATTTATAGCCCCAACCACCAAACTAGCCGTTTGGTGAGGTTGTCTGTTCGATAGCGCACCGGATAGTCCGGTGCACACCGGACATGTCCGGTGCGACAGCCACGTCACCAAAGTCGTTGGGTTCCGACCGTTGGAGCTCTGTCTTCTGGGCCCGCCTTGATGTCTGGTGGCGCACCGGACATGAACTGTAGAGTGTCCGGTGCGCCAGCATGGGCGTGCCTGACCTCTGCACGCGCAGCGCGCGCATTTAATGCGTCGTAGGTAGCCGTTGGCGCCGAAATAGCCATTGCCCTGCTGTTACACCGGACAGTCCGTTGTACACCGGACAGTCCGGTGAATTATAGCGGAGCAGCTTCAATGAATTCCCGAGGCTGGCGAGTTCCGGAGGCCGCTCTTCCTTGGAGCACCGGACATGTCCGGTGTACACCGGACAGTCCGGTGAATTATAGCGGAGTCGCCTCTAGAAATTCCCGAAGGTAGCGAGTTTGGAGTTGCAGTCCTCTGGTGCACCGGACATGTCCGGTGGCACACCGGACAGTCCGGTGCGCCAGACCAGAGTTGCCTTCGGTTGTCCCTTTGCTCTTTTGTTGAACCCAATACTTGGTCTTTTTATTGGCTAAGTGTGAACCTTTGACACCTGTATAACTTATGCACTAGAGCAAATTAGTTAGTCCAAAGATTTGTGTTGGGCAATTCAACCACCAAAATTAAATAGGAACTAGGTGTAAGCCTAATTCCCTTTCAATCTCCCCCTTTTTGGTGATTGATGCCAACACAAACCAAAGCAAATATAAAAGTGCATAATTGAACTAGTTTGCATAATGTAAGTGCAAAGGTTGCTTGGAATTGAGCCAATATAAATACTTACATGATGTGCATGGATTGTTTCTTCATTTTTAATATTTTGGACCACGCTTGCACCACATGTTTTGTTTTTGCAAATTATTTTTGTAAATCCTTTTCAAAGTCCTTTTGCAACATAGTCAAAGGTAGATGAATAAGATTTTTGCAAAGCATTTTCAAGTTTAAAAATTTTCTCCCCTTGTTTCAAATGCTTTTCCTTTGACTAAACAAAACTCCCCCTCAATTAAATTCTCCTCTTAGTGTTCAAGAGGGTTTTAAGATATCAATTTTGAAAATACTACTTTCTCCCCCTTTAAAACACAAGGAGATACCACTTTTGAAATTTACCAATTGAAAATCATTAATTTGTAAAATTAGGGGTGGTGGTGCGGTCCTTTTGCTTTGGGCTCATACTTTCTCCCCCTTTGGCATGAATCGCCAAAAACGGATACTTTGAGTGAGATATAAGCCCTTACCTAACTACTTTCTCCCCTTTGGCAAATAAAACATATAAGTGAAGATTATACCAAAGATGGAGAGTGATGCGGAGCGACGGCGAAGGATGAGTAGTAGAGTGGAGTGGAAGCCTTTGTCTTCGCCGAAGACTCCAATTCCCTTTCAATATACCTATGACTTGGTTTGAAATATACTTGAAAACACATTAGTCATAGCATATATAAAAGATACATGATCAAAGGTATACTTATGAACTATGTGTGCAAGTTTAGCAAAAGAAATTCCTAGAATCAAGAATATTGAGCTCATGCCTAAGTTTGGTAAAAGATTGTTCATCAAGTGGCTTGGTAAAGATATCGGCTAATTGATCTTTAGTGTTAATGTATGAAATCTCGATATCCCCCTTTTGTTGGTGATCCCGAAGAAAATGATACTGAATGGCTATGTGTTTAGTGCGGCTAGCTATGCTCAACGGGATTATCCGCCATGCGGATTGCACTCTCATTATCACATAGAAGGGGAACTTTGGTTAGTTTGTAACCGTAGTCCCGCAGGGTTTGCCTCATCCAAAGCAATTGCGCGCAACAATGGCCTGCGGCAATGTACTCGGCTTCGGCGGTAGAAAGAGCGACCGAATTTTGCTTCTTTGAAGCCCAAGACACCAAGGATCTTCCCAAGAACTGGCAAGTCCCCGATGTGCTCTTCCTATTAATCTTACACCCCGCCCATTCGGCATCCGAATAACCAATCAAATCAAATGTGGATCCCCGAGGGTACCAAAGCCCAAACTTAGGAGTATAAGCCAAATATCTCAAGATTCGTTTTACGGCCGTAAGGTGTGATTCCTTAGGGTCGGCTTGGAATCTTGCACACATGCAAACGGAAAGCATAATGTCCGGTCGAGATGCACATAAATAAAGCAATGAACCAATCATCGACCGGTATACCTTTTGATCCACGGACTTACCTCCTGTGTTGAGGTCGAGATGCCCATTTGTTCCCATGGGTGTCTTGATGGGCTTGGCATCTTTCATTCCAAACTTGGTTAGAATGTCTTGAGTGTACTTCGTTTGGCTAATGAAGGTGCCCTCTTGGAGTTGCTTGACTTGGAATCCTAGAAAATACTTCAACTCCCCCATCATCGACATCTCGAATTTCTGTGTCATGATCCTACTAAATTCTTCACATGTAGATTCGTTAGTAGACCCAAATATGATATCATCAACATAAATTTGGCATACAAACAAATCATTGTTAAGAGTTTTAGTGAATAAAGTAGGATCGGCCTTGCCGACTTTGAAGCCATTTGCAATAAGGAAATCTCTAAGGCATTTATACCACGCTCTTGGGGCTTGCTTGAGCCCATAAAGCGCCTTAGAGAGCCTATAAACATGGTTAGGGTACTCACTATCTTCAAAGCCGGGAGGTTGCTCAACATAGACCTCCTCCTTGATTGGTCCATTGAGGAAGGCACTCTTCACGTCCATTTGATAAAGCTTGAAGCCATGGTAAGTAGCATAGGCCAATAATATGCGAATGGACTCAAGCCTAGCTACGGGTGCATAGGTTTCACCAAAATCCAAACCTTCGACTTGTGAATATCCCTTGGCCACGAGTCGAGCTTTGTTCCTTGTCACCACACCATGCTCGTCTTGTTTGTTGCGGAAAACCCACTTGGTTCCTACAACATTTTGGTTAGGACGTGGAACTAAATGCCATACCTCGTTCCTAGTGAAGTTGTTGAGCTCCTCTTGCATCGCCATCACCCAATCCGAATCTTGAAGTGCTTCCTCTATCCTGTGTGGCTCAATAGAGGAAACAAAAGAGTAATGCTCACAAAAATGTGCAACACGAGATCGAGTGGTTACCCCCTTATGAATGTCGCCGAGGATGGTGTCGACGGGGTGATCTCGTTGGATTGCTTGGTGGACTCTTGGGTGTGGCGGTCTTGGTTGTTCATCCTCCTTGTCTTGATCATTTGCATCTCCCCCTTGATCATTGCCGTCATCTTGAGGTGGCTCATCTCTTTGATCTTCTCCTTCATCAACTTGAGCCTCGTCCTCATTTTGAGTTGGTGGAGATGCTTGCGTGGAGGAGGATGGTTGATCTTGTGCATTTGGAGGCTCTTCGGATTCCTTGGGACACACATCCCCAATGGACATGTTCCTTAGCGCAATGCATGGAGCCTGTTCTTCACCTATCTCATCAAGATCAACTTGCTGTACTTGAGAGCCGTTAGTCTCATCAAACACAACTTCACAAGAAACTTCAACAAGTCCTGAGGACTTGTTAAAGACTCTATATGCCCTTGTGTTTGAGTCATATCCTAGTAAAAAGCCTTCTACAGTTTTAGGAGCAAATTTAGATTTTCTACCTCTTTTAACAAGAATAAAGCATTTGCTACCAAAAACTCTAAAATATGAAATATTGGGCTTTTTACCGGTGAGGAGTTCGTATGATGTCTTCTTGAGGATTCGGTGTAGATATAACCGGTTGATGGCGTAGCAAGCGGTGTTGACCGCCTCGGCCCAAAACCGATCCGGTGTCTTGTACTCATCAAGCATGGTTCTTGCCATGTCCAATAGAGTTCGATTCTTCCTCTCCACTACACCATTTTGTTGTGGGGTGTAGGGAGAAGGGAACTCATGCTTGATGCCCTCCTCCTCAAGGAAGCCTTCAATTTGAGAGTTCTTGAACTCCGTCCCGTTGTCGCTTCTAATTTTCTTGATCCTTAAGCCGAACTCATTTTGAGCCCGTCTCAAGAATCCCTTTAAGGTCTCTTGGGTATGGGATTTTTCCTGCAAAAAGAACACCCAAGTGAAGCGAGAATAATCATCCACAATAACTAGACAGTACTTACTCCCGCCGATGCTTATGTAAGCAATCGGGCCGAATAAATCCATGTGTAGGAGCTCCAGTGGCCTGTCACTTGTCATGATGTTCTTGTGTGGATGATGAGTGCCAACTTGCTTCCTGGCTTGGCATGCGCTACAAATCCTGTCTTTCTCAAAATGAACATTTGTTAGTCCTAAAATGTGCTCTCCCTTTAGAAGCTTATGAAGATTCTTCATCCCAACGTGGGCTAGTCGGCGATGCCAGAGCCAACCCATGTTAGTCTTAACAACCAAGCAAGTGTTGAGTTCAGCTCTATCAAAATCTACCAAGTATAGCTGACCCTCTAACACTCCCTTAAATGCTATTGAATCATCACTTCTTCTAAAGACAGTAACACCTATGTCAGTAAATAGACAGTTGTAGCCCATTTGACATAATTGGGATACAGAAAGCAAATTGTAATCTAAAGAATCTACAAGAAAAACATTGGAAATAGTATGGTCAGGTGATATAGCAATTTTACCCAATCCTTTGACCAAACCTTGATTTCCATCCCCGAATGTGATAGCTCGTTGGGGATCTTGGTTTTTCTCGTAGGAGGAGAACATCTTCTTCTCCCCTGTCATGTGGTTTGTGCACCCGCTATCGAGTATCCAACTTGAGCCCCCGGATGCATAAACCTACAAAACAATTTTAGTTCTTGATTTTAGGTACCCAAACAGTCTTGGGTCCTTTGGCATTAGAAACAAGAACTTTGGGTACCCAAACACAAGTTTTTGATCCCTTGTGTTTGCCCCCAACAAACTTGGCAACTACCTTGCCGGATTTGTTAGTAAGCACATAAGATGCATCAAAAGTTTTAAATGAAATAGCATGATAATTTGATGCATTAGGAGTTTTCTTTCTAGTTAACTTGGCACGGGTTGGTTGCCTAGAGCTAGATGTCTCACCCTTATACATAAAAGCATGGTTAGGGCCAGAGTGAGACTTCCTAGAATGAGTTCTCCTAATTTTGCTCTCGGGATAACCGGCAGGGTACAAAATGTAACCCTCGTTATCCTGAGGCATGGGAGCCTTGCCCTTAACAAAGTTAGACAAATTTTTAGGAGGGGCATTAAGTTTGACATTGTCTCCCCTTTGGAAGCCAATGCCATCCTTGATGCCAAGGCGTCTCCCATTATAGAGCATACTTCTAGCAAATTTAAACTTTTCATTTTCTAAGTTATGCTCGGCAATTTTAGCATCTAATAATGCTATATGATCATTTTGTTGTTTAATTAAAGCCATGTGATCATGAATAGCATTGATATCAACATCTCTACATCTAGTACAAATAGAAGTGTGCTCAACATTAGATGTAGAGGGTTTGCAAGAATTAAGTTCAACAATCTTAGCACGCAAAATATCATTGTTATCTCTAAGATTGGAAATTGTAACATCGCAAACATCTAAGTCTTTAGCCTTAGCAATCAAATTTTCATTTTCTACCCTAAGGCTAGCAAGAGAATCATTCAATTCCTTAATCTTAGCAAGCAAATCATCATTATCATTTCTAAGATTGGGAATTGAGACATCACATACATGAGAATCAACCTTAGCAATTAATCTAGCATTTTCATTTCTAAGGTTGTTAATAGTGCCATGGCATTTGCTTAGCTCACTAGATAATTTGTTACATTTTTCTACCTCTAGAGCATAAGCATTTTTAACCTTAACATGCTTTTTGTTTTCCTTAATAAGGAAGTCCTCTTGAGAGTCCAAGAGATCATCCTTCTCATGAATAGCACTAATCAATTCATTTAATTTTTCCTTTTGTTGCATGTTAAGATCGGCAAAAAGGGTACGCAAATTATTTTCCTCATCACTAGCATTATCATCACTAGAGGATTCATATTTAGTGGAGGATTTAGATTTAACCTTCTTCCTTTTGCCGTCCTTTGCCATGAGGCACTTGTGGTCGACGTTGGGGAAGAGGAGTCCCTTGGTGACGGCGATGTTGGCGGCGTCCTCGTCGGAGGAGGAGTCGGTGGAGCTCTCGTCCGAGTCCCACTCCCGGCAAACATGGGCATCACCGCCATTCTTCTTGTAGTACTTCTTCTTTTCTCTCCTCTTTCCCTTCTTGTCGTCGCCCCTGTCACTGTCACTAGATATAGGACATTTTGCAATGAAATGACCGGGCTTACCACACTTGTAGCAAACCTTCTTGGAACGGGATTTGTAATCCTTCCCCTTCCGTTGCTTGAGGATTTGGCGAAAGCTTTTGATGATTAAAGCCATCTCCTCATTGTCGAGCTTGGAGGCGTCAATTGGTTGTCTACTCGGTGTAGACTCCTCCTTCTTCTCCTCCATCGCCTTAAATGCCACTGGTTGCGCCTCGGACGTGGAGGGTTCGTCAAGCTCGTTGATCTTCTTTGAGCCTTTAATCATGCATTCAAAGCTCACAAAATTCCCGATAACTTCCTCGGGAGTAATTAGTGTATACCTTGGATTACCACGAATTAATTGTACTTGAGTAGGGTTAAGGAAAATAAGTGATCTCAAAATAACCTTAACCACCTCGTGGTCATCCCATTTCTTGCTCCCGAGGTTGCGCACTTGGTTCACCAAGGTTTTGAGCCGGTTGTACATATCTTGTGGCTCCTCCCGTTGGCGAAGACGAAAACGACCGAGCTCCCCCTTGATCATTTCCCGCTTGGTGATCTTGGTGAGTTCATCACCCTCGTGCGCGGTCTTGAGAAGGTCCCAAATCTCCTTTGCATTCTTCAACCCTTGCACTTTGTTGTATTCCTCCTTGCTTAGAGAGGCGAGGAGTATGGTTGTGGCTTGGGAGTTGAAGTGCTCGATTTGGGCCACTTCGTCCGTATCATAGTCTTCATCCCCTATGGATGGTACCTGTGCTCCAAACTCAACAACATTCCATATACTTTTGTGGAGTGAGGTTAGATGAAATTTCATTAAATCACTCCACCTAGCATAATCTTCGCCATCAAAGGTTGGCGGTTTGCCTAATGGAACGGAAAGTAATGGAGTAGGTCTAGATGTACGAGGATAGTGTAAGGGGATCTTACTAAACTTCTTGCGCTCTTGGCGCTTAGAAGTTACGGACGGCGCGTCGGAGTCGGAGGTTGATGTTGATGAAGTGTCGGTCTCGTAGTAGACCACCTTCCTCATCCTCTTTTTCTTGTCCCCACTCCGATGCGGCTTGTGGGAAGAAGATTTTTCCTTCTTCTCTTTGTGGTGAGAAGAAGAGGATCTTTTCTCCTTCCGTTTGGAGGAGTCCTTCTTCTCCTTCCTCTTGGTGCGGGACTCTTCCGATGAAGTGCTCCCTTGGCTCGTAGTGGGCTTGTCGCCGGTCTCCATCTCCCTCTTGGTGTGATCTCCCGACATCACTTCGAGCGGTTAGGCTCTAATGAAGCACCGGGCTCTCATACCAATTGAAAGTCGCCTAGAGGGGGGTGAATAGGGCGAAACTGAAATTCTCAAAAATAATCACAACTACAAGCCGGGTTAGCGTTAGAAATGTAATAGAGTCTACGAGAGAGGGTGCAAAACAAATCGCAAGCGAATAATGAAGTGAGACACGCGGATTTGTTTTACCGATGTTCGGTTTTCTCAAACCTACTCCCCGTTGAGGAGGCCACAAAGGCCGGGTCTCTTTCAACCCTTACCCTCTTTCAAACGGTCCCTCGGACCGAGTGAGCTTTCTCTTCTCAATCACTTGGAACACAAAGTTCCCACAAGGACCACCACAAGTTTGGTGTCTCTTGCCTCAATTACAAGTGAGTTTTGATCGCAAGAAAGAAATCAAGAAAGAAGAAAGCAATCCAAGCGCAAGAGCTCGAAAGAACACAAACAAATCTCTCTCACTAGTCACTAGGGTGTTGTGTGGAGTTTGGAGAGGATTTGATCTCTTTGGTGTGTCTAGAATTGAATGCTAGAGCTCTTGTAAGTAGTTGAGAAGTGGAAAACTTGGATGCAATGAATGGTGGGTGGTTGGGGGTATTTATAGCCCCAACCACCAAACTAGCCGTTTGGTGAGGCTGTCTGTTCGATGGCGCACCGGACAGTCCGGTGCACACCGGACATGTCCAGTGCGACAGCCACGTCACCAAAGCCGTTGGGTTCCGACCGTTGGAGCTCTGTCTTCTGGGCCTGCCTTGATGTCCGGTGGCGCACCGGACATGAACTGTAGAGTGTCCGGTGCGCCAGCATGGGCGTGCCTGACCTCTGCGCGCGCAGCGCGCGCATTTTATGCGTCGTAGGTAGCCGTTGGCGCCGAAATAGCCATTGCCCCGCTGTTACACCGGACAGTCCGGTGTACACCGGACAGTCTGGTGAATTATAGCGGAGCAGCTTCAATGAATTCCCGAGGCTGGCGAGTTCCGGAGGCCGCTCTTCCTTGGAGCACCGGACATGTCCGGTGTACACCGGACAGTCCGGTGAATTATAGCGGAGTCGCCTCTGGAAATTCCCGAAGGTAGCGAGTTTGGAGTTGCAGTCCTCTGGTGCACCGGACATGTCCGGTGGCACACCGGAAAGTCCGGTGCGCCAGACCAGAGTTGCCTTCGGTTGTCCCTTTGCTCTTTTGTTGAACCCAATACTTGGTCTTTTTATTGGCTAAGTGTGAACCTTTGACACCTGTATAACTTATGCACTAGAGCAAACTAGTTAGTCCAAAGATTTGTGTTGGGCAATTCAACCACCAAAATTAAATAGGAACTAGGTGTAAGCCTAATTCCCTTTCACAAGTCGCAACAAGAGCTCACAACACAACCCGACGAGTTCACAACTCAACTGGAGCTCTAGATGCTATCACAAAGAATCAAATGCGCGGAATCGAAGTCTTGGTGCTTAGAGAATGCTTGGTATGCTCCTCCATGTGCCTAGGGGTCCCTTTTATAGCCCCAAGGCAGCTAGGAGCCGTTGAGAGCATTCTAGGAAGGCAATTCTTGCCTTCTGTCGCCTGGCGCACCGGACAGTCCGGTGCACCACCGGACACTGTCCGGTACGGATTTCTTTCCTTATTTGGCGAAGCCGACCGTTGCTGATGTAGAGCCGTTGGCGCACCGGACACTATCCGGTGCAGACCGGACAGTCCGGTGCCCCAATGTGACCGTTGGCTCGGCCACGCGTCACGCGCGGAATCCTCGGCCGACCGTTGGCCCGGCTGACCGTTGGCTCACCGGACAGTCCAGTGCACCACCGGACAGTCCGGTGATTTTTAGCCGTACGCCGTTAATCACATCCCGAGAGCGACGACTTCGCCTGTGAACGGCTCACCGGACAGTTCGTTGCACCACCGGACAGTCCGGTGATTTATAGCCGTACACCACCGTCGAAGTCCTGAGAGCAGCAAGTTCGCCGGAGCCAGCCTGGCACACCGGACATTGTCCGGTGCACCACCGGACGGTCCGGTGCACCCAGACTGAGCAGACTTTGGCTGAACACAGCCATCTCTTCTCCAACTTGATTTCTCCTGTTTCCAGCACTTAGACACAATACATTAGTTCTTAAAAACAATGTACTAAGTCTAGAAACATACCTTTACTTTTGATTTGCACTTTGTCCATCACTTGGCATACTTTAACACTTAAGCACTTGTGTTGGCACTCAATCACCAAAATACTTAGAAATGGCCCAAGGGCACATTTCCCTTTCAAGACCAATGGCTTAACTTCGACCACCCAGGCAAATACCCACTCCTCGTCGATCCGGTGATCCAAGAGAGCAGGGTAAAGAAGGTACTAGTGGACGAGGGAAGCAGCATCAACGTCACCTTCCCCCGGACGCTCCAAGGCTTGGGAGTTCCCCTCAAAGAGCTCCACGAGTTGGACACACCCTTCTTCGGCATCGTGCCGACTGAAGGAGAGTACCCGCTGGGCCACATCTACATGCCAGTCACCTTCGGAACTCCGGAAAACTACAGAACCGAGTTCCTAAGGTTCGATGTGGCAAACTTCGACTGTGGATACAACGCCATCATCGGGAGGCCCGGATTAGCAAAGTTCATGGCTATTCCACATTATACGTACATGATATTGAAGATGCCTGGACCGCAGGGGATCATAACTGTGTGCGCCGACTTCCAAGGCGCCGCAAAATGTTTCCGAGTGGCTATTCAGGCGGCCCTCTCCACCAAACCATCGGCGATTTCCTCTGCACGGGAAAACTCAAAGCCTGAGGAAGACCTCGCGGTCCCCATGAACGAAGCACAAGCCGTGACCTCTATGCGGGCGACTGAAGAAACCAAAAGGATCAACCTCGGGTTCGCTGATGAACGCAGAACCGCCATCATCAGCTCCAGCCTGGACGACAAATAGGAAAGCGCGCTCGTCCAGTTTCTGCAAGATAACCAAGACGTATTCGCATGGCAACCTGCGGATATGCCGAGAGTCCCAGGAGAGCTGGCTGAGCACAAATTGAAGGTCTACCCCCAGGCGAGGCCAATACACCAAAAATTACATTGCTTTACGCCCGACAAGAGAGAAGCCATCCGTGCTGAGCTGGCTCGCTTGGTCGTGGCCGGATTCATTAGAGAAGTGTTACATCCTGAATGGTTGGCCAACCCTGTTCTTGTACTCAAAAAGAATAAAGTGGATTGGCGCATGTGCGTTGATTATACGGATCTCAACAAACACTATCCGAAGGATCCCTTCGGGCTTCCTAGAATCGACCAGGTGGTGGACTCGACCGCTGGATGCTCTATGCTGTCTTTCTTGGATTGCTACTCTGGGTATCATCAGATCAGTTTGGCAAAAGAAGACGAGGAAAAAATGGCATTTATCACCCCGTTTGGAGCCTTCTGCTATACCTCCATGTCGTTCGGCCTCAAAAACGCTGGAGTGACTTATCAGAGGGCTATTCAGACATGCTTAGCCGATCACTGGGGCAAGCGTGTAGAAGCTTACGTGGACGACATGGTGATCAAGACAGAGGATTCAGAAAATTTCATCGAAGATTTACAGCTGGTCTTCAATAGTCTGCGACGATACAGATGGAAGCTTAATCCCGAAAAGTGCGTTTTCAGAGTACCGGCAGGAAAGTTGCTGGGGTTTATTGTTAGCCACCGGGGAATTGAAGCCAATCCAGAAAAGATCGAAGCTATCATGAGGATGGAAGCACCACGATCACAAAAGAAAGTTTAAAGACTCACCGGGTGTATGGCAGCCCTAAGCAGGTTCATATCAAGGCTGGGAGAAAAAGGCTTACCATTCTATAAATTACTCAAAAAGGTGGACAAATTTCAGTGGACTTCAGAAGCACAATAAGCTCTAGACACGCTGAAAAAATTCTTGACGACACCACCAGTGCTGAAACCGCCACGCCGAGCCACGCCGACTCAACCGGCAGAAGATCTGTTATTGTACATCTCTTGCACGACTCACGTGGTGAGCACCGCGTTAGTAGTCGAGCGAGCGGAAGAAGGGCATGCATACCCAGTACAACACCCTGTCTATTTCATCAGTGAAGTTCTGGGCTTTTCAAAGAAGAAATATCCTCAGGTTCAAAAGCTATTGTATGCAGTACTTCTAACTGCACGCAAGCTTTGGCACTACTTCGACGACCACAAAGTCATAGTAGTCACTGGATTTCCAATAGGGGATATTCTCCACAACAAAGAAGCCATCGGAAGAGCAGCCAAGTGGGCCTGTGAATTGGGGTCTCATGACATCGAATTTCGACCTCACACTGCTATCAAAACTCAAGCACTGGTTGACTTCGTATCAGAGTGGACCGAGCAACAGGTACCGGATAACCCGGAAATCGCAGAAGTATGGCAAATGTATTTCGACGGCTCATTGAAGCTGCAGGGAGCAGGTGCAGGGATCCTCTTTATTGCACCTGGAGTCGAACAACTTAAGTACGCTCTTCAATTGTTATTCCTAGCATCTAACAACGCAGCCGAGTACGAAGCTCTGATTCACGGGCTGAACATTGCCGTATCGCTGGGCATCAAGAGACTGATGGTGTATGGAGACTCTCTGGTAGTCATAAGTCAGATAAACAAAGAATGGGATTGCTCGAATGATTCCATGGGAAAATATTGCACCGCTGTCCGGAAACTAGAAGATAAATTTGAAGGATTGGGGTTTCATCATGTGGAGAGAGACCGCAACACAGCGGCTGATGCATTGTCTAAGCTAGGGTCTAGTCGGACTCAGGTCCCGCCTGGAGTTTTTGTCCAAGAAGTGCCGCACCCGAGCATTTCAGCGGATCGGGTAGAAGAATGCAATACTCTGAGCCAACCAGAATCAAATCCTGACGACTGGAGAGAGCCGATCATCAGATATATAAGGAATGAAGAGGAACCAGATGACAAAAATACAGCCGAGCGTATCGCAAGGCAGTCAGCTCACTATACGCTCATTGGGGACACGCTATACAGAAGGGGCGCGTCAGGAGTCCTCATGAAGTGTATTCCTTCAGATACTGGAAAGCAACTTCTAGATGAGGTCCATGCTGGACAATGAGGAGTGCATGCAGCATCCAGGACCATGGTTGGGAAGGTCTTCAGGTCGGGTTTCTACTGGCCAACAGCAAAAAGTGACGCAGCCAAGTTAGTTCAGAGGTGCGAAGCCTGCCAATACTTGTCGAAACAGCAGCATCTACCGGCACAGCAACTACAAACCATACCCGTAACTTGGCCATTTGCATGCTGGGGATTGGATATGATTGGACCTTTCAGAAAAGCTCAAGAAGGATACACTCATGTACTAGTTGCTATTGACAAGTTCACTAAGTGGATAGAATTCAAACCCATTGCTTCCTTAACTTCAGCTAAGGCAGTGGAATTCATACAAGACATAATATTCAGGTTTGGAATACCAAACAACATCATCACCAACCTGGGATCCAACTTCACAAGCTTAGAGTTCTTCGACTTCTGCGAGCAAAAGGGCATTCAGATCAAATATGCCTCCGTGGCACACCCAAGAGCCAACGGGCAGGTAGAAAGAGCCAACGGGATGATATTGGAGGCGCTCAGAAAGAAAGTTTTCGACAAAAATGAAAAGTTCGTAGGAAAGTGGATCAGGGAATTGTCGTACGTTGTTTGGAGCTTGAGAACTCAGCCTAGTCGAGCCCTGCATGGAAACACTCCTTTCTTTATGGTCTATGGTTCGGAGGCAGTGCTACCTGCTGATCTCAAGTTTGGGGCACCAAGGTTGATCTTTGAAAACATAGCAGAAGCTGAGGCTACTAGGCTGGAGGATGTCGATGTACTCGAAGAAGAATGACTAAACACGATGATTCAATCAGCACGGTATCAGCAAACTCTGAGGCGCTATCACGATAAGGCCATACGACATTGATCCTTCGCAGTGGGAGATCTCATCCTCCGCCGAATTCTAACGGGGGAAGGGTGGCACAAATTGTCACCTCTATGGGAAGGACCATTCATAGTAGCTGAAGTCACTCGGCCTGGATCATATCGACTCACACAGATGGATGGCATAGAAGTTGGGAACTCATGGAACATAGAACATCTCAGGAAGTTTTATCCTTAGCTATATTTCAAAAGCTATTGGGGCGACAATGTACTCTGTAAACCGGGAAACACATCATCAATAAAAAGGCTTCAGGAATTCTTCGTTTTGCGTTCTTGCTCAAATCGAGGTGACCACTATACCCCACTAACGGAGCAATCAGCTTAAGTCGGCGATGACTTAAGATGGTGCAACATGCTCACGACTACTTAACTCAGGGTGACCACTATACCCTACCAACGGAGCAATCGGCTTAAGTCGGCGATGACTTAAGATGGTGTGACATGCTCATGCTTACTTAACTCGGGGTGACCACTATACCCTACTAACGGAGCAATCAGCTTAAGTCGGCGATGACTTAAGACGGTGCGACATGCTCACGCTTACTTAACTTAGGGTGACCACTATACCCTGCCAATGGAGCAATCGGTTTAGATCGGTGATCACTATACTCTGGCAGCAGAACGATCGATTTAAGTTGGCAACGACTTAAATTGGCGCGGCACATTCGACACGTCCGCAACTATTCATCCCAGGGCGATCTCTATGCCCCACGAAAAAAAATTCAAAACCATCATAATGCACTTACTTTTATGATTGTAGATACTGTTGAACTCTAACAACGGGAAAACAATAACAGTATTCGGTACCAAAAAGTGTTTCCTAACGAAACATCCGAGCACACTAACCATATACTCAAGGCATTCAATGTTTTCTATCTGGAAATGTTTTTCTCAGGAGCAACCGACGAGGAAGGACGACTCGAAGAATCGAGAGCAGCATTCACATCCGCCACTATGTCATCGGGAACAACCACGCCAGGTCTCCTCATCAGAATTCGCCCCGCGCGAACGGCTTTGTCCATGGCTTTGTCGCGCTGGGCCTTCAGAGTAGCAGAAGTATCTTCAGCGGCCTTAACAGCCAACCGAGCGGCCTCTAGCTCCCGGACTACCGACTTTTTGGAAGCACGTAGATCCTTGATGACAGTATCCTTGTTCGACACCAATTGCCTGAGGCGAATCATATCATCTAGAGACCTTTGCAGCTTGTAGCAATGGTTATCCAAGTCCTCCATGACAAGAGCCAGTTTCTCCAACGTCAAGCAAGCACCAAAAACATAGCAGACAAGGGCAAGCGGAAGTTCAATTCAGTAGCCACCTTTTCAGAATCAAGTTGAGCATGGAGGGTGGAGTTAGCATCATTCAGAGAGGCAGAAACCTGGGCTAGTGCAGCCTGACTTTGAGAATACCTTTCTTCAAGGTCAGAATATCGCCAGGCCATGTCTGTCAGGAAACAGTCAAGCAAGGGTGTTCATCTATAAAGCAGATTACTCAAATAGCCAATGAAGGCAAAAAAGGACACTAACCAGCATTTGCCATCTCCAAGTCAGATACTCGCCGCTGAAGTAACACTGGATTCCAATGCGTTAGGGACAAAGCCCCTTCCGGGACAGAGGTCCCCTGTGATTTCAACCGGCTAGCCATTTCATCCACCAATGCCTGACGATAAAAACAGGTGAGCATAATAACAATAGTCTACCTAAAGTAAAAGTCAGAGCAGAAGAAACCAAGATACCTGGAGGTTGGAGAAGAATGAGGGAACCCCCAAGTCGTGGGAAATCAACTGATGGCTTGCTGAAGGGCTGGAACAACCCGCAATGCGTCATTGGGAACCAAGTCAGTGTCACCAGCGGAAGTCAGAACTCTGTCATCAGGAACGTTGACCTCTAAAACGACCTCTTGACACGAAACCCGTACTGCTGCCATACAATCAGAGTGCGGAGGAGAAGATCCCACGTGAACATCCATGGAAGTGTTAGAGGGGGAACCAACTCGAACACCCTCGGGGGCTGGGTCATCGCTCGCGCTACCCATCCGAGCCGGATCATCCCCGGCAACACCCTCGGGGGCTGGGTAAGCACCAGCGCTATTTTTGAGGGCCGAGCCCTCCGAGGCAGCCACCTCTAAGGCCGAACGACCCTCGACCACTTCCATAGGAACAGTGCAATCCGGGCCGGCCTCCTAACCCTTAAGACTGTGCTCCAAGGTCGACGAGATGCGGGACACCGCCCGAGACAATTCCAGCCCAGCATCAGGCACATCAGGGCAAACATCCATCATGCCACCATCTGCTGGTTCAGACAACAGATCTTCTGGGACCATATCCTCAAGAGCCTGATCAAAGTTGGCTAGAGACAATTCTTGTAGACCAACAAGAGCAGATAGGGCTGGAGAAGGAACACCACTGCTTTCACCACTGGCGATATAGCGTCGGCTATTCTTCCGAGTTAGAGGGATTTCATCCTTTTCCTCCTCGCCATCATCTACGACACGAACAGTACACCCATTGGGGTCAGCGTCATCCAGGTCACACCCATTGGGGTTAATAGCAGGCAGGCTACACCCATCGGGATTAGTTTCAGCAAATGCAGGCACCGGCACTTCTTCAGCAACAGGAACGGAAGGACCAGCATCCTGATCCAAACCAGACACTCGACGAAGACATCTCTTCTTCTGTTTCTTCCTGCCAGCAGGAGAAGCAGGATGAGTAGCTCGGCGAGAACGCTTCGGACGAACGTTGTCAGACTTCTGAATATCTAAAGCTTCGCTATCCTCTGGGATGGGCGCCACCGCCAGTGTTTCAGTAGGGACTGCATCAGAAGAATCTTCAGCTAACATATCCAGCATAGCACTTATTTCTGCATCACTCGGATTTAAAGGCACCTCAAAATGAACCTGCCTCTTGTCGATAGGAATTTCTTCAAGTGAGGCAACCAAAGCACTAACCTCTTCAGGAGAGGGTCGCACTCTAAGGCCCAAACCACTATCGCCAGCAGGAGGATTTGACACAAAACTGGTAAAGGCCTTGGAAGGAGGCAGATTCTAAGCCGAGTATGCAACAGGAGCGCCGACGTTCGACACCTTGCCTCTGAGTATCATCTTGAGCCGGCCCACCAAGTCCACGATAGGAATTCTTCTATTGGTTACCCGAGTCGAATCAGCAAAGCCTTGATACAGATAGGCTGGATATGCTCTGTTTTTCAGCGGTTGGATGTTCTTGAAAACAAAGTCAGCGACCACAGCTTCTACAGTCAGACCCCTTTCTTTCAGTAATCCAACTTCAGCTAGCAAAGCCCCTGCTTCGGTTACTTACTGGTCTGTGGGGGATTCGGTCCAGCTCGGGGAGCAGACGTCCGGCTGTCTTCTTGACCGTGGGGGGGAGAGAATTCCCGTGATTCTCCATGATGAACCATTCCAGACGCCATCCCTTGATACTATCCTTGAGCGGGATGTCGAGGTAATCAGCCTTCCTCCCACGGCGCATCTCCAAGCTCGCGCCCCCCACCAGCTGGTGTTGCCCTCCGGCCATCCCAGGGCGACAGTGGTACAAATACTTCCACAGGCCAAAGTGTGGCAGAACTCCAAGGAAAGCTTCGCATAAATGAACAAAGATAGAGACTTGCAAAACGGAATTGGGATTCAGATGGGTCAGATTCAAGCGATAGAAATCAAGGAGACCGCGGAAAAAAGGAGAAATGGGAAGAGCAAGGCCGCGGAGGAGAAAAGGAACGTAGATGACAGATTCGTGAGTGTCCTCTGTCGGAACAGTGACCCCACGTCAGATCCGCCAGGAACAGAGCTCCTTCGGAGGAAGAACCCTGATAGATACAAGATGGAGAAGGTCGGATTCAGAGACAATAGACATATGGTTACCTACAAAAGGCAACTGACTGTCGGGGTCGATGGGAGGGATGACCGCGACGGACGAACTCGAAGCTTTCCGCTTGGGCGCCATTTCAACCTCGCCGGCGAACGGAGCGGAAGCAGCGTTGCAAGAAAGCGGAGAAGGCCTGAGTGCAGAAAAGCAAGAAGTAGGGCACAAAATGTGGAGGCGCACGACAGTATAGTGTATATAGGGTTTTCCGAAGCTAGATACTGAATCTAAAAAGCGCCCAGTCATCACCCAGCCGCTATCTCTAAAGCGCTGGCGTGCCACGTCATCGCCCGGCCGTTATTTCTAAAGCGCGGGCATGCCACATCATCACTCGGCCGTTATTTCCAAAACGACCGACGCGGTCTATTCTAACTCAGCGGTTATTTCTAAGAACGCTGACGTTACCAGACTCCACTCGGCCACTATCTCCAAAGTGGCCGGCGTGGCTCGTTATCACTCGGCTGTTACCTCTAAAACGCCGATGTTGCCGTCGATCACTCGGCTGTTACCTCCAACATCACCAGTAACCGCTCGATCGTTATTTCTAAAACACTGACATGGTCGCTACCGCTCAGCCATTACTTTAAAAAGTGCCAACATCGCCAATAATAACTGGGTCGTCACTCCTAAAGCAACGACATGATTTCAGATGACTCGGCTGCCATCGCCGAAGTGTCGACATCGCGAAGAAAACAGTCAAAAGCGTGATTCGTTGATTTCAAAAATCCCTCGGGCATTAATGAGAACGACGACTAACAAGAAAGCAAAACAAAAGTGCACAAAAGTGAGGCCAAACCACTCTTTATTATAAGGGAAGCATTACTAAACTTACAAATCAACTCATTATGAGTCGATGGCCTCCCTACTACTACACTATACTTCACTACTCTATACTACTAACTACTACTACATTATTTCATTATACTACTACTTATCTATACTAATAATTAAAATCAGTGGCATTTAGCCACTGGCCTTGTTGCTGCCCTTGCTGCTGCCCCTGCTGCCACCCTTGCTACCGTCGTCGCCGTCGCCGCTGCCACCCTTGCCGCCGCCGTCGCCATCGCCTTCGCCGCCATCACCACTGCCGTCGCCGTCGCCTCCGTCGCCGTCACCGCCATCGCCGTCACCACCGCCCTCCTCGGACGAGTCCGAGGAGTTCTCCTCGTCCGAGGAGTACTCCGACTCATCCGAGCCCGCGAGCCCGGCGCGCTCGACAGACCGGATGTAAGTCCAGACCTCTGCGGCAATCCCCTGGGAGTCGTCTGAATCATCAGACGACGCCGGGGGAGAGGCAGGAGCCGGAGAGCCCTCGGACTCGGAGGAGAACTCCTCCTCCGAGTACTCCGAGTCGTCGAAGTCCTCTGAGGGAGGAGTCGGCTCGCGCTTGCGTTTGTCACCAGGGCGATGCGAGGAACTACCACCTTTCTTACTTTTGCCCATGTTGGAAACAGAAGGAAGAAGAGGAGGGTAAACAGCAAGCAGCAGTAAGAGATGTGAAAATGCCGGAGAAGCAAGAGCACTATTTATAGAAGAAGAAGGCAACCGCTCACCTCCTACCACGGCCACTGAACAGTCGCAAAAATTCAATATGCAATTCAAACCGTCTGAAGACACGTCAGGCGGCTGACGCCGTTTCACGTAACACGACACCCATTGGGACTCCAGTCAATTGCGCGGGCGATATGATTACGCTCGCGGTCACATCAAGTTACTACTCAGAACAGTTTGCTAAATGCTCAGCGTATCGAGTCGTCCCTTGCCTACACCCATTGGGGGGGACGCCTAGGAATTATCAGTATATTTTCAACACTGTCACACCCGAACAGTATGTGCAATGAATACTTTAAGACAGAAGAAAGATATCAGCAGGGACCAAAGGAAAGCCAAATATAGCCGATGAGGTACAAGTCTAATCGACAGAAGCATCAAAGCACGAAGTGACATGAAGACTAGCCAAGGGCCATCTATCGAACGTCCAATCAGTCGCAGATCAAATAAATGGCAAAACCTATCAAGATATGGGCAGATCGCATACCCGGCCACCAAGACAAAAATGTATGCTGACCTCTAAAGCGTAGTATCAACAATATAATGCTGATCTCCAAGGCATTCGGCAAAGAGGAAGGATGATTCCCAGAAAAAGACATGAAATGAAGACCTTCGAGTGGATTATTTTCAAAAATCCACTCGAAGCTCGGGGGATACACCCATTGGGTGCACCTTTGGTGCACCCAATAGATCATCATCCCCAAAGAAGTAAAGTGCCGACCTCTAAAGCATAAGGCAAGATCAAGACAAGGCTAACCTCTGAAAAAGCACAAGAAGAAGATAAAAATGATCTCTGATAATACTCGAAGTAAAGACCTTCGAGCGGATTATCTGCAAAAATCCGCTCGAAGCTCGGGGGCTACACCCATTGGGTGCACCTTCGGTGAACCCAGTGAAATTTGAAGCCCTATGGTACAAAGATGCTGACTTCCGAAGCATGAGTCTGAGACAGAACACCTAATTTTGAGTAATAAAGGCAGGAAAAGACAGTGGAAAAGTGTTTCTACCGGATCATTCAGAATTCAGAAGCAGTGGCCCGGCAAGCTTATTTCCAAAGCATCCCATGTTAAAGTCAAAAACTGCAAGCTGGACCTAGGATCCTTGGGCCGTTTGTTTCAAAATCGACCCAAAGATCGGGGGCTTGTGGGGGACAGATATCCCCCGGGTCCACCAGAAGGATAAAAGACCTCACGAAAGGCCCAAGGGCCCCATAATTCGTAAAGTCATCCTCCTCGTGGGCCTAGGAAAGAACGACTGGTGAAGCGAATCGACACAAGGCTGTAACAGCACAAGCCGAAGACGGCCCAACGAATTCGAGCAGTAATCACAACAGAGGCTCGACCTCCCCATGCAGGAGCCCCATGCAACGGAACCAAGCGAGAATGGGTCGGCAGGATTATAGGAAGATAGACTCAGTTGGTTCACTATTTCTTAGGTGCGCGTCGCTGAAATATCCACATGTACCGCCCCACGGTCGAATATATAAGGCCTAGGGAGCACCCCTTCAGATCAGAGACTCACTATTTAGCCTCCCACCCAACTCTCTACGCTAGAGAATCCTCTTGTAACTCGCCACATAAAACACTCTCGACAGGGTAGGGTGTTACGCATCTCAATGCGGGCCGAACCTGTAAACCATTGTCCACTGTTTCTCGTGCATCAGGCACGAACCATCGAGCTACAGTCAATAACACCGTCCTACTCCTAGAAGCACCTTGAGGGGTAACCCCAGGTGCGCGGTCGGACCCAAAACACCGACAAGCCGAGCTAACAACGTCAAGTATACTATTATACCATATTATTATGTTTTGAACTATTTTATTGAATTTCTTGAACTTGATACATGATACAATTATATTGTAGTCTAAAAATATATTGTATATATTTTTATCTTATATATAATAACAAATATATAATTTATACTCTAAACGTGATTTAGTGTGAGGTTCGCGAGCTGGCTCGAGCCGGCTCATGAGCCATTACTGAGCCGAGCTGAGCCTCTCGGTCAGGCTTGCAACATGACCGAGCCGAGCCTGGCTCAGCTCATAGCTGCACCGAGCCGCGTCGAGCCAGGCTCGGCTTGTTTCTAGCCCTAGCGGCGGCGCGATGAAGCCAACGACGGCGCCGACACCGACGCATCCCCAACAGGTTCCCGAGCACACAATTCACAGCGACTCTAGGTGGAATCAATATGGAATACCCAGCGAACATGTTAGCCTAACTCAACGACAGTGGCACAAGAGGCGAGGTTGACCATGGCACAGCGCTATTCCGTTGTGGCGTTCGACTACGACTAGAAATCCCCATCACCCGGAAGGCTACTTGCTCTTCCCTTGGTCACGACTGGGTTTGCGTCGAAGCCCCTCCACGTTGTGCCCCGAGCACCAGATTGCTCAGGCGAGATCTCATCAACGACAACGCTCGAATCCTTCTACTTCTCTCAAACGGCGTCGATGGTGAAAGGGAGAGGGTTGGTCCTAATATCTAGTAAGCGAGGCGCGACCGGTTGGCATCAAGAGGTCTTGTCAAGGTTGTTAGGTTAGTTGGGATCACGGAGGCGGTGGTTATTGCGCTGCATGCGACACCGGCGGCGTGGATCCAATCCTAGCTATGGTAGGGTATTGAAGCATCCCAATCCTTTGGGACTTAAATGTGAAACAATTACTAGTCTCAGGAGGCTAGTAACCACATTCCTTACTTCAAATAGTACAGAGTTCGAATAAAGGTTATTACAATACCAGGGTACAAGCTCGAGAGAGCCAGAATACAAAGCGCAGTAGAAGGTACACTAGCCCAATCCACAGGCAGAACTGGGTGCAGACACAGCCCTCTCAATCAAGCATAGCAGAAAAGAAGTCTTTGGCTGCTGAAAAACATAAATAAATCTGGGTGAATACACTAGGTATTCCGCAAGCCCATCCTGCTCCCGTTAAGAGAAAGAGACCTATATCATACATGCTTTATATGGTGGAGTTGAAGTCACTCTTCTTTTTCTCAGAGAAAGGCAGTTTATTTAGGGTTTTCCCAAGGAAATAAAAATAACACAATACTCAACCACCACTGAGCTTCCCGCTCCCGTGGCCTTGTTTTCTTTTCCTAAACGCACTTACACACACACATTTCCCTGTTCGCGGAGGTCGTAAAACACTAATTGTCATACCACACCAGACTCGTCCATACCAGTGGACACGGACTATTCGAATAGGTTTGAACTCTGCGCAGAGGGGTACACTTTACCCACTAGTCCGGTTTCTGCGATCTCACCGTCGTGAGACCCGAATGCCGAATCTCTTTCTTTCCTCGCACGTCCTAACCTTAACGGTTATACTGGAAGGAGTCAGGCCACCACCATGTCCAAACCGGACAAAACATTCCCCCTCCTTATCCTCCCGGTGCTCCCCAGCCTTCATAACCCTGGGGTTGGACCGTGCGAGTTCGGATTGAGTGACTGCCCACACAGTCTCGAGTGGTTGTACTATTTATGAGTACAGGTAGTGAAAGATGACAAACCGG
This sequence comes from Zea luxurians, assembly GCA_029449295.1. Classification (NCBI taxonomy): domain Eukaryota; kingdom Viridiplantae; phylum Streptophyta; class Magnoliopsida; order Poales; family Poaceae; genus Zea; species Zea luxurians. The sequence continues at coordinate 5,265,278 of JAOPSE010000129.1, read as the reverse complement.
TCCTTATATGAGGGGACAATCCTTCTGCTCACGCCTAAACCAGCTGAGCCATCACCTTAGGCCCTCCCCTAAACCAGGGAGTCCCTGATCATCCCACTCACAAGGTGATGAGGGTGAATACCCTTTATCGCACATTTTTTTGAAAACCTCGTTTGAAGAAACACACTGCCCTTTTTCCCATCCCACATTTTGTATCCAAAAGATGTATGTTAATGCGGGCTATCTCTATGCTCACAATGCAAATATTCCACCCCGTAATCTCGGCTTAGGTAGTGGTAGAAAGAATAGGTAATTATGCATCAAGGGAAGGATGGACTTACCTTTGTCGAAGCTTTCCTGGCACAAAAGATTTATCTCCGGAAGGTCGGGCTCCTGCCCTTCTTTCGGGGCTACGGTTTCCAGATCGACGGTCCCCGCTTCTTCTAGTAAAACAAGCAATAAACAATACATCAACCGTGGTTTACTGAGTGGAGTGTGTCAAATTCTAACATTATCATTTTATGTGACTTCGAAAGTGTTTTGATAATTTTTGGTACATAAAATATTGAGATATAAATAACTAAAGGAGAAAAAGGATGGAAAAGAAAAAGAAAAAGGGTTTTTGGCTCTGGTGGGCCGGGGGGGGCAAAATCTGGCCTAGCTGGGCGTAGGGGCGCGTGCGGGCGCGAGCGCGCCGGCCCAGCCACAGCCCACGGTGAGAAACGGCGCGGGCACGCGAGAGACTGCGCTGTTGCCATGGGGCCCACGCGTCAGGGAGAGCGGGAGGGGGAGACGGTGCCAGCGGCTGACGGGGCAGGGGCGAACCGGCCGACCGCGGGGGAAAACCTGGCCGCCAGTGGGCTCGATGGCGATTCGCCGCCGGCGACCCGGTTCTTGGGCATCGGGCAGGCACCCTAGCATGAGGAGGGGCTAGCGAGCTTAGGGGTGGGTCTAATTTTGCCAGAGGAGGCTGGGAGGGGGCTGACCGCGGGGAAGTGGCGGAGCTCCGCGGCGGGAGTCGTTGTAACACCCTGAATTTGGGGGTATAAAATTTCTTTGCTCATATTCACAAATTCAGGTGTTACTTCCCTTTTCTCATCCTTCCCCAATCTTCTCTTTCTCATTTCTATAGGAGAAAAGTGGTTATTTTATTTGTAACTATAGTCTATTAGCTCAAACTCCAAGGGAGTATGAATTGTTGCATCATGTTGAACCCTAGATTTCACTTTTGTTTGGTGCATAATTCTCAAAAGGTCTAATTTGAATTTGTGGCTTTTTTGAATTTGAATCAAATGGAGAAAATAAAAAGAAAAGAGAAAGCAAATTCCAGAATTAAAAGAAAAGGGAAAAAGGCCCACACCCCCGCCCCCCCTCGGCCTTTCGGCCCATCAGGCCCATCCCGCGCGCGCGCCCTCCTCCCCTCTTCTCTCTCTGCGCAGTGGGCCCGGCCTGTCGGCGCGGCCGCCGTCTCCGCGCCCGCCTTCCTCTCTCCCTGCGCCGCGGGCCCCGCCTGTCGGCGCAACCGTTCCCCGCGTGCGCCCGCTCTCTCGCTCTCTCTGCCCGTGGGCCCGGCCCGTCAGCCCCGCTTTCCTCGCGCCCGCGCTCGCTTTCCCCTCTCTCTCTGCGCCGCGGGCCCGAGCTGTCAGCTCTCTCGTCCTCGCATAACCGCCGCCCGAGCTGCGCGCGCCCGCCTTCTCCGCGCCCACGTCGCGCGTGGGGCTCGCCCCACCTCGCCCTTGGCCACTTGAGCCCCGAACCTCGCTCGCCATCTCCCCCTCCCTCATTTGCGCACCCGCAGACCCCTCCCTCATCTTCCCCTCGCTGCACGCACGCCAAGGCGCCATCGCCGCGAACCGCCGCCGCCCGAGCTCGTTTCCCGGCCGCCGTTGGAGCCCCGCCGTGTCCATTGCCACGGTGAGCTCCGCCCCGACGTCCACAACCCGGGACGCGCCCCAATTTCCCCTCTCCCTCCCCGAATTCCTCTGCCCGCGCTCACCCGCCGTCCTCCGTGCAGCCGCCACCGTCGCCCCGGGCCGCCGTCGCGTCATCGCCGCCACCGAGGAGTCCCCGGAGCCCGCCTTGAGGTAAAGAACCTCTCCCGGCCCTATTGACCTTTGTTTTGCTCTCTGCTGCGCTTAATTCCTCGTCGGAGTTGTTCAACGCCGCCGCCGAGCCGCTTTGCCGTAGACCGCCCCCCTCCGGTGCCCCTGCCCCGACCCAGACCCCACCAAAAGGTTCCCCGCGCCCTCCCCAACCTCCCCGGCCATTCAGATCGCCCTAAGGACCCGCAGGGCCCCCGCGCCCCTCGTCTCCGGCGAGCTCCTCCGCCGCGGGGACGGGCGCCGCCGCCTCAGCTGGCTGGGGAAGGAGACTGAAGCCAGCCGCCCCATCCCCGCCGTCCATCTCAGATCGGATGGCCCCGTTTTAATTAGGCCGAGTCCAATCCTAACCGTCCGCCCAAGATCCAACGGCCCAGAGCCGTTTCGCCCGCGCCCGCGCTCGCTCTGCCCGCTGGGCCCCGCCTGTCAGTCGCCCGCGCTCGCTCTGCTCGCCCAGTCCCGCCTGTCAGTCGCCCGCGCCCGCGCTGCCCGCCCGGCCCCGCCTGTCAGCCGCCCAGACCGCCGCGCGCCCGCGCGCCCGCCCGCAGGATCTAATCCTGGCCGTCCGTTTGAGATCCAACGGCTAAGAAGGCCCGATACCCCTTCGCCCGCGCGTTTTCTTAAAGAACCCCCCTGTTTTCTGGAAATTGCGCCCGCCGTCCCTGGTTTCTCGCAGTTAGGTCCTCGGACCTTTTATTTAATTCAAAATAGGTCCTTAGGGTATATTTTTAACCCCTAAACTTGTAAAATTCATAACTTTGCCATATGAACTCCAAATTAGGTGCTTCAAATTGCAAAATGTTCATAATATTATTATCTATCTGTTTATGCAATGTTTCCCTGCTGTTTCCATGTCCCAATTAATGGTTAATCATTAGGATAGGATTAAGGTTATTGGAACCTTATTTGAGGTAAATAAAAGATAGTAGACTTTAATAAAAGTTGGAGCACTTAAGTTTATGGACTTAAACACCTAAGTTTAGGAACTTAAAACCAGATAATGATTTAATCCCACCACTGACTTAAACCTGATTAGCGGATAATGAATCACTTTGCATAGCCCTCTACCCCAGACCTAGAGAATACCAGAGTGCCTATCCCTTTTCTATTATGAACTTGTGATCTCTCTTTGCTGCATATGTTTGGTATATTGTTTTTGTTTGTCATTTCCCAAGTGCATAGTGTGAATGATTACTTTACGTAGACAACGAGCAGTCTGTGTTTCCCGAGGGAGTTGCAGAAGAAGTTCCGGATCAACAGTTTGGTGAAGGCAAGTGTCCTCTGACCCATTATGTCCTATTCATTTATAACTTACTACCCCGCATTACTTACTTGAAACCTAAGGATTGACTAGCTTTACACTTTACTTTATCCTTGATGACCTTATGGGCTAGTATGGTTAGCATTCTGCTACTGCCTTAACTTAATCAATGAACATGATGTGAATATTTATGATACTGTTATCCTGATGATGTTGATGATCTTGTGATACTCTAGGGGGCTCAGGCTGCTTCCTGAGTACCTCTCCGTAAGGACCTGTTCGTTGAGAGACCACCCGGGATAACAGTGCAACCATGAGGGTGAAATGGGGTGCCCTTAGCTAATTAATTAGAGGAACTAGAGGTGTAGTTGCTTCGCTGTCGTGCCGTCAATGGGGTCCAGGCACAGTGCTTGCTCTGCCGAGGCTGAGTGCCGAGGTTCTTTCGTTTTGCTTTTTGTTAGTCACTCTCCTGCGGGGAGGGGTACTGTGTTTATCAAACTGGAGAAACCTAACGGGCAGCTATGATCTCTAGGGAATCTTTGTAACAGCTACGTAGTGATGCCCTGCCGGACCACCTAGGTAGTGGTCAATGGGGATTAGCTCTCCCCGGGCAGAAAGGGAATCATGACCCATGGGTAAAGTGTGCGACCTCTGCAGAGGGTAGTGAAACTGATATATCAGCCGTGCTCACGGTTAAGAGCAGCCTTGGGATCCTCTTTGATTAGAGATATAGATGGTTCGAGATACAAGGATTATGTTATGGTTTTGGTTCGAATATGATGATGTTGTTCCTCGATGAGGAAATGGTTCATGGGTTGATTAATGCTAAAATCTGGCTTCTACTAATGATAAATACCTGACCAACTAAAAGCAACTGCTTGAGCTTAACCCCACATAAAGCTAGTCCACTTCAGCCAAACGGGACATTTGCTGAGTACGTTGGTGTGTACTCATCCTTGCTTTACCACAAAACACCAGGTTGTCCGCATTGTAATCACTGCTCAGGAGAAGGCGAAGTCGTGGAAGGAGACTTCCAGGAGTTCCAAGACTACGACGAATTCTAGGTGTGGGTTGGCGGCAACCCCCAGTCAGCTGCCTGTGAAGGCCTTATCTTTACTGCGTTTCGCTAGCACTTTGATTTAACTGTTAAGTTGATGACTATGTGGATGTCTATGACTCTGTGATGTAATAAGTTAATACCCTTTTGTGTTATTATTCGAGCACTGTGCGATGATGTTCATTTATGTAATCGCTGTGTACGTGAATTCTGATCCTGGCACGTACATAGTTCGCATTCGGTTTGCCTTCCGAAACCGGGTGTGACATAAGTGGTATCAAAGCCGTGCTGACTGTAGGACCGCTGACCTAGAGTAGCACTGGTCGTACTAAGGACTATTGACCTTCCCTCTCACCTTGACCTCTGATGTTACTTCAAAAGTCGGTCACCTCGACCAACCCTATGTTTTACTACATATATATATATACTATATTATACCTTGTTAAAATTTTTATCTTATTCTGTCTATGGTTTATTCACTTGTCATACTAGTTCTGCTCTTACTCTTATGCTTACGGTGTCTTTTGTAGATGGCTCGTCTTAGACACACTGCACGTAAGTCGGTGATTCCTTTCCTGCCGTCTCGACTTGCGGAGCGTCCTCTGCACCGCACCGTGTCCGGTCAGTCGAGTCACCTGGAGAGACTGCACCACCGCCTGCATGAGGAGCAGGAACGCCGGCGGCAGCACAGAGAGCAGCAGGGCTCTTCCTCCCCATCCCAGCAAGAGGTGGAGTCCGTGAGGCCCCGTTCCTCTGTTGCCCAGCTGGAGGCGCCCCCTGCACCACCGCGGGACGTCCCGACTGTTGGAGGAGATCCTGACGACGACGACTCAGACCACAGCATGGAGTCTTCTGAGCCGCAGGAGGCGGAAGGATGGGTCGCCCGACCCATCACCCGTGACGCCGCTCGCGGTTGTCACTTCCACGACGCACTCGACACCTTGCTGCGCCAGGCTTTTGACCGGCACACCTGGTCGATCGAGTATCGTTGTGTAGTCTACCAGCACAGCCGCGGGAGGTACCCAGACCGCTGGGAGGCTACCTGCCTAGTTCGCCGTCCGGAGGATGACCTCCGGGGTGCGGAGGCCGTTTTGGAGCACTATTCCATCTCCGAGAGGGACACTGCAGAGGCGGCTATGCAAGATGCAGCACGACGTGCACTCTCCCAGTACTGTTCTTTGTTCGGTGGCGTGGCCGACGGTCTTAACCTTCGGTACTACCCCCGCCGCCCTACTGGCAGCACAGAGAGTGTGGTTGTCTCACCTGTTGGTGAGGCTAACCCTAGGTTGAGCAGCACAGTCAACCTAGTCGCAGTGCTTAACACCGAGCTGGATCACTCTCTGGACGAGCTGAGCAGGGCTCGAACGGAGATTGCGGAGTTGCGTGCTGAGCTGGCAGAGCGCCATCACCAGGAGGGTGGTTCCCCCGCTCCTGTTGGGACTCAGCACCCGTACCGCTCGCCGCCACGTGGTCACCACACTTATGGTTCCCCTGCCTGTAAGACCAGGATAGATCTGGATCCTTAGATCGTTAGCGTTGAAGTTTGTGATAATTCTTAAATCAGATGTCTCAGTCTTAGATAGTCAGTTTAGTTTGCTTATCAGTTGCTTCCAATTAGCTTAGTTTGCTTATCAGTTGCTTGCATGCTTGTTATGATGAACTTGTGCTGGATTCGAATCTTTGTAATGACTGTTGTCAACCTGTGGGTTTCCCCTGCAGTTTGGCCTAGCTATAATGTTAATAAAGTCAGTTATTTAGTTGGGAAGCCATTTACTTCTACTTTCCTTCTTATCTGAGGAGCTGTGTTGAATCATAATGAGGATCAGTGAAGCTCTTTGCTCACTCAGTGTCATGAAGAATTCTATATTCTCTTTTCTTATGCTGGAGGGTTGTAAGATCAACGCTGATGTATGAATGTCTTCCACAGATGTCTGACAATAGGCGCCGATGCAATAGGCGTGCTCAGCAAGAGCAGCATGACCAGCAGGAGGAACAACAGAGGCAGCCTCCCCTGCCACCCCCGATGTCAGTGGAGCAGATGTTCTTGATGCAGACTCAGGTAGTGCAGGCCATTGGGCAGACTCTGGCAGCCATGCAGCAGGCTCAACAGCAACCCCAACCCCAATTGCAAGTGCAGATGCCCCAGATGCCACGGGATAAGCGTGGTGAGTTCATGAGAGGGCACCCTCCTACCTTCGCCCATTCTGCTGACCCCATGGATGCAGAAGACTGGCTGCGCGCAGTGGAAAGGGAACTGCGCACCGCCCAATGCAACGACTGGGAGAAGGTTCTGTATGGTCCCCGTCAGCTAAGAGGAGCAGCCCAGTCCTGGTGGGAGTCCTACCTCGCCACCCATGCTGACCCCGAAGCCATCACCTGGGAAGAATTCAGCGAGAGTTTCCGCAGGTACCATGTGCCGGAGGGACTGATGATCGTGAAGAAGGAGGAGTTTCTGGCTCTGAAGCAGGGACCCCTGTCTGTTAGTGAATACAGAGACAAGTTTCTGCAGCTATCTCGGTATGCACCTGAGGATGTCAACTCTGATGCTAAAAGGCAGTACAGGTTCATGAGGGGTTTGGTGGATCCCCTGCATTACCAGCTGATGAATCACACCTTCCCCACCTTCCAGCACCTGATCGACAGGGCAGTTATGACTGAGAAGAAGCGTAAGGATATGGAAGATCGGAAGCGCAAGATGAGTGGACCCCAGTCCGGAGGCATCAGCCGTCCACGTTTCTCAGGCAGTTCATCTCAGCAAGGCAGGCCTGGTCACCCACAGGGATATCAGAATCAGAACCAGCATCCGCATCAGCAGCAGTTTCAGAGGCAGTACCAGCAGCAGCAGCAGTATCGTCAGCACAGCCAGCAGGGAGGTAATCAGTATCAGAAGCAGAACAACCAGGCACCTCGCCTTCCTGCCCCAGCAGCAAACCAGAGCAACCAAGCAGCCCCAGCACAAGGAGGAGGCAGAGGATGTTTCCACTGTGGAGAACAAGGCCACTGGGCGATGCAGTGCCCAAAGAAGATGGCGCAGCAGCAGACCAACCCCAATGCTCCAACAAGGTAAGGTGTGCTGCAGCCGGCAGCAGGCAATCGTAACCAAGCGTACAACCGTGGAAAGGTGAACCACTTGGAGGCCGAAGCGATCCAGGATGCACCAGATGTGGCAGTAGGTATGTTCTCAGTCGAATCTCATCCCACGAAAGTGCTATTTGATACTGGTGCAACTCAATCATTTGTCACTGCAACCTGGGTAGAATTGCATAACATCTCAGTAGAGGCAATGATGCTGCCCATGAGGATTAATTCGGTTGGTGGCAAGGTGCAACCAGATAAAATATGCTCAAATATAAGGGTGGAAATAAGGGGGATAGGGTTCCCCAGTGACTTAATAGTAATAGACACCCCTGGGATAGATGTCATTCTAGGGATGAATTGGTTAATGAAGTATGAAGCGAATGTTAGCTGTGACAAGAGGACCGTAACATTGAAGTCCCCGTCAGGAGAAGAGGTAGTGGCCGAGCTAAGGATGCCTAAATCAGCGGAGGGTGTCTATCACCAGATTTCAGTTGATAGTAAGGAGCCCAACCCGCTCAAGGCTATCAAGGTTGTGTCGGACTTTCCGGACGTATTTCCCGAGGAGCTAACGGGCATGCCACCCGAAAGAAAAGTTGAATTTGCCATAGAGCTTATCCCTGGTACCGCCCCCATTTCCAAAAGAGCCTACCGAGTGTCTGGACCAGAATTGGTGGAACTCAAGAAGCAGATAGATGAGATGTTAGAGAAGGGTTACATCAGACCAAGTACCTCGCCTTGGGTCGCTCCGGTGTTGTTTGTAGAGAAGAAAGATGGTACCAAAAGGATGTGCATAGACTACAGGGCCTTGAATGAAGTCACTGTCAAGAACAAGTACCCCCTGCCAAGGATAGAAGATTTGTTCGACCGGCTCAGAGGTGCCAGCGTATTCTCGAAGATAGATCTGAGATCAGGTTACCATCAACTCAGAATCCGACCCTCGGACATACCGAAGACGGCATTCATCACCAAGTACGGGTTATATGAATTCACAGTTATGTCCTTTGGTTTGACAAATGCGCCAGCCTTCTTTATGTACCTGATGAACAGTGTGTTCATGGATTATCTGGACAAGTTTGTGGTAGTGTTTATCGATGATATTCTCATATACTCTCAAAGTGAGGAAGATCATGTAGAGCATTTGAAGATGGTATTGCAAAGACTTCGAGAGCATCAGCTGTATGCCAAGCTGGGCAAATGCGAGTTCTGGATTCATGAAGTCCTGTTTCTGGGTCACATCATAAATCAAGACGGGTTGGCAGTGGATCCAAAGAAGGTGGCAGATATCCTGAACTGGAAAGCACCAAAGGATGTTCGTGGGATCAAGAGCTTCATTGGAATGGCTGGGTATTACAGGCGTTTCATCGAAGGCTTCTCAAAGATTGCTAGACCAATGACAGCGTTGCTAGCGAAGAAAGTTGAGTTTAAGTGGACCCAAAAGTGTCAGGAAGCATTTGAAGAACTGAAAAATAGATTGACTACAGCTCCGGTGTTAGTCCTGCCTGATGTTCACAAGCCATTCTCAGTGTACTGCGATGCTTCTTACACCGGATTGGGATGTGTGCTAATGCAAGAAGGAAGAGTTGTAGCATATTCATCTCGACAGCTGAAGATCCATGAGAAAAATTATCCCACACACGACCTGGAGTTGGCAGCAGTAGTTCATGCTTTGAAGACATGGAGACATTACCTGTATGGGCAGAAGTGCGACATCTACACAGATCATAAAAGTCTGAAGTACATATTCACCCAGTCAGAGTTAAACATGAGACAGCGAAGATGGCTGGAATTGATCAAAGACTATGAGTTGGAGATACATTACCATCCAGGCAAGGCCAATGTTGTTGTAGATGCTCTGAGCAGGAAGAGTCAAGTCAATATGATGGCCACGTACCCAATGCCATATGAGTTAGCCAAGGAGTTCGACAGACTGAGTCTCGGTTTCTTGAACAGTACGCAAGGAGTAACAGTGGAATTAGAGCCCACCCTAGAGCGGGAAATCAAAGAAGGGTAGAAGGATGATGAAAGCATCAACAAGATCTGGCAGCTAATCTTAGAAGGAAGAGGCAAAGACTTTCGAGAGGATGAAGAGGGAGTAATATGGTTCAAGGACCGATTGTGTGTCCCCGACCTCAAACCTATTCGGGAGCTGATCCTCAAGGAAGCTCATGAGACAGCCTACTCCATACACCCGGGAAGTGAAAAGATGTACCAGGATTTAAAAAGGAGGTTTTGGTGGTATGGCATGAAAAGAGAGATCGCAGAATATGTCGCCATCTGTGATAGCTGTCAGAGAACCAAAGCAGAGCATCAAAGGCCCGCCGGACTGTTGCAGCCATTGCAGATCCCTCAGTGGAAGTGGGACGAGATCGGAATGGATTTTATAGTTGGCCTACCTCGTACCCGGGCCAGTTATGATTCCATCTGGGTGGTTGTGGACCGCTTAACAAAGGTGGCCCATTTCATACCTGTGAAGACCACATACACCGGAGCAACGTTAGCTGAGTTATACATGTCACGGATAGTTTGCCTTCATGGTGTGCCGAAGAAGATAGTGTCAGATCGAGGAACGCAGTTCACCTCTCATTTTTGGCAGCAGCTGCAAGAAGCTTTGGGCACCCATTTGAACTTCAGCTCGGCTTATCACCCGCAGACAGACGGTCAGACTGAAAGAACTAATCAGGTCCTAGAAGATATGCTGAGAGCCTGTGCGTTGCAAGACAAGTCAGGATGGGACAAAAGGCTACCTTATGCAGAATTCTCCTATAACAATAGTTACCAGGCCAGCTTGAAGATGTCACCGTTTCAGGCACTCTATGGACGGAGTTGTAGGACTCCGCTGCATTGGGACCAGCCTGGAGAGAGACAAGTGTTTGGCCCCGACATCCTGCTTGAAGCCGAAGAGAATATCAAAATGGTTCGGGAGAATCTGAAGATAGCCCAATCAAGGCAGCGAAGCTATGCGGACCGAAGGAGAAGGGAACTGAGTTTCGAAGTGGGGGATTTCGTCTATCTGAAGGTGTCACCTATCAGGGGAGTCAGAAGGTTTGGAGTTAAAGGCAAGTTAGCACCCCGGTACGTTGGACCATATCAGATTCAAGCAAAGCGTGGAGAAGTGGCTTACCAACTCAACCTACCAGAAAGTTTGTCGGCAGTGCACAACGTGTTCCACGTGTCACAATTGAAGAAGTGTCTGCGAGTACCAGAAGAACAGTTGCCAGTGGAGGGTTTGGAAGTCCAGGAGGATCTGACATACATAGAGAAGCCAACGCAGATTCTGGAGTTTGTAGACAGAGTCACCCGGAGGAATACCATCAGAATGTGCAAAGTCAGATGGGGTCACCACTCCGAGGAAGAAGCAACCTGGGAACGAGAAGATGATCTGAAAGCCAAATACCCTGAACTCTTTGCTGACCAACCTTGAATCTCGGGGCGAGATTCTTTTAAGGGGGATAGGTTTGTAACACCCTGAATTTGGGGGTATAAAATTTCTTTGCTCATATTCACAAATTCAGGTGTTACTTCCCTTTTCTCATCCTTCCCCAATCTTCTCTTTCTCATTTCTATAGAAGAAAAGTGGTTATTTTATTTGTAACTATAGTCTATTAGCTCAAACTCCAAGGGAGTATGAATTGTTGCATCATGTTGAACCCTAGATTTCACTTTTGTTTGGTGCATAATTCTCAAAAGGTCTAATTTGAATTTGTGGCTTTTTTGAATTTGAATCAAATGGAGAAAATAAAAAGAAAAGAGAAAGCAAATTCCAGAATTAAAAGAAAAGGGAAAAAGGCCCACACCCCCGCCCCCCTCGGCCTTTCGGCCCATCAGGCCCATCCCGCGCGCGCGCCCTCCTCCCCTCTTCTCTCTCTGCGCCGCGGGCCCGGCCTGTCGGCGCGGCCGCCGTCTCCGCGCCCGCCTTCCTCTCTCCCTGCGCCGCGGGCCCCGCCTGTCGGCGCAACCGTTCCCCGCGTGCGCCCGCTCTCTCGCTCTCTCTGCCCGTGGGCCCGGCCCGTCAGCCCCGCTTTCCTCGCGCCCGCGCTCGCTTTCCCCTCTCTCTCTGCGCCGCGGGCCCGAGCTGTCAGCTCTCTCGTCCTCGCGTAACCGCCGCCCGAGCTGCGCGCGCCCGCCTTCTCCGCGCCCACGTCGCGCGTGGGGCTCGCCCCACCTCGCCCTTGGCCGCTTGAGCCCCGAACCTCGCTCGCCATCTCCCCCTCCCTCATTTGCGCACCCGCAGACCCCTCCCTCACCTTCCCCTCGCTGCACGCACGCCAAGGCGCCATCACCGCGAACCGCCGCCGCCCGAGCTCGTTTCCCGGCCGCCGTTGGAGCCCCACCATGTCCATTGCCACGGTGAGCTCCGCCCCGACGTCCACAACCCGGAACGCGCCCCAATTTCCCCTCTCCCTCCCCGAATTCCTCTGCCCGCGCTCACCCGCCGTCCTCCGTGCAGCCGCCACCGTCGCCCCGGGCCGCCGTCGCGTCATCGCTGCCACCGAGGAGTCCCCGGAGCCCGCCTTGAGGTAAAGAACCTCTCCCGGCCCTATTGACCTTTGTTTTGCTCTCTGCTGCGCTTAATTCCTCGCCGGAGTTGTTCAACGCCGCCGCCGAGCCGCTATGCCGTAGACCGCCCCCCTCCGGTGCCCCTGCCCCGACCCAGACCCCACCAAAAGGTTCCCCGCGCCCTCCCCAACCTCCCCGGCCATTCAGATCGCCCCAAGGACCCGCAGGGCCCCCGCGCCCCTCGTCTCCGGCGAGCTCCTCCGCCGCGGGGACGGGCGCCGCCGCCTCAGCTGGCTGGGGAAGGAGACTGAAGCCAGCCGCCCCATCCCCGCCGTCCATCTCAGATCGGATGGCCCCGTTTTAATTAGGCCGAGTCCAATCCTAACCGTCCGCCCAAGATCCAACGGCCCAGAGCCATTTCGCCCGCGCCCGCGCTCGCTCTGCCCGCTGGGCCCCGCCTGTCAGTCGCCCGCGCTCGCTCTGCTCGCCCGGTCCCGCCTGTCAGTCGCCCGCGCCCGCGCTGCCCACCCGGCCCCGCCTGTCAGCCGCCCAGACCGCCGCGCGCCCGCGCGCCCGCCCGCAGGATCTAATCCTGGCCGTCCGTTTGAGATCCAACGGCTAAGAAGGCCCGATACCCTTTCGCCCGCGCGTTTTCTTAAAGAACCCCCCTGTTTTCTGGAAATTGCGCCCGCCGTCCCTGGTTTCTCGCAGTTAGGTCCTCGGACCTTTTATTTAATTCAAAATAGGTCCTTAGGGTATATTTTTAACCCCTAAACTTGTAAAATTCATAACTTTGCCATATGAACTCCAAATTAGGTGCTTCAAATTGCAAAATGTTCATAATATTATTATCTATCTGTTTATGCAATGTTTCCCTGCTGTTTCCATGTCCCAATTAATGGTTAATCATTAGGATAGGATTAAGGTTATTGGAACCTTATTTGAGGTAAATAAAAGATAGTAGACTTTAATAAAAGTTGGAGCACTTAAGTTTATGGACTTAAACACCTAAGTTTAGGAACTTAAAACCAGATAATGATTTAATCCCACCACTGACTTAAACCTGATTAGTGGATAATGAATCACTTTGCATAGCCCTCTACCCCAGACCTAGAGAATACCAGAGTGCCTATCCCTTTTCTATTATGAACTTGTGATCTCTCTCTGCTGCATATGTTTGGTATATTGTTTTTGTTTGTCATTTCCCAAGTGCATAGTGTGAATGATTACTTTACGTAGACAACGAGCAGTCTGTGTTTCCCGAGGGAGTTGCAGAGGAAGTTCCGGATCAACAGTTTGGTGAAGGCAAGTGTCCTCTGACCCATTATGTCCTATTCATTTATAACTTACTACCCCGCATTACTTACTTGAAACCTAAGGATTGACTAGCTTTACACTTTACTTTATCCTTGATGACCTTATGGGCTAGTATGGTTAGCATTCTGCTACTGCCTTAACTTAATCAATGAACATGATGTGAATATTTATGATACTGTTATCCTGATGATGTTGATGATCTTGTGATACTCTAGGGGGCTCAGGCTGCTTCCTGAGTACCTCTCCGTAAGGACCTGTTCGTTGAGAGACCACCCGGGATAACAGTGCAACCATGAGGGTGAAATGGGGTGCCCTTAGCTAATTAATTAGAGGAACTAGAGGTGTAGTTGCTTCGCCGTCGTGCCGTCAATGGGGTCCAGGCACAGTGCTTGCTCTGCCGAGGCTGAGTGCCGAGGTTCTTTCGTTTTGCTTTTTGTTAGTCACTCTCCTGCGGGGAGGGGTACTGTGTTTATAAAACTGGAGAAACCTAACGGGCAGCTATGATCTCTAGGGAATCTTTGTAACAGCTACGTAGTGATGCCCTGCCGGACCACCTAGGTAGTGGTCAATGGGGATTAGCTCTCCCCGGGCAGAAAGGGAATCATGACTCATGGGTAAAGTGTGTGACCTCTGCAGAGGGTAGTGAAACTGATATATCAGCCGTGCTCACGGTTAAGAGCAGCCTTGGGATCCTCTTTGATTAGAGATACAGATGGTTCGAGATACAAGGATTATGTTATGGTTTTGGTTCGAATATGATGATGTTGTTCCTCGATGAGGAAATGGTTCATGGGTTGATTAATGCTAAAATCTGGCTTCTACTAATGATAAATACCTGACCAACTAAAAGCAACTGCTTGAGCTTAACCCCACATAAAGCTAGTCCACTTCAGCCAAACGGGACATTTGCTGAGTACGTTGATGTGTACTCATCCTTGCTTTACCACAAAACACCAGGTTGTCCGCATTGTAATCACTGCTCAGGAGAAGGCGAAGTCGTGGAAGGAGACTTCCAGGAGTTCCAAGACTACGACGAATTCTAGGTGTGGGTTGGCGGCAACCCCCAGTCAGCTGCCTGTGAAGGCCTTATCTTTACTGCGTTTCGCTAGCACTTTGATTTAACTGTTAAGTTGATGACTATGTGGATGTCTATGACTCTGTGATGTAATAAGTTAATACCCTTTTATGTTATTATTCGAGCACTGTGCAATGATGTTCATTTATGTAATCGCTGTGTACGTGAATTCTGATCCTGGCACGTACATAGTTCGCATTCGGTTTGCCTTCCGAAACCGGGTGTGACAGTCGTCGCCGGTGAGGTTTGTGCGTTGATCGGGGCAGGGGAGTGGTGTTCCAAGCTCGCGGTGGTGTGGCGAAACTGTTGAGCTTAACTAATTGTTCGCTGAACAACTAGAGAAGGGGAGGGAAAGAGGATGAGGGGCTTACCGGAGTGGAGGAAGATGGCGGAGCTTGCGCGATTGAGCTCGAGCGAGGGGGAGATGAGTGGCTGAGGCCGGTGCGGGGCAAGGAGGGGCGACCCTTTTATAGGCACCCGAGGGGAGGGGAGCGGCGGAGCTAGGTGAACGCCGACGAGGTGCACAGCGATGGAGTTAATGCCACACAGCGGCGGCGACAAGACCGCACGACGGGGCGGTGCCGTGCAAGGACGCGGCCACAGCGGCGAGGACGAGGCGGTGCCAAACTTCCTTGTGCGGCGAGGGGATGGGGCGGAGGAGAGGATGGTGGTCGGAGGTGACCGCAGTGAAGCCGTATGCGGCGAGGGGATGGGGTGGCTGACTGGCGGGGTCAGCCTGTTAGCGGTGCGCGGGCGCAAGCGAGGGCGAGGGTGGAGGCGACTAGCGAGTGGGGACAGCTTGTCAGCGGGAGTGGTCACGCACGCGGAGTGGGCCGGAGGTGGGCCGAGAGGGGGAGAAGTCGCGAGCGCGAGGGGGGGTGGCCGCGGGTGTAGGCCAGGAATCGGCCCAGTCAGGGGGAAGAAATGTTTCTCTTTTTTCCAATTTCTATTTCTAGTTTTATATCCTTTTATTTTGAACAATTAATTAACTAGATAATCTTAGGTGCTAAAATATAATCTAAGTGAGGTGCTTCTAATCAAACAAAGTGTATGCATATGATGAGAAGACTTAGGGGAGATTAGGGAGAGATAAATAGGGGGGTTAGATTTGGGTTCCAAACCTCGGGTTGTAAATCTGGGATGTTACAAACCAACCCCACTTAAAGGAATCTCGCCCTCGAGATTCAGACGGGGCTCGAGAAAAGGTAAGGGTATTCCCTCCTCAGAGAGTCCTCACTTTCCCAGGTAGCTTCCTCTTCTCCTTCTCTGCTCCACTAAACTTTACATAGTCTTACTTCTGAGTTGCGGGTCTTTCGGACTGCTAAGTCAAGAATATTTATTGGCTTTTCCCGGTACTAGAGATCTTTGTGAATCTGAATTGTCTCTGCCTCGATGTGGTTTTCTGGTACTTGCAGGCACTTACGGAGCTGGGACACATGAAACACATTGTGGATATCTGACATGGATTCTGGTAATTCAAGGCGGTATGCTGCGGGTCCCACTCTGCCAATGACGGGATAGGGGCCGACGAATCGCGGTGCTAGCTTTCCTTTCATTAGGAACCTTTTGACCCCATGCATCGGGGAGACCTTGAGGTATACGAAGTCTCCTTCCTTAAATCTGAGTTCTCTCCGTCTGTTGTCTGCATAACTTTTCTGTCGACTCTGAGCCTCAAGTAACCTCTTGCGGATCAGGGCAACTTTCTCTTCGGCCTCTTTAACAAAGGCGGGTCCTTCCAGTGTCATTTCCCCTACATTGGACCACATTAGGGGGGTCTGGCACTTTCGTCCATACAATGCTTTGAACGGTGGCATCTTGATACTGGCCTGATGGCTGTTGTTATATGAGAATTCGGCATACGGCAAACTGGACTCCCAGTTTCTGTCGAACGCCAACACACAGACTCTTAATAAATCCTCGAGGACCTTGTTGACCCTTTCCGTCTGACCATCTGACTGGGGGTGATAGGCGATGCTGAAATCTAACTTGGTGCCCATAGCTTGCTGAAGGCTCTTCCAAAATTTTGAAGTGAACTGCATCCCTCTATCTGTCACTATCTTCCGAGGGATACAATGGAGTCTGACTATCTCTTTAAGATATATCCGGGCAAGGGTGGCTCCTCCAAAAGTGGTTTTCACTGGAATGAAGTGGGCCACCTTGGTGAGACGGTCTATTATTACCCAGATAGAGTCATTCCCTTTTTGCGTCCGGGGTAGTCCGGTTACAAAATCCATGCCTATTTCCTCCCACTTCCATTCGGGCATTGGGAGGGGCTGCAGTAGGCATGCAGGTTTCTGGTGCTCGGCTTTTGTTCGTTGGCAAGTGTCACACCGGGCCACACACTGTGCTATCTCTTTCTTCATCCCTCTCCACCAGTATCTGGTTTTGAGGTCTAGGTACATCTTGGTGGTTCCTGGGTGGATGGAGTAGGCTGAGTTGTGAGCTTCATTGAGCAGGATTCCCCGTGCCTCTCCTTTTGGTACACACAGACAATTCTTGAACCAAAGGACTCCTTGTTCATTTGCCCTGAGGTCTAGAAGTTGTTCTTTGCGAGCTTTTTCCATAAGTCTTGCTGTCTCCGTGTCCAGGCGTTGAGCTTTGCATATGAGGTCTTCTAGCATTGGCTTGACTTCTAAGCTACCGTTGTCTCCCAGACAAGCATTAAACTGAGCTGATTCCTTCTTCCGATCTTCTAAAAAGTTGGTTCCCTTTATCCCGAAAGGTTTTCGGCTGAGGACGTCAGCTACCACGTTGGCCTTTTCGGGGTGGTAATGGATCTCAAGATCATAATCTTTGATCAGTTCCAGCCATCTTCTTTGATGGAGGTTGAGGTCTGGCTGAGTGAAGATATACTTCAGACTCTTGTGATCGGTGAAGATGTGACATTTGTTCCCAATTAGGTAGTGCCTCCATATTTTTAGGGCATGCACTATGGCTGCCAATTCCAAATCGTGGGTGGGATAATTCTGATCATGCGGCTTGAGTAAGCGTGATGCATAAGCAATAACTTTCTCATTTTGCATCAGGACACACCCTAAGCCTTGCCTTGAAGCATCACAGAAGATGACGAAATCCTGGTGTATATCTGGTAGTGTCAAAACGGGCGCGGTCATGAGCTTTTCCTTTATGATCTGGAAACTTTCCTCACACTTTGGGGTCCACACAAACTTATTGTCCTTCTTGAGGAGTTCGGTCATAGGTCTTGCTATGCTAGAGAATCCCTTGATAAAGCGGCGGTAATATCCTGCCATTCGTAGAAATCTTCGAACTTCAATGACGTTGGATGGCTGCTTCCATTTTGAAACTGCTTCTACCTTGGATGGGTCTACTTCTATTCCTTCTGCAGTCAAGATGTGCCCAAGGAAGGCTATCTTTCCTAACCAGAATTCACATTTGCTGAGCTTAGCATAGAGTTGATGTGCCCTGAGTCTTTCGAGGACGATTCGAAGGTGACGCTCATGGTCCTTGCGATTCTTGGAATAGATAAGGATGTCATCGATGAAGACTACGACAAACTTATCTAGTTCTTCCATGAATACCCTATTCATGAGGTTCATGAAAAAGGCGGGTGCCTTCGTTAGCCCAAACGACATTACCGTGAACTCATATTGTAAATATCTGGTGATGAATGCAGTCTTCTGAATATCTGCTTCCTTGATTCTCAGTTGGTGATATCCAGACCTTAGGTCTATCTTGGAGAAATATTTGGCTCCTTGTAGCTGGTCGAAGAGATCGTTGATCTGAGGGAGTGGATACTTATTTTTTATTGTAACTTCATTCAAGGATCGGTAATCAATACACATTCTCATACTTCCATCCTTTTTGGTGATGAAAAGGACGGGTGCTCTATAGGGAGACGAACTGGGATGGATGTACCCTTTTTGTTGCAGCTCTGCGATCTGGAGTTTTAATTCTGCTAACTCTGTGGGGGCCATGCGGTATGGTCTCTTTGCGATGGGCGCAGTGCCAGGAATGAGATCTATGTAGAACTCCACACCTCTTTCAGGCGGCATTCCAGGCAACTCTTCCGGAAATACATCCATGAATTCTTCTATTACGGATATATTTTCTGCTGCTAGATTAAACATCATTGGATCGTTGGCGGGTGATTGGGCCTGACAAGAAACTGATTTTCCTTGGCGGTCAGTGAGAAGGACGGTCTTGCTTGCGCAACTTATGATGCTCTTGTGCTCAGTTAGCCAATCCATTCCTAGAATTACATCAATCCCTTAGGATGGCAAGACGGTTAAGTCTACCAAGAACACTACTCCACTTAAAAGAATTCTGACTTGGGAGCATTTGAGCTGGCATAGAAGGTCTGACCCTGGGGTTCGAGTGACCAAAGGGATTTCTAGGGGTGTAGAGGGGATGCCATGCTTTTCCACAAAACTAGTGGCTATAAATGAATGGGATGCTCCTGAATCAAAAAGTACAGTAGCGGGAGTAAATTCGACAAGGAACTCACCGAGCACTACTCCCGGAGCTTGCTGGGCCTCTTGAGCATCGACATGGTTAACTCGTGCTCTGCCCTGATACTGGGTCCTGCTCTGCTGACTGTTGGAGGGGAGTGCCTTGGAGGCAGGTGCCGAGGTATTCTTGGGGCCATTCACCGAGTTGGAGTAGGTAGGTCCTGATGCCTTCAATTGGGGCCAGTTATTCTTGAAGTGACTAGGGTCTCCGCAGTGCCAACATGCATTTGCTGGCGGTTGGTTGCTTGCGACCGAGGGGGCCTGAAAGGAGCTCTAACTCTGCTAGCTGAAACATGACGGAGTGGGTCCAGCTGGTCTATCGAAGCTTGGTCCCTTGGGTGGAAGCCCGAAGGATCAAGCTCTCTGGTGTCGGTCTTGCTGCTGAGCTCGGAGAACTTGGAATTTCCTCTTGAGGTGACCTTTTTCTTCTTCTTTTGCCCTTTCCACTTGTATGGCTTTGTTGGAGAGGTGTGAGAAGCTAAGGAGATCTTGGCTGGCGAGGATGGTCTTGAGTTCTGGTCTTAGCCCTTTCAGAAAATGGGCCATCTTCTTGGTTTCTGTGCTGACATCGTCAGCCGCGTAACGAGCCAATTCTGTGAATTTGTGCACGTACTCACTGACAGATCTTCCACCTTGAGTTAGTTCCCAGAATTCATCTTCCTTGAGCTGAACGATCCCCTGGGGTACATGGTGCTCACGAAAAGCAGTTTCAAATTCTGCCCAGGTAGCGTCCCTGACGGTCGCGCTGAAGGTATCCCACCATGCTAGGGCCATCCTAGAAAGTTGATGAGCAGCCAATTAAACACGCTGATTTTCGGGGCATCCGATGGCTTCCAATTTCCTCTTGATCGTGTGCAGCCAGTCGTCGGCATCGAGGGGATTGCTGGATCCAGCGAACGTGGGAGGCTTGAGCCTCAGAAATTCTCCCATCCTGTCCTGTGGTCTTCCACCATTTGGGCGCTGATTCTCCAAACTCCTAGTGAGGACTTCAATGAGTCGGGTTTGATTGGCTAGAACTTGGGCCAAATCTAGTGGTAGTTCCAGAGGTGCGGGGAGGTGGGTCTCACTCCCTTCTCCGCCAGCTTCTCCTTCTGCTTCTAGGGGAAACCCTGCTCCAATCCCAGAGGCGGTAGGCATGGTTTTATCCAAAGCCATCTGCCAGGGGAAAAGAGTTACTACCATGCACATGCCAATTTTTTTTCAACAAGTTACTTTATTCATTACACAAGTTCATTACAGCATACAACCACCACAAGTTCATTACACGCGAGTGCTATCTAGGGTACTCCCGAACTCCTTCTCTAAAGTGTCCCCAAATTCCTTGAGGAGGTCATCAAGGCTAGCTAGGGACATTTCCTTAGTGTCGGACGAGTTCTCTATCCTGGTAGGAGGTAGGGCTGGAGGGGCTTCTTCCTTCTGCTCAGTCTGGCATCCTTGGCTTCTAGTTTTCTTTCGGATTTTTCTTCGCGGGGGCGAGCTTCTTTAGCTTCTTGTCGTAATCCATCTTTAGGGTTCGGTAGGCTTCACTGGTGTTGGTTTCCTCGCCTTCCGCTATCTCGAGACTCTCTTGGAGGGACGCCTTTTCCCTTGTAAGTTCCGTGACTTGTTGCTCCAGGCTTTCCACTCGGGAGTTTAGGTGATGCAGTGGGAGGCAAGGTCATCATATTGGTTATCGAGAGTGTGGAGGTATCCAGCCATGTAGACGATGGTGGGGTCATCCTCGGTAGGATCTCTCCCTGACAGGGCCTGAAGTCTTTTCCTCTAGGCGGGGGTATTTTTGTTGCTGGGTGGAAAGTAGCGAAGGGAGGTTTCAAAGACTACTCTGCTGTAGTTCTGGCATAGCTGTCGGAGGGCTTTTCGGGCAACATTTTGGCAAGTATCTGGGAGGCGGTGTCCGGTCAAAGTGACTTAGAGCACTTCTCCAATCCATTCTCGAGATATTCCTTCCAGACATATTCTGGCTTCTTACGGATCCCCATGCGAAGCGCACAACTTCACAACAGATGTGGGAACCCCTCCACTTCTGAGCAGTAGGATGTCCTAATGAACAGAGAGTCTTCCATCTGGAATAGGAAAAGAAGGGTTTGTTAATATCGGGGAAAGGAGAGAAGATTTTTCTTAGGGTAAGAGGTATTTTCTTTTAAGGCAAACTTTTAAGGTCACGGCTGCGACCTACGGCTAGTCCTATGGCTCTGATACCACCTGAAGCGTCCCGATCCTTTGGGACTCAAATGTGAAACAATTACTAGTCCCAGAAGGCTAGTAACCACATTCCTTACTTCAAATAGTACAGAGTTCGAATAAAGGTTATTACAATACCGGGGTACAAGCTTGAGAGAGCCAGAATACAAAGCGCGGTAGAAGGTACACTAGCCCAATCCACAGGCAGAACTGGGTGCAGACACAACCCTCTCAATTAAGCATAGCAGAAAAGAAGTCTTCGGCTACTGAAAAACATAAATAAATCTGGGTGAATACACTAGGTATTCTGCAAGCCCATCCCACTCCCGTTAGGAGAAAGAGACCTATGTCATACATGCTTTATATGGTGGAGTTGAAGTCACTGTTCTTTTTCTCAGAGAAAGGCAGTTTATTTAGGGTTTTTCCCAAGGAAATAAAAATAACACAATACTCAACCACCACTGAGCTTCCCGCTCCCGTGGCCTTGTTTTCTTTTCCGAAACGCACTTACACACACACACATTTCCCTGTTCACGGAGGTCGTAAAACACTAATTGTCATACCACACCAGACTCGTCCATACCAGTGGACATGGACTATTCGAATAGGTTTGAACTCTGCGCAGAGGGGTACACTTTACCCACTAGTCCGGTTTCTACGATCTCACCGTCGTGAGACCCGAATGCCGAATCTCTTTCTTTCCTCGCACGTCCTAACCTTAACGGTTATACCGGAAGGAGTCAGGCCACCGCCATGTCCAAACCGGACAAAACATTCCCCCTCCTTATCCTCCCGGTGCTCCCCAGCCTGCATAACCCTGGGGTTGAACCGTGCGAGTTCGGATTGAGTGACTGCCCACACAGCCTCGAGTGGTTGTACTATTTATGAGTACAGGTAGTGAAAGATGACAAACCGGTCCTTATATGAGGGGACAATCCTTCTGCTCACGCCTAAACCAGCTGAGCCATCACCTTAGGCCCTCCCCTAAACCAGGGAGTCCCTGATCATCCCACTCACAAGGTGATGAGGGTGAATACCCTTCATCGCACATTTTTTTTGAAAACCTCGTTTGAAGAAACACACTGCCCTTTTTCCCATCCCACATTTTGTATCCAAAAGATGTATGTTAATGCGGGCTATCTCTATGCTCACAATGCAAATATTCCACCCTATAATCCCGGCTTAAGTAGTGGTAGAAAGAATAGGTAATTATGCATCAAGGGAAGGATGGACTTGCCTTCGTCGAAGCTTTCCTGGCACAAAAGATTTATCTCCGGAAGGTCGAGCTCCTGCCCTTCTTTTGGGGCTACGGTTTCTGGATCGACGGTCCCCGCTTCTTCTAGTAAAACAAGCAATAAACAATACATCAACCATGGTTTACTGAGTGGAGTGTGTCAAATTCTAACATTATCATTTTATGTGACTTAGAAAGTGTTTTGATAATTTTTGGTACATAAAATATTGAGATATAAATAACTAAAGGAGAAAAAGGATGGAAAAGAAAAAGGGTTTTTGGCTCTGGTGGGCCAGGGGGGGCGAAATCTAGCCCAGCCGGGCGCAGGGGCACGCGCAGGCGCGAGCGCGCCGGCCCAGCCACGACCCACGACCCACGACGAGAAACGGCGCGGGCGCGCGAGAGACGGCGCCGTTGCCATGGGGCCCACGCGTCAGGGAGAGCGGGAGGGGGAGACGGCGCCAGCGGCTGACGGGGCAGGGGCGAACCGGCCGACCGTGGGGGAAAACCCGGCCGCCGGTGGGCTCGACAGTGATTCGCCGCCGGCGACCCAGTTCTTGGGCATCGGGCAGGCACCCTAGCATGAGGAGGGGCTGGCGAGCTTAGGGTGGGTCTAATTTTGCTAGAGGAGGCTGGGAGGGGCTGACCGCGGGGAAGTGGCGGAGCTCCGCGGCGGGAGTCATTGCCGGTGAGGTTTGTGCAGGGATTGGGGTAGGGGAGTGGTGTTCCTAGCTCGCGGTGGTGTGGCGAAACTGTTGAGCTTAGCTAATTGTTCGCTGAACAACCAGAGAGGGGGGAGGGAAAGAGGAGGAGGGGCTTACCGGAGTGGAGGAAGACGGTGGAGCTAGCGCGATTGAGCTCGGGCGAGGGGGAGATGAGTGGCTGAGGCCGGTGCGGGGCAAGGAGGCACTCGGGGCGACCCTTTTATAGGCGCCCGAGGGGAGGGGAGCGGCGGATCTAGGTGAACGCCGGCGAGGTGCACAGCGATGGAGTTAATGCCGCACAGCGGCGACGATGAGACCGCACGGCGGGGCGGTGCCGTGCAAGGACGCGGCCACAGCGGCGAGGACGAGGCGGTGCCAAACTTCCCTGTGCGGCGAGGGGATCGGGCGGAGGAGAGGACGGTGGTCGGAGGTGACCGCGGTGAAGCCGTACGCTGTGAGGGGATGGGGTGGCTGACTGGCGGGGTCAGCTTGTCAGCGTTGCGCGGGCGCGAGCGAGGGCGAGGGTGGAGGCGACTAGCGAGTGGGGACGGCTTGTCAGCGGGAGTGGTCGCGCACGCGGAGTGGGCCGGAGGTGGGCCGAGAGGGGTAGAAGTCGCGAGCGCGAGGGGGGTGGTTGCGGGTGTAGGCCGGGAATCGGCCCAGCCAGGGGGAAGAAAGGTTTCTCTTTTTTCCAATTTCTATTTCTATTTTTATATCCTTTTTTTGAACAATTAATTAACTAGATAATCTTAGGTGCTAAAATATAATCTAAGTGAGGTGCTTCTAATCAAACAAAGTGTATGCATATGATGAGAAGACTTAGGGGAGATTAGGGAGAGATAAATAGGGGGGTTAGATTTGGGTTCCAAACCTCGGGTTGTAAATCTGGGATGTTACAGGTATGATGTGTGGGTCCCACATGACAGCGAGGGAACCGGCGCGCGTGAGGCTGGCGGCTTGGTCCCATAGTCCAGCGTCAGGGAAGGCATGAACGCGCGCGTGCACGTGATGCGCCGGGGAAACCACAGGCTCCTCCAACTCAAGTCTGGACCACCATCAAAAGGAATCATCCAGTGGATCAGATTCTGGGTGACATCAGCAAGGGAGTAACTACTCGTTCACGATTAGCTAATTGTTGTGAGAATTACTCGTTTGTTTCTTCTATTGAGCCTTTCGGGATATAAGAAGCCTTGCAGGATCCGGACTGGGTGTTGGCCATGCAGGAGGAACTCAACAATTTCAAGAGAAATGAAGTGTGGAGCCTAGTGCCATGTCTAAAGCAAAATGTTGTAAGAACCAAGTGGGTGTTCCGCAACAAACAAGATGAGCACGGAGTGGTGACAAGAAACAAGACTCAACTTGTGGCAAAAGGTTATGCCCAAGTCACAGGTTTGGATTTTGAGGAGACTTTCGCTCCTGTAGCTAGGCTTGAGTCGATTCGCATTCTATTGGCCTATGCCGCTCACCATTCTTTTAAGTTGTTTCAAATGGACGTGAAGAGCGCCTTCCTCAACGGACCAATCAAGGAGGAAGTATACGTGGAGCAACCCCTTGGCTTTGAGGCGCTCTATGGGCTTAAGCAAGCTCCAAAGCATGGTATGAATGCCTTAGAGATTTTCTCATTTCCATGAATGGCTTAGAGATTTTCTCATTTCTAAAGCTTTCAAGGTCGGGAAAGCAGATCCTAATCTTTTTACTAAGACTTGTAATGGTGATTTGTTTGTATGCCAAATATATATTTAATGACATAATATTTGGTTCTACTAATCAAAAGTCTTGCGAAGAGTTTAGCAGGGTAATAATGTAGAAATTTGAGATGTCAATGATGGGCGAGTTGAACTACTTCCTTGGATCTCAAGTGAAGCAACTTAAGGAAAGAACGTTCATATCCCAAACGAAGTACACTCAGGACTTAATAAAGACGCAAAGCCCGCCAAGACGTCAATGGGAACTGACGGGCACTTGGACCTCGACAAGGGAGGTAAGTCCGTTGATCGAAAGGCATATCAGTCTATGATAGATTCATTACTTTATCTTCGTGCTAGTAGACCGGATATAATGCTTAGCGTATGCATGTGTGCTAGATTTCAATCCGACCCCAAGGAATGTCATCTTGTGGCCGTGAAGAGAATTCTTAGATATTTAGTTCATACGCCTTGCTTCGAGATATGGTATCCAAAGGTTGATCGGAATCGAGTATTCAGATTCCGACTATGTCAAGTGAAAGGTTGATAGGAAGAGCACATCAGGGACTTGTCAGTTTCTGGGAAGGTCCCTGGTGTCTTGGAACTCTTAGAAACAAACATTCGTTGCCCTATCCACTGCTGAGGCCGAGTATGTTGCCGCATGCCAGTGTTGCGCGCAACTATTTTGGATGAGGCAAACCCTCCGGGACTTTGGCTACAATCTGAGCAAAGTCCCACTCCTATGTGATAATGAGAGTGTAATCCGCTTGGCCGATAATCCTATTAAACACAACCGCACTAAGCATATAGACATCCGACATCACTTTTTGAGAGACCACCAACAAAGGGGAGATATCGATGTTTGTCATATTAGCACCAAGAACCATCTAGTCGATATCTTCACCAAGCCTTTAGATGAGAAGAGGTTTTGCAGGCTGCGTAGTGAGCTAAATGCCTTAGATTCGAGGAACTTGGATTGATCTATAGCATACATGTGTTTTATGTCTTTGATCATGTTCTTTTAAGCATCATAGTCTTTACTTCCTTATATTGGTGCTCAAGTTGTACAAGTCATCCCTGGACTTAACAAGTCCTTGTGTAAAAGATGCATATATTTAGGGGGGGGGACGTGCTACAACTTGATCTTGTGAGACTAATGTGTTTGCTTGAGTGCTTACAATACAGTCTCTAAGATGGATTAAAAGAGAAAAGGTGGACTTGGACAAAGAAGAGGCTTCCACTGCATTCCAGTACCGATGACCTTTGTTCCAAGTCATTATTGTGTTCTCTCGTTGCCCTTAGCTTTTAGTTGAAATTTTTGTAAGGCAATGGAGTTTAAAAGGCCACTAGTTCTTGTGTCTTCGGTTTCTAAGACTTTGTTCTAAACCTTTAAAACTAATTATTGTTAGTTAGTTAATAAATTGTTAACTGGTGTTAGCTAGATTAGAGTAGCTAACAGATAACAACAATTTGGGAGATATAGCTAATAATTAGTTGGCTCATTAGGTGATGTGTTCTAAACCTCAATTGATATCAGATGTTAACTAGTATTAGTTTTAGAGAGGTTTAATTGTAACCGGGCCTAAGTTTACGACCCGGCATTCTGGAGTAGTAGCATGGGACCGTCAAACGTACGTGTAACATTATTTAGCAATAGCAGCTTTTACTTTTGATATAACTAGGCTTATTTTTATTCGAATAATATATCATGCAACTATATAGTAATAAAGTCGATCGGTGCAGTACACAAGCAGAAATCAAGCAGATATGCAAGACATGCACCGCCACACCGGCCGGAACGAAGATAACAATAATAACAAGTAGCCAACGAACGGCCCAACAACGATTCAAACATCTCGATCGATCGATCGTGTTGGCGGCGGCCAGGTCGGCAAAAAGAACACTAGTATATCGCATGTACAATCAGCAAGATATAGTAGCTAGGTCAGTCCTGTCGACTAGTGGATCTTACACGGCTGGCGACAACTTATTAGCTATCTGCAACCGGATGGATACATGGCAAGGATCGTCGATCGATTAGGTCTGAGATGACACAGAAAGCGGGATGCAACCGGATCTCTCGAATCGTTAGTCACACCGACCATTTATCCGTCCGTGTTGTTTGAGATGCATAATTAATCTGCAATCTGCGTGTATACAACTGCCGCCACCAGAGTATATATAGGTTCGGTGTGGATTCATTATTAGGAATAAGCTAGCAACCTTAGGCTAGATCGTGCTTTATAAAGGTCTACAAAATTTTGGTTCTATTCATTTTCATCGATACCGGGCTGTTGTAGATTTTACGACGACAAAAATGAGCTAATTTGAAGTTGAGAGACACTTAGAATAGTTTTGAATTTTGTTTTTTCCTTGACCGTACTATAAAAGAGGTTATGAAACAGTAGCATGATCTAAGTCTAATGAGTTTAGTCTGATGCAGATTGATTGTCTCTATGTAGCTTAGATATAGCTTAGATGAGGTCTAAAATAAGTTTGGATTGAAACCCATTTATATAGTTTCTAGAGTTGGATATGTTAGAAGGATTTTAGAGGCATCGGACCCTAAGGTTTCACGGTCATCGAATCATTGATGATGGCCCACTGCCTCCACATAATCAGCCTGAGAGAGCTTGATCTTCAGACCCTATGAATAGTTGAGCGTCAGACCAATAGGTATGGGTCCAACGCTCTATGTAAATAGACCGAAGAGTTCTAGGGCAAGTCAGGTTGGTATGAACGATTGGTGTTGAACTGTATGACTCAGCAGCATTTGAGGTTTGGGTTCTTTCTATAGGATCGTTCGACCCTATAAACAGTGGCAGCATTGGACCAATGAGTTAGGGGTCTGATGGCCTACATTGAGTGACTAGATAGGATTTTCAATCAAACAACTAGCTTTGGCACAAGAAGTACATAGTTATCGTTACGTCTCGTCGTACCATGCGAATTAGTCCGACGAGCACAAATTTTGCCCATAGTTACTGTAACACTAGTTAGCCGGTTGGGGGTTATAAATACTCCATTGAACTAACATTAAAGATGGACTAATTCTAAGTGTTATTTGGTGTCGAGAGACACTTAGAATAATTTAGGTCTTTGTTTTTTCTTTGACCATACTATAAAGGGGATATGAAGTAGTAGCTTGACCTAGATGAGTCTAATGAGTTTAGTATGGTGCATAGTACTAGTTTTTTTATCTCTAGGTAGCTTTGATGAGGTAATAATGAAGTTTGGATTAAAATGGATTTACGTAGTTCCTAGGTTTGGATATGTTAGAATGGTTTTAGAGGCATCGTATCTCGAAGTTTTAGGGTCATCAGACCATTGGTGGTGGTTCAATGCGTCTATGTAATCATCTTGAGAGAGCTTGATTGTTGGACCCCTATGAATAGTTGAGCATCAAACCAATGTGTATGAGTTCAACAGGTCTGTATAAATGAAAGGGAAATGAGCCTAAAACATTTCCTATAATCGATTTTGGTGTTTGACATCCATCACAAACCATGTGGATTAACTAGTTTGCTTAGATGAAATTTATCTCAGGTGCATAAGGTTCAACATAAACCAATAAAGAAATTAAGTTGGGAACTCAACCAAGTTTGGAGCAAAAATTAGAAATGGTGCTGCCAGTGGCGCACCGGACACTGTCCGGTGCCCAGGTCAAGGCACCAACAAACTGGTCACTCTCGTGTTTTCTGAGAGGCGCTCCGCTATAATTCACCGGACTGTCCGGTGAGCCAACAGAGCAAATGGTCACCTACGCACAACGGTCGACCGCAAAAGTGAACAGTGCGCAGTCAGAAGTCAGAGCAGCAATGCACCGAGCTATCCGGTGCAGCAAGAAGACAAAAGACTTCAACGGTTAACCGCTCCAAACCCTAACGGTCTATTGACGTGGCAGGCACTGGACAGTGAACAGTACCCTGTCCGGTGCACCACTAGACTGTTCGGTGCGCCATCGACAGCAACAACTAGAATAGTGGTTGGGGCTATAAATACCCCCCAACAACCTCCATTCAAGTCATCCAATTTTTTTGAACTCAACATTCAATACAAGAGCAAAAGACTACACTCCAAGACACATTCAATAGATCAAATCCTCTCCAAGCCCCCAAATCAACTCAATTGCTTAGTGACTTGAGAGAGGGTGTTTTGTGTTCTTTTGTTGCTCTTGTTGCTTGGATTACTTTCTCCTTCTCATTCTTATTCTCTAAGTGCTTTGTAAAGCTAGCAAGAGACATCTAAGTGTGTGGTGATCCTTGCGGGGTCTTAGTGATCCAAGTGATTAAGGAGAAACCTCGACCGGTCTTTGTGATCGATTGAGAGAGGGAAAGGGTTGGAATAGACCCGGCCTTTGTGGCCTTTTCAATGGGGACTAAGTTCTTTGGAACCGAACCCCGGCAAACAAATCACCATGTTCACTTGTTGATCTTTACTTGATTTATTTCCCCTCTTTCCTCTCTCCAAAAGTTCCCTTGCTCATATTGATTTAAATTTACTCCCAAAAGTTATCCGCATTGATTGAGCAACTCTAAGCAAGGAGAACTATCTTTTGTACTCCGATTTAATTCTAACGCTAACCCCAGCCTTAGTGTGTGGTCAAAGTTTATAATTTTCAGGTTTCGTCTATTCACTCCCCCTCTAGGCGACTTTCAATAAATAGACTAGAGAGTTCTAAGGCATGTCAGGCTATACAACATAAGTGTTGAGGTCAGTATTCTTTCTATAGGGTCATCAGACCCTATGAACAGTGGTAGCATCAGACTAATGAGTTAGAATCTAGTGACCTTTGTTCTATGACCAGAGAGGATTTTGACCACATCAGATTGGTCTTGTTGTGAGTGTTGGACTATTCAACAATCATGAGTTTTCTTAAAGTTATTGTAACGACTAGTTGGTCGTTTGGGGTTATAAATACTCCATCGACCAGCCCATACTAGTCCTCTTGTCCAATTTAACAACTGAAGCAATCCATTTGAAGTGTGCGAAAGAACATTTGCCTAGTGAGTTGGAATTTGCTTTATTAATATGTTCACTATTGTATAAGAGAGTTATTAGTGTGCACCCATTGATCTCATTGAACTAATATGTTCATGTGAGAGTTTGTGTTTATTACTCTTGGTGATCATAATTATCTAGACGCATCGGTGACGATCGGGAGTACATTGATCATCGGGAGAGCTTGTGAGTGACACCAACTCAAATTTTATATGGTTGTGATTGGTTCGCTATTTTCTAGGCAGCAAAGAACTAACTCGTAGAGAACACTTGGTCCTTGCGCATACCAAGAGGAGTAACACTCTTGCACAGTACTTCAACGAAGATAAGTCGAGAGTATCGAAAAGGTATAAAGTTGTGCATTCGGAGTTTTGGACTAGAAGGGTCCTATTTCATAGTTATATATACTACAACCAATTTAAATTATAAAATGTATACAAGATTGAAGTTTTTATATGAAATTCTATATTATACTTAGATATAAATATGTTGTTAAATCGATGCATCTAAAAATCAAAACATCTTAAATTTAAAATAGATTGAAAAAGTAGCGCTAAGATGGTCAATCAATTAAGCTTGACGGATATTGTGTTTAGTATACGAAGCATGCACACTAAGCAATAAGCATAGACATAAGCATCACAGTCGTATCAGCCACAACAGCACTGCTACTCATTTTTGGTGGCCACTGTAATTTTCGGTGGCCTCTGTCACAGCCGCCGAAAATAGGCTTATTTTCAGCGGTATCTGACACAGTCGCCGAAAACAAGCTCATATTTTCGACGGCTTCGACCTGGCCTCCAAAAATTAAGTGTTTTAAACGGCATGACTCCTTTCTTCCTTCCTCTTTCTTCTCCATGCTGTCGCTCCTCACCGTGCGCGCTCTCTCTCTCTCTCTCCCACCACCACGTGTCTGCCGCCCTCACCGCGCCCCGCTCCCTGGCCGCGTCGCTCCCGCCGCGGCCACGTCGCACCCCGGCCGCGCCGCCGCTCTCCGCCCCGGCCGCGCCAAAAATCGCCCTGGCTCGCCGTGCCGCCCCTATCCCACCGCTCTCGTCGCCCGGGAGCGCCTCGAGCCCTTCTCCATAAATAGGTTAATTTTTTCGTATTTATTTCATATTTTCGGTGACCGTTATTTAATTGCCGCCAAAATTTGTATATATTTGTAATTGTTGTTTGTTTGATTAGTGTATGTGATTAGTATTATTGTTTAGTTCGATTTCATTAATGCATTATTTTCATATTAATGTGTGATACTATTATATTATTAATTTTATAAATATATTATATTGGTACGTAGTACAGTTGCATTATTAGTGGTATGTGGTACTTAGTTTGATTTGATTAATAGCATATCATTATTTATCTTACATATAAGTAATATATTGTTTAGTGGCAGCGAGGTTATACTGCCGAAGTTTTATTTAGGTCCCGCTAGCTTGTGGGTCTAGAACATATCCTTGCCTATACATGTATGCCTGATACACTTGACGAAGTTGAATAATGTTTTCACGATATAGTCCGGTTTAACAATCTCAGGTATGGCTGAAGATCGTGCAATGACTAGAGTAGGAATGGACGTCATTTTGATGATTGGGTAGCCAAGACCAAAGATTTTATGGACCACGTATTCTTCTTGTCATTAACCGGTAGTGTCAGATGCCCTTGTAGGTGGCACGAAAACAGTATATTTCCAAGTACAATGGATCTTCAAATCCTAGCGTTTGGTTGGAGGATTATTGCCTTGCTTACCCCATGTGGCGGGAATCAAGGACGACCATCTCATCATCCAGTTCCTCCCCATTCACCTTGCAGAGGGGGCGAGGGCCTGGCTCCAGCATCTGCCAGCCGGCACCATCCACAACTGGGCCGACCTCAGGAAGGTTTTTGTCGGAAACTTCTAAGGCACCTAAAAATGTCCTGGGAGCTCTTGGGGCCTCAAGAGATGTACCCAGAAGAGCAGCGAGTGTCTTCAAGATTACATCCGGAGGTTCTCCTAGAAGAGAAATGAACTCCTCGATGCTACCAACGTCGACGTGGTAAGTGCCTTCACTTATGGCACCACCAACAAGGCTCTCGTCCATGAACTCGGGCAGGGCGACCAAAGACAACTATCGATGTCCTCGACATTGCGACCAAGTTCTCTGATGGGGAGGACGTGGTAGGGGCAACTTCCGCAAAGGGAAAAGCCCCAGCGATGCCGGTGAGCCGAGTGGTGAGAAGAAGGGGCATCGGGAACACCCTGGCAAACGCCAAAGGAATCACTGTCCCCGACGCGGTGAGGGAGGCTTCTAAGGAAAGGAAGAGGTGAATGCTTTGGCACGAGAGTGTGGTAACCGTAACAGACCCCAAGCACCTTCCCTTTCTGTTTATGCACAACACAGGGAGCTAGAATGGTGCCTGAGTGTGAAGCCCAAAATTTGTATAAAAAAATAAATCTACGTGAAGACCAGGAGATAGAATTCCAATATTTAAGTCTTTTATAATAAGAGATTAAATAAAAGACCCACATATAATTTAAACCAACCTTTGTTGAATAATGTGATCATAGATATTCTCCAAAAGAATTAAGTTTAAAGAAATACCCTAATGAATACTATACACTAGAAAAATCTTTTCTTTTAAAATAACTATGAACATATTTTAAATGGAATAAACATTCAAGGAAATAATTTTTACGTGTGTGCAATCTATACTTAAAATATTTGGATAAAATAAATAAACTAGACATATGTATATATTCATGCATATCAAGTTGGAGTTCTATTTGCTGATGCATTTAATCCTGGAAACCCTGAACTTTGAATCAAACTTGATTTTTGAATTTGAAATTGAAATAAAACTGAAATCAGAAATTAGAAAAAGAAGAAAAGAGTAAATGGGAGGTTGGGCCGACTTCTCTCCTGTGCCTCGGCCCACCTCATCTTTTCCCCTCGCGCAGCCCACTTGACTCACACGCTCTCTAATCTGGCGAGGCCTTTCCTCTGGCTACTTGGCACGGCCCACTGGTTAGCCTCAGCGCCGCTGGTGGGACCCAACCGTCATTCTCCTTCCCCCGCTCAACAGAATCCACTCTTTCTACCGCGTCGCGACCGTGTCCAAGAAACAGAATTGCGCGCGACTCACTGCCATGTGGGTCCATGGCGTCATGGCTTCTTCAACCTCCCCGCTCCAAAGCTGTCGCGCGGACCTCATGGGTGTGGCGTGACCTCCCCCTCTTCTTCGGGGCACTCGTGGTGGACAGCGTTGGCGGGGCCTGCTCCAACCAAGGGACCTCCTTCCACACGCGTGGGCCCGGATGACCAGTACTAACCTCCCCCCGGTGATGGCGGAAATGGTGGAGCTCACAACTAAAATCCAGAAATCGCTCGACTAGCGAGTGCCTTTCTCGCAGTATAAGGTTGCCATACCCTTCGTGGACCGCTCAATTCACCAGTGCCTCGACCACATCCTAGTAAAACCGCCCCTTCCCCTATTCTCCCTCTTTGACGCGAGAGAAGATTTAGAGAAATAGAATGAGCGCAAGAGCCGTCGCCATTGCGCTTGAACCTTCGACGGTGCTTCGACCTCATGTCTGACCAAGATGGTTCGCCCTAACACCACAAAAGTATCCATGACCCTTGTGTCCGAGGTACACCCCTACAGACCACGCAATTTCTCGCCGGGGCGCCATCTTCGCCGCAGATCCGCCTTCCGCCGTGGACTGGAACCCCTGCGGCTCAACCCATGGTAAAACGCCCTCTCTTTTGTTCGCTACCCTCTCCTCATCGCGTAGCTTTGGTCAATTTGGAATTTAGTACGCCTGGATGCCTAGTACACTTCACACCGGCGATGGTCCGCCGTGACTTTGGGCGGCGCCGCCGCGCACGGTTGTTGGGGATGGCAGTAGCTGGGGGATGGACCGGTGGCCATCGGATGGCCATCGTACGTCTATGATTAGAGCACCTCATACTGGTTTAGGGTGGAGATCGTGATCGTGAATCGCAAGATCTAGGGTCTGAGTGGAGCTCGCGGGCATAAAATCTGGTTTGTCGATTTGGGATCGTGCGACCGTTGTTATGTACTAGTTCGGTGATGAGAGGATCAGATCTGGGCGCTTGGCTTAAGATCCGACGGCCTAGATCGCCAGGTACCCTTTCAGCCAGCGCTAGTTGCAATAGAGCCCTCGGGGTTCTGAAAAATAAACTCGCCGTCCACTCAGGCGCTCTCTGAGTCTTAAGAAGTTTTATAGCAACCCCCCCTGCATTTCTCTGTTTTTACACGTGCAGTCCAGAAGGCAGTAAAAAGGATAAATAATTAAGGAAATGTGTCGGGGACCATAATTAGGGGTACCCTCAAGACCCCTAAATCTCAGCTGGTAACCCCCATCAGCACAAAGCTGCAAAGGCCTGATGGGTGCGATTAAGTCAAGGATCGGTCCATTCAAGGGACACGATCGTGCCTCGCCCGAGCCTAGCCTCGGGCAAGGGGAGCCGACCCCGGAGAACCTACGTCTCGCCCGAGGACTCCCCTCCAGCAACGGGCACACTATCGGCTCGCCCGAGGCCCAGTCTTCACCGAGAAGCAACCTTGGCCACATCGCCACGCCGACTGACCAAATCGCAGGGACGTTTAATGCAAAGGTGGCCTGACACCTTTATCCTGACGCACGCCCTCCAGTTGACAGAGCCGAAGTGACCGCAGTCACTTCGCCGCTCTACTGACCGGTCTGACAAGAGGACAGCGCCGCCTGCGCCGCTCCGACTGCTGAGCCACCCGACAGAGTGAGGCTGACAGCAGCCAAGGCCGGCCTCGGGTGTCATAGGAAACTCCGCCTCGCCCGACCCCAGGGCTCGGACTCGGGCTCAGCCCCGGAAGACGACGAACTCCGCTCCGCCCGATCCCAGGGCTCGGACTCGGGCTCGGCCCCGGAAGACGGCGAACTCCGCTCCGCCCGACCCAGGGCTCGGACTTGGGCTCCGCCCCGGAAGACGGCGAACTCCGCTCTGCCCGACCCAGGGCTCGGACTCGGGCTCAGCCCCGGAAGACGACGAACTCCGCTCCGCCCGATCCCAGGGCTCGGACTCGGGCTCGGCCCCGGAAGACGGCGAACTCCGCTCCGCCCGACCCAGGGCTCGGACTCGGGCTCTGCCCCGGAAGACGGCGAACTCCGCTCCGCCCGACCCAGGGCTCAGACTCAGGCTCAGCCCCGGAAGATGACGAACTCTGCTCCGCCCGATCCTAGGGCTTGGACTCGGGCTCAGCCCCAGAAGACGGAGAACTCCGCTCCGCTCGACCCAGGGCTTGGACTCGGGCTCAACCCTGGAAGACGACAAACTCCGCCTCGCCCGACCCCAGGGCTCGGACATGGGCTCAACCCCAGAAGACGACACACTCCGCTTCGCTCGACCCCAGGGCTCGGACTCAGCCCTGGCCTCAGCTGATGGTCTCCGCCTCACCCGACCTAGGGGCTCGGACTCGACCACGGCCACGGAAGACAGACTCGACCTCGACCTCGAAGGAGCCTCCACATCGCCCAACCTAGGGCGCGAACCGACCATGTCGACAGGAGGCGCCATCATTACCCTACCCCAAGCTGACTCAGGCTACGGGGAACAAGACCGGCGTCCCATCTGGCTCGCTCCGCTAGATAGGCAATGATGGCGTCCCGCACGCTCTATGACGACGGCGGCTCTCGGTCCCCCTTACGGAAACAAGAGGACGTCAGCAAGGACTCGACAGCCCCGACAGCTGTCCTTCCACCAGGCTCCAGCGCTCCTCCGACGGCCACGACACCACACGAACCGGGTGCCAAAACCTCTCCGGCTGCCACGACGGCATGTACTTAGGGCGCTAGATCTCCCCCGCTAGACACGTAGCACTCTGCTACACCCCCCATTGTACATCTGGATCCTCTCCTTACGCCTATAAAAGGGAGGACCAGGGCCCTCTTACAGAAGGTTGGCCCGCGCGGGGGAGGACGGGACGGCGCTCGCGCAAGGCCGCTCGCTCCCACTCCCGCGTGGACGCTTGTATCCCCCTACTGCAAGCGCACCCGACCCGGGCGCGGGGCTAACACGAAGGCCGCGGGATCCGCTCTCTCACGTCTGCCTCCCTCCGGCTGCCTCCTTTTCCCCCCTTCGCGTTCCGCCTCGTGTCGACCCATCTGGGCTGGGGCACGCGGCGACAATTCACTCGTCGGTCCAGGGACCCCCCGGGTTTCGAAACACCGACAGTTGGCGCGCCAGGTAGGGGCCTACTGCGTGTTGACGAATAGCTTCCCATCAAGCTCCAGATGGGCAGTCTCCAGCAACCTTTCCAGCCCGGGACGGTGCTCTGTTTCGGGAATCTTGAGTTCATGTCCCTCGACGGCAGCTACGACATGATACTCCTTCCCCCGCCGCGCGACAGCGACAATGGCGGTCGACAACCCGCTCGCCGGTGGGGAAATCGACGACGCCTTCCCCACGTGGTGGAAGGACGACATTCGAGCTTGTCCCGTCCCCTCCCCCGCCGACGGAGGAGGAGGCGGGGCAACCAAGGCCAAGCGGGAAGCGGCACCTCGTTGGCTGTCGAGCGAGTCGACGGCGCCGGTGCCCCAACGGAGGGCGCGTCGGGCATCGATCTCGCGTCTGAGACGAAGACGAGCGCCGCCTCCCCGCAACACGCCAATCTCAAGCAAACGCACGACGCCAGCACGCTCGCGAAGGACTTGCTGGGCGTCACCCTCGTACCTGAGACAATGGTGCAGTCAGTCCCAGACGCAACCTCGTCACCGACCGTCGACCGAAAGGTACCGACCGATTCCCATCTCGTGTCTTTTGGATTCGGCCTCGACCCACCAAGCGACTCCGCTTCGGTGAGCACTCTCATAGAGGCGAGTCCAAACCCTCTGGGGTATCGTGCGCGGTCACCCTGGGACCGACTGACGGCCGACTCGACCTACAAGTCCTCGGGGTCCGAGGAAGATGGCGAGCCCGACCTCTGTTGGGATTTCTCCGGACCTGGTAACCCCAGTGCCGTGCGGGACTTCATGACCGCGTGTGACTATTGCCTTTCCGACTATTCCGACGGCAGCCGCGGCCTCGACAATGAGGACCGCGGCCCAAGTCGTGAATGTTTCCACGTCGATCTAGGGGGTCCCGGCGAAGGCAACCATCTTGGTGTGCCGGAAAACGGTGATCCCCTAGGCCCATGCCTCGCGTTGACATCCTTCGGGAGCTAGTTGTGGTCCCCGTCCCGGCGGGGGGTCCTGACCCACAGCTCGAGCAAGTCCGCGAGAGGCAGGCCAGGCTCGACGAGGGAGCAGGAACGCTTGTGCCGATCCGCCGGGACATCGGGCAGGAATGGGCGGTCCAACCCTGGGCCGGAGAAGCGCGTCATCTCCCCCATGACATCCAGCACCGCATCGCCGACGACGTCAGGGTGAGGCTGCCGCCGGATTCCAGCGGAATCGGCTAGAACCTGGCTGCAGCGGCTTTACTCCTTCGCGCGATGCCGGAGCCATCAACCACCGAGGGGCGGCGCATCCAGGGAGAGCTCAAGAATCTCCTGGAGGACACTGCGGTCCGACGGGCCGAAAGCTCTGCCTCCCGAAGGCAGAGGTTCCCCTGGGAACATCGCACTGTGACTTCCCGATTCATGCGGGAAGCTTCGGTCCACTCCGGGCGTGCGCGCAACATAGCGCCTGCGGCCCCGGGTCGCCTCGGCAACGAGCACCATCATCACAGCCGTCGGGCCCACCTCGACGACAGGGCGCGCCGAGGCTACCACCCCAGGCGTGGGGGACGCTACGACAGCGGGGAGGATCGGAGTCCTTCGCCCGAACCACCCGGTCCACAGGCTTTCAGCCGCGCCATACGACGGGCACCGTTCCCGACCTGGTTCCGAACCCCGACTACTATCACAAAGTACTCGGGGGAGACGAGACCGGAACTGTGGCTCGCGGACTATCGGCTGGCCTGCCAACTGGGTGGAACAGACGATGACAACCTCATCATCCGCAACCTCCCCCTGTTCCTCTCCGACACCGCTCGAGCCTGGCTGGAGCACCTGCCCCCGGGGCAGATCTCCAACTGGGATGACCTGGTCCAAGCCTTCGCCGGTAATTTCCAGGGCACGTACGTGTGCCCTGGGAACTCCTGCGATCTCCAAAGCTGCCGCTAGCAGCCGGGAGAGTCTCTCCGGGACTACATCCGGCAATTCTCGAAGCAGCGCACGGAGCTGCCCAACGTCACCGATTCAGATGTCATCGGCGTGTTCCTCGCCGGCACCACCTGTCGCGACCAGGTGAGCAAGCTGGGTCGCAAGACCCCCACCAGGGCGAGCAAGCTGATGGACATCACCACCAAGTTCGCCTCTGGTCAGGAGGCGGTTGAGGCCATTTTCCGGAAGGACAAGCAGCCCCAGGGCCGCCCACCGGAAGATGCTCCCGAGGCGTCAACTCAGCGCGGCGCCAAGAAGAAGGGCAAGAAGAAGTCACAAGCGAAACGCGACGCCCCCAACGCGGACCTTGTCGCCGTCGCCGAGCACAAGAACCCTCGGAAGCCTCCCGGAGGTGCCAACCTCTTCGACAAGATGCTCAAGGAGCCGTGCCCCTATCATCAGGGGCCCGTCAAGCACACCCTTGAGGAGTGTGCCATGCTTCGACGACACTTCCACAAGGCCAGGCCACCCGCGGAGGGTGGCAAGGCCCTCGACGATGCAAAGGAGGAAGATCACAAGGCAGGAGGGTTCCCCGAGGTCCGCGACTGCTTCTTGATCTACGGCGGGCAAGTGGCGAATGCCTCGGCTCGGCACCGCAAGCAAGAGCGTCGGGAGGTCTGCTCGGTAAAGGTGGCGGCGCCAGTCTACCTAGACTAGTCCGACGAGCCCATCACCTTCGACCAGGCCGACCACCTAGACTATGTGCCGAGCCCGGGGAGATACCCACTCGTTGTCGACCCCATCATCGGCAACGTCAGGCTCACCAAGGTCCTCATGGACGGAGGCAGCAGCCTCAACATCATCTACGCCGAGACCCTCGGGCTCCTGCGGATCGATCTGTCCTCGGTTCGGACGGGCGCTGCGCCTTTCCACGGGATCGTCCCCGGGAAGCGCGTTCAACCCCTCGGACAACTCGATCTACCCGTCTGCTTCGGGACGCCCTCCAACTTCCGAAGGGAGACCCTCACGTTCGAAGTGGTCGGGTTTCGAGGAACCTACCACGCAGTGCTGGGGAGGCCATGTTACGCTAAGTTCATGGTCGTCCCCAACTACACCTACCTCAAGCTCAAGATGTCGGGCCCCAACGGGGTCATCACTGTCGGGCCCACGTACCGACACGCATACGAATGCGGTGTGGAGTGCGTGGAGTACGCCGAGGCCCTCGCCGAATCTGAGGCCCTCATCGCTGACCTAGAGAGCCTCTCTAGGGAGGCGCCCGACGTGAAGCGCCGCGCCGGCAACTTCGAACCAGCGGAGACGGTCAAGTCCATCCCTCTCGACCCCTGCAACAACGCCTCCAAGCAGATCCGGATCGGTTCCGAGCTCGACCCCAAATAGGAAGCAGTGCTCGTCGACTTTCTCCATGCAAACGCCGACGTTTTCGCGTGGAGTCCCTCGGACATGCCCGGTATACCGAGGGAAGTCGCCGAGCACTCTCTGGATATTCGAGCTGGGGCCCGACCCATGAAGCAACCTCTGCGCCGATTCGACGAAGAAAAGCGCAGGGCCATAGGCGAGGAGATCCACAAGCTCCTGGCGGCAGGGTTCATCAAAGAGGTATTCCATCCCGAATGGCTTGCCAACCCTGTTCTTGTGAGAAAGAAAGGGGGAAATGGCGGATGTGTGTAGACTACACTGGTCTAAACAAAGCATGTTCGAAGGTTCCCTACCCTCTGCCTCGCATCGATCAGATCGTGGATTCCACTGCTGGGTGCGAAACCCTGTCTTTCCTCGATGCCTACTCAGGGTGTCACCAGATCAGGATGAAAGAGTCCGACCAGCTCGCGACTTCATTCATCACACCCTTCGGCATGTACTGTTATGTTACAATGCCGTTTGGTTTGAGGAATGCGGGCGCAATGTACCAGCGATGCATGAACCATGTGTTTGGCGAACACATCAACCGAACGGTCGAGGCCTACGTCGATGACATCGTAGTCAAGACGAGGAAGGCCTCCGACCTCCTTTCCGACCTTGAAGCGACATTCCGATGTCTCAAGGCGAAAGGCGTGAAGCTTAATCCCGAAAAGTGTGTCTTCGGGGTCCCCCGAGGCATGCTCTTGGGGTTCATTGTCTCCGAGCGGGGCATCGAAGCCAACCCGGAGAAGATTGCAGCCATCACCAGCATGGGGCCAATCAAGGACTTGAAAGGCGTACAGAGGGTCATGGGATGTCTCGCGGCTCTGAGCCGCTTCATCTCGCGCCTCGGCGAAAGAGGTCTGCCTCTGTACCGCCTCTTAAGGAAGGCCAAGTGCTTCACTTGGACTCTCGAGGCCGAGGAAGCCCTTGGGAACCTGAAGGCGCTCCTCACGAATGCGTCCATCTTGGTGTCGCCCGCTGCCGGAGAAGCCCTCTTGATCTACGTCGCCGCGACCACCCAGGTGGTTAGCGCCGCGATCGTGGTTGAGAGACGAGAAGAAGGGCATGCATTGCCCGTCCAGAGGCTAGTCTACTTCATCAGTGAGGTACTGTCCGAGACCAAGATCCGCTACCCACAAATCCAGAAGCTGCTGTACGCGGTGATCCTGACACGGCGGAAGTTGCGACACTACTTCGAGTCTCATCCGGTGACTGTGGTGTCATCCTTCCCCCTAGGAGAGATCATCCAGTCCTGAGAGGCCTCGGGTAGAATTGCGAAGTGGGCGGTGGAGATCATGGGCGAGACGATCTCGTTCGCCCCTTGGAAGGCCATCAAGTCCCAGGTCTTGGCGGACTTCGTGGCTGAATGGGCCGACACCCAGCTCCCGACGGCTCCGATCCAACCGGAGCTCTGGACCATGTTTTTTGACGGGTCACTGATGAAGACAGGGGCCGGCGCAGGCCTCCTCTTCGTCTCACCCCTCGGAAAGCACCTACGCTACGTGCTACGCCTCCACTTCCCGGCGTCCAACAATGTGGCAGAGTACGAGGCTCTGGTAAACGGGTTGCGAATCGCCATCGAGCTAGGGGTCCGATGCCTCGACGCTCGCGGTGACTCGCAGCTCGTCATCGACCAAGTCATGAAGAACTCCCACTG
The DNA here is from genome assembly GCA_029449295.1 of Zea luxurians. NCBI lineage: Eukaryota > Viridiplantae > Streptophyta > Magnoliopsida > Poales > Poaceae > Zea > Zea luxurians. The sequence continues at coordinate 5,224,441 of JAOPSE010000129.1, read as the reverse complement.
CCGCGACCTGAAGATGGAAGCCTACTGCGATGAGGTTCGGCGCCTGGAAGACAAGTTCTACGGGCTCGAGCTCAACCACATCGCCCGACGCTACAACGAGACTGTGGACGAGCTGGCTAAAATAGCCTTGGGACGAACAACAGTTCCCCCGGACGTATTCTCCCGAGACCTGCATCAACCCTCCGTCAAGACCGAGGACACACCCGAGCCCGAGGCACCTTCGGCTCCGCCCGAGGCACCTTCGGCTCCGCCGAGGCACCCTCGGCTCAGTCCGAGGTACCCTCGGCACGGTCCAAGGTACCCTCGGCTCAGCCCGAGGTACCCTCGGCTCCTGAGGGTGAGGCACTGCGCGTCGAGGGGGAACCGAGCGAGGTCACGCCTAATCAAAGCTGGCAGACCCCGTACCTGCAATATCTCCACCGAGGGGAGCTGCCCCTCGACCAAGTCGAAGCCCGGCGGTTGGCGCGGCGCGCCAAGTCTTTCGTCTTGCTGGGAGATGGGAAGGAGCTCTATCACCGCAGCCCCTCAGGCATCCTCCAGCGATGCATTTCCATCACCGAAGTCAGGAACTCCTATGAGAGATACACTCGGGGGCTTGCGGCCATCACGCAGCACCTCGAACCCTCGTTGGAAACGCCTTCTGACAAGGATTCTACTGGCCGACGGCGGTGGCCGACGCTACTAGAATTGTCCGCACCTGCGAAGGGTGTCAGTTCTACGCGAGGCAGACCCACCTGCCCGCTCAGGCTCTGTAGACCATACCCATCACCTGGTCGTTTGCTGTGTGGGGTCTGGACCTCGTTGGCCCCTTGCAGAAGGCACCCAGGGGCTACACGCACCTGCTGGTCGCCATCGACAAATTCTCCAAGTGGATCGAGGTCCGACCCCTAAAAAGCATCAGGTCCAAACAGGCGGTGGAGTTCTTCACCAACATCATCCATCGCTTTGGGGTCCCGAACTCCATCATCACCGACAATGGCACCCAGTTCACCGGCAGAAAGTTCCTGGACTTCTGCGAGGATCACCACATCCAGGTGGACTGGGCTGCCGTGGCTCACCCATGACGAATGGGCAAGTGGAGCGGGCTAACGGCATGATCCTGCAAGGACTCAAGCCTCGGATCTACAACAACCTCAACAAGTTCGGCAAGCGGTGGATGAAGGAACTCCCCTCGGTGGTCTGGAGTCTGAGGACAACGCCGAGCCGAGCCACGGGCTTCACACCGTTCTTTCTAGTCTATGGGGCCGAGGCCATCTTGCCCACAGACTTGGAATACGGTTCCCCGAGGACGAGGGCCTACACCGACCAAAGCAACCAAGCCAACCGAGAAGACTCACTGGACCAGCTGGAGGAGGCTCGGGACGTGGCCTTACTACACTCGGCGCGGTACCAGCAGTCCCTGCGACGCTACCAAGCCCGAGGGGTTAGGTCCCGAGACCTCCAGGTGGGCGATCTGGTGCTTCGGCTGCGACAAGACGCCCGAGGGCGGCACAAACTCACGCCTCCCTGGGAAGGGCCGTTCGTCATCGCCAAGGTCCTGAAGCCCGGAACGTACAAGCTAGCCAACAGCCAAGGCGAGGTCTACAACAACGCTTGGAACATCCAACAGCTACGTCGCTTCTACCCTTAAGATGCTTTCAAGTTGCTCGTATACCTCGTTCACACACCAAGTCTGGTCGTCAAGGAAGGGTCAGCTTTGCCTCGGCAAAGCCCGACCCTCCCTCAGGGGCTAGAAGGGGGCAACCCCCTCTGCGTCAAAATTTTCCTCGAAAAAAGAAAAAAAAATCTTTTCTGCCAGAATTCCTTTCGTGCTCTTCGACTACTTCAAAAGTGGATCCTGAAGACGACGGAGTACACGTAAGCAGCCAAGGCTGACCGAGCCGAGGGACTCCTACGCCTCCGGGATACGGATACCTCACTCATCACCTTCTGCGATAAGTAACTCGCGTTCGGATAAGTGACTCCGCGGACCGAACAAGTCTTCATGCTCGAGAGCTCCTCTGCCGAAATGATTTTTTGGGCCTTCTCGACTGCGTCGGTAACAGAACCCTATGGACGAGTAAGAGCGCGCGTAAGCGGCAAGGCCGACCGAGCCGAGGGATTCCTACGCCTCCGGGATACGGATACCTCACTCATCGCCTTCCGTGAAAAGCAACTCTCGCCCGCACAAACAATTCTGTTACCGACAAATGAGTCCAGATACTCGAAACAAGAGGAAAAGAAACACAGCTTTACAACACGATGACGGTGTGTTTAGGCCTCGGCGGCCGCGGAAAACATACACACACTACGAGACAACCTGATCCTGCAGGATCAGACGTCGACAGCCGAAGGGGGCAGCAGCACCCTCGGCATCAACTACATCTTCGGCGGGGTCTGACCTAGCCTCGGACGGCGACGCGGTCGGAGGGCCCCCACTCTGAAGGACGACATCGGCACCACACCCGGGCCATCGCTGCCAAGGTCTTCTTCGAGAATCCGGCCCGAGCAGGCGGCTCGGCCGGCCACCCCGAGGCCTCGGCCAGCTGACCCCCAAAGACATCTGCTCGGCTTGAGGCCTCGGCAGCTCAACTCTGGCGTCGGTTCCACCAGTGGACGACCCGGCCAGGCTCTGGCCGACTACACCTCCTTTTTGAAGCCAACTCTGCCTCCGTCCGTGCTGAAACCGCTACCTCCGGCTTCGGCTCATCGAAGGGCGGTTGAGGGGTTCCTTTAACTAAGCAAGAGGGGCCTCGGACAGCAAGGCCGACCGAGTTGAGGGACTCCTACTCCTCCAGGATACGGATACCTCACTCGTCACCTTTGCACGAGGCAACTCATGCTCGGTGAAGCGGTTCAGACAATCGACAAGGCGAGTCTCAGCGCTCGAGATGAAGAAAAAACACGGCTCCGTGCCGAAAAATACATACACGTTCGGGCCTCGACAGCCGCATTGAACAAAACACCGACACTTAAGGTGCCTTTACAAACGGAACTCCGGTTCCGCCTCCGCAGGTACGAACAACCCCACGCGATTGAGGGGGGGCCTGCGGAGCAATAGAAGACCGACGAACGGCTCATCGTCGCCCGCCCCGGCAGCGGCAACGACGACGACTTCTGCTCCGGAGGGCCGAACAGCAGCAGTGATGACCTCAGGGCGGATGCTGCTGCCATGAGGCCCTCGCCCATGCCCCCAATTCGAGAGGCAAGGACGGGCAGGAGGTCGTAGAGTTGGAGGTCGGTCCATGGGTGGCGCCGGCTAGCTCGTCGGCGGCGGAACCTCTTCCAGCTGTCGTGGCGGAAGGCGTCACCGGGAGCGGCTCCGAAGCCACTCGGCTCAGAGAGCCGGGCACGCGACAGCTGCCCATGCCGCGAACGGCGGACGCCCTTCCCCCCGATCACTGAGGGAAGGAGCGGGCCGCCGCCCGCACAGGGACTGACCCCAACTCGGCACACTCCCCTCCCCAGCACTGGTGATGAAAATCCTTGAGGCTGAGGGAGGGGCAGAGGCTGCAGCCCGGCTTGCTTCTCCCCGACGTCGAGCTGGTGGTCACCGTCTTGGGTGACCACCGGCGAGGGGATGCGGCCGGGCTGCCTGATGAAAATCCTTGAAGGCAAACGATGGCTGAGAGGTACCAACTTCCGCGAAGTTGCGTTCCTCCGACGACAAGACAGAAGGATTTCGGGCGTCCCCCGCCCGGGGGCTCGGAAGGTGGGAAGACACAATGCATGAGGGGAGCGCGAAGACATGGTCGCCCTCCAAGGGGGTCGCCCCCCTTTTTAAAGGCGACTCTCCCCATTTGCGTCCTCAACCGTTGTGGGTTGAGTCTTCTCCAACACGCTCCAAGATTCTCCCCCCCCCCCCACGGCGCGGGGGCTGGGTCCCACACGTCATGCAAGCCGGTCCAGGGGAGAAGAAGCCAAACTGCCACGCGCGCGCGGTGCATGCAACCACCCGGCGGTTACAAGCACTCCTCCACTTTCGCCCAGACCAGCGGGCGAAAGGGCGGACAGCCATGTAGGCGGCATGCAACCGTGCCAAGTGGGCGCGCCCCTTTGACTCCAACGAGCCCAGCATGGAGGTCCAGGCCCACGCGCCATGCAACCGGCGCGCCGATTGCTACGTGTGAGCAACTGCACCGCCACTCACGCCACTACCGCGCCTCCTCGACTGCGGAGTCAATACCGCGACTCGAGGCAACCCTGCAGTGCCAGCCAAGCGCGACGGTCAAATGCGGTCAAAATTGGGCCGGCAGTAATGGCGGTGACAGGCGGGCAGGAGCAGCGGTCACGTCGTCAGCCAAGCTCACGTCCCATCCAGGGGCAGCGGGGGAGCCCTCTCTCACGGCGTGAAGACGGTGCGCCCGTGATCCGTTCCTCGAACGGCTCACGCACGCGCAATGGCCGCCCTGCGAACCGCTCACCCCATCGCATTAACTCCGCGGCGGGACAGGCGGCGCCTCAGGCGGGAGAAGCAAGCGACGCTTCGCCTTCGCCATAATGACCGCGTCGAAAAAGGTACGCCACGTCGTTCGACTTCGTATCCTTTTCCTTTTTCCTCTTTCTCTCTCTTACAACAGGGACCGGGAAAGGGGGATACCCCGAAAAGGACCCTTCTCCGTGAAGGAAACAGGCTCCGAGCCTCCCTACTGATCAGAGGTTCGAAGGCCGGCCCCTCGGAGGGGTTCAACGGCCGCCTCAGATCAATCGGGTTCTGCGCCCACTACTGGTCAGAGGTTCGATGACCGGCCCCTCGAAGGGTTCAACGGTCGCCTCAGGCCACTCGGGCTCCGCGCCCACTACTGATCAGGGGTTCGTAGGCTGGCCCTCGAAGGGTTCACAGTCGCCTCAGACACAGAGCGAGGGATGACCATGGGTACGTTCGATACATAACCAAGGCTCGGGCTGCGCTCCCGAGGTACCCTAGGACACTTCCGAGACCAGCGGGAACGATCTTGTAACGGAATCCCATCAGAGGGAGGCATCGAGCCCTCGGACCCCGTCGACAGGGGACCGGGTCCGGCAGATCACCCGCAGGTACTTTTGGGCGCGCCTCCGGGCCTCTAGCCGACCCCTAACAAATGGGGCATGGACGTCCGCTCGGATTACCCGCCAGCAGCTCACCGGAAACACCATGTTCGGCGCCCTCCGAGGGCAACATGGCGCTTTCCCCCCTCCTCCTTGCGGAAAGGCGACGTAGGGGCGTATGTAAAAAAGACGAGTCTGTCCTTGACCGTCCTCTCGCCCTGTGCAGAGGCTCGGGGGCTGCTCTCGCAAACCCGGCTCTGGCCAAACCGTTGACAGCGTCAACATACCAGCCCGAGAACTTGGGACCCAACCGTGCACTTGGGCTACGGCCAGCTCGCATGAGGGAACAACAAGACCAGCCGAAGTGTTGCGAAACGCACTAAGACCTCGAAGGAGTAAAACTACTCCTCCGAGGCCTCGGGGGCTACACCCGGCGGGTGCGCTCGCGTGCACCCACCGGAACAGAATGCAACCAAAAAAGGCTGGTCCCCTTGCAAAAAAAGTGCGGCAAAAGCCTCCAAGCGAGTATTAGTACTCCCTTGGAGGCTCGGGGGCTACTGTCGGGGACCATAATTAGGGGTACCCTCATGACCCCTAAATCTCAGCTGGTAACCCCCATCAGCACAAAGCTGCAAAGGCCTGATGGGTGCGATTAAGTCAAGGATCGGTCCATTCAAGGGACACGATCGTGCCTCACCCGAGCCTAGCCTCGGGCAAGGGGAGCCGACCCCGGAGAACCTACGTCTCGCCCGAGGACCCCCCTCCAGCAACGGGCACACTATCGGCTCGCCCGAGGCCCAGTCTTCACCGAGAAGCAACCTTGGCCATATCGCCACGCCGACCGACCAAATCGCAGGGACGTTTAATGCAAAGGTGGCCTGACACCTTTATCCTGACGCACGCCCTCCAGTCGACAGAGCCGAAGTGACCGCAGTCACTTCGCCGCTCTACTGACCGGTCTGACAAGAGGACAGCGCCGCCTGCGCCGCTCCGACTGCTGAGCCACCCGACAGAGTGAGGCTGACAGCAGCCAAGGCCGGCCTCGGGCGTCATAGGAAACTCCGCCTCGCCCGACCCTAGGGCTCGGACTCGGGCTCAGCCCCGGAAGACGACGAACTCTGCTCCACCCGATCCCAGGGCTCGGACTCGGGCTCGGCCTCGGAAGACGGCGAACTCCGCTCCGCCCGACCCAGGGCTCGGACTCGGGCTCAGCCCCGGAAGACGGCGAACTCCGCTCCGCCCGACCTAGGGCTCGGACTCGGGCTCAGCCCCAGAAGACGACGAACTCCGCTCCGCCCGATCCCAGGGCTCGGACTCGGGCTCGGCTCCGGAAGACGGCGAACTCCGCTCCGCCCGACCCAGGGCTCGGACTCAGGCTCAACCCTGGAAGACGACGAACTCCGCCTCGCCCGACCCCAGAGCTTGGACATGGGCTCAACCCCAGAAGACGACGCACTTCGCTTCGCCCGACCCCAGGGCTCGGACTCAGCCCTGGCCTCAGCCGACGGTCTCCGCCTCGCCCGACCCAGAGGCTCGGACTCGACCACGGCCACGGAAGACAGACTCGACCTCGACCTCGGAGGAGCCTCCACATCGCCCAACCTAGGGCGCGGACCGACCACGTCGACAGGAGGCGCCATCATTACCCTACCCCGAGCTGACTCAGGCTACGGGGAACAAGACCGGCATCCCATCTGGCTCGCTCCGCCAAATAGGCAATGATGGCGTCCCGCATGCTCTGTGACGACGGCGACTCTCGGCCCCCTTACGGAAGCAAGAGTACGTCAGCAAGGACTCGACAGCCCCGATAGCTGTCCTTCCACCAGGCTCCAGCACTCCTCCGACGGCCACGACACCACACGATCCGGGTGCCAAAACCTCTCCGGCTGCCACGACGGCATGTACTTAGGGCGCTAGCTCTCCCTCGCTAGACACGTAGCACTCTGCTACACCCCCCATTGTACACCTGGATCCTCTCCTTACGCCTATAAAAGGGAGGACCAGGGCCCTCTTACAGAAGGTTGGCCCGCGCGGGGGAGGACGGGACGGCGCTCGCGCAAGGCCGCTCGCTCCCACTCCCGCGTGGACGCTTGTATCCCCCTACTGCAAGCGCACCCGACCCGGGCGCGGGGCTAACACGAAGGCCGCGGGATCCGCTCTCTCACGTCTGCCTCCCTCCGGCTGCCTCCTTTTCCCCCCTTCGCGTTCCGCCACGCGTCGACCCATCTGGGCTGGGGCACGCGGCGACAATTCAGTCGTCGGTCCAGGGACCCCCCGGGTTTCGAAACGCCGACAAAATGATTTTTAGTACGAAATTAATTGCAGAAACTTGTAAAATTCCTAGAAAATTCCTTTGAAGTCCAAATTGAACCATTCCCGTTCCTATAATTTTGTATTAATATTGTTTAACACTTTGTGTCTCTGTTTTGACATGAAAACAATAATAAAATTTATTTCTTGATTAATCTTGTGCCAGACACATAAAACCTTCGGAAATTCATATCTCACAATCCGTAACTCCGATTTGATCCGTTCAAGTTGCGTTAGTCCCATATAAATATTTACTATTCAATAACAACATTTATTATACCATGTCTCATTATGTTATAATTAGGTCTTTATTTAATGTATGTTGGTCAGTCTTGTTAATCTGTTTATCATTATAATCTACAAAAATATGATCTATGGTCAATTTATAATTTAGATTAAAAGTTGAATTAATTCTACTACAGGTTATCTTTTCTCTGAGTTTTATAAAATAAACATAGAACCTAGTTAATTATTTAATCACATCATAACTTGATGACCGTAACTCCGATTTTAGTGGTTCTCATTCCCGCGATCTTGTAGCAACGCGTAGATTATTATTATTCAGTTTGTACTTATGTTTGGTGTGATATTAATTTTGTCTATACCATGTTTGTTTGTATTGCTATGACTAGTAGTGAGGTTGCGAGTCATCTGAAGAATCACCCTGGTAACTGGAATCTCAAGTGTCAGACAAGTTGTGCCCTTGATCCACTTTTGTTACCCAATAATATTCTTTATTATCACTATTCAATGTATAGGTTTAATTTTGATGGGACCCAATAGGTCACCCTAGTCTGTTCATCCTTTTTACCTTATTTTACCCCTGAATCATTAGGGTAGTTTTGCTATTGCTCTATATGGTTTTGGGATTAATATTTTATTATATCCATGTTCCAATTATTCTGTTATTTTATTTATGTTCATGTCAAGATCATTATATTATGTTAATTGGAACATGGAGCTTAACTTGAGAAACACGTGCCACCATAAGGGAGGAATGGGATCCCTTGGCTAACTAATTAGGAAAGCTAGTGGAAGACTATCTTACCCGAAAGGGCAAGGGCAGTAGGGGAGTTGCATGCAATACGGTTCTCGGGTTGATTTTGCTGCGATGGCGGTCAGACGGGGGATTCTTGCAAGTGATCTTCCCATAAACTGTAGCGTGTTTTCGGAAGCTAGTGGAACTTTGTAAAGGCCTCGTAGTGGATCCCTAGTCATTCACCTCAGTAGTGTCTAAGGGCCTTTCAAACCCCGGCGACATGGGATACACGACTTTTGGGTAAAGGATACAACCTCTGCAGAGTGTAAAACTGGTATACTAGCCGAGCTCACGGTCAAGAGCAGCTCAGGACTCTCGCATGATTAAATTATGAAACATAAACTCAATTTGTCATTTGCATTTGCATGGGATTTGTTATTAATTCTGTTCTATTATTATTATTATGGTTGGTATTTACTTACATCTAGTAATTGCTAATAAAATTTTGACCAACTTTAAAAGCAATGCTCAGCTATAACCATTCTTTTGGATAAGCCTTACACATCACATGAACTCCCACCTTTGGTGAGTTCCTGCCACATTATTCCCCACAACTTGTTGAGTGATGAACATGTGTGAGCTCACCCTTGCTGTCTCACACCCCACAGGAGAAGAACAGGTGGTTCAAGAGGAGCCGCATATCGAGGAGTTCGATTCGATCTAGGTGGCGTCTCCCAGTTGACTTTCTGGCGCGAAGGATGGATTTTAGATCCTGTTATATTTATCTTTTATTTTGTAAGACTTCCACTATGTATTAAGTACTCTGACGTTATTATGACATTTATCTCTATACACTCTGTTATTATATATGTTGTCTTCTTTGGCGCATGTATGAGATGCACCCGACTTTGTTCCTTAAAGCCCGGGTGTGACATTGAGGATGGGCCCTCCACGAACGGCCCTCCAAGCACCTCCGTCGTTTCGACCGCAATAGCATCGGGCCTTGAGCATGGAGGATTGTATGCCTTGCAGGTTTCACACTGCCTAGGATAGAGCGCTAGGGGGCACAACAGAAGGGATACACCAATAATGGTGAGGCTACTAAACCACCCCATCACTCCACTTGTGCATGATATGGTGATCGGGCTGTTTCACGTCCCATCAAGGCACCCCCGCTAAATGGCGTCGTGATGGCCACCTCTTTTACTGCGCTGTCGCAGTAACTACCACATGTTGACTAGGTAAAAACCGAAACTCACCCCAACTTCTCACGTAGAGTGAGGGGTGGACCGAGCAAGCTCACAGTGAGCTGCAAGCTACGTGACCGGCCTATAGGTCATTTACTTGTGCCCACGTCCAAGGTTGTACCTCACATTCTCCTACAGTAATTCGACTGATGGAGTGGCCACGGGGCCCTTCTTTGGTCGGCCAGACCGACCAAAGGGCCGATACAGGATCTAATAAGTAAGGACTCAATGAGATGCCCCCAGCGTGTCGAGCCCTCCAGTGGGACCACTCGCCGAGACCTGACCCTACCGGAGGGTGGTCGGATCTCACTTGAATAACTCGTTCGTAGCTCGACGACCTCCTTCCCCGCGCGCGACTATGTTAGTGGAAGGCAGCCCTCCCCTCAAAGAGACCTTAAAAGGCTTTCTGAGGGGGATGCATGCATATCAAGGATCAAGCCCTTAGAAGATGACTCACTCAGAGAACCACCACCCAAGACTACCCGTCTCTGGCACTAAATGGACTCATGCTCAGCGTGTGATGACCATCTCAAGAAGGGTCCGCCCTGTAGGGTTTTTACCCGCGGGCACATGGGTAAAATATGCTCGTTGCCATCCCTAGCTGTCGCGTGGTTGCGGTCTTGTATTTTCTCCTTTCCCCTATGTTAAAACAAAAAAGCTATCTCAAAACTGGTGTTAGATTAGATTAATATAAAATATATCATGGTAAACTATGGTATTAAAAAACAAGGTTCTCAAACAGGATCTAAAAGTCTAGTCATATAATTACATTTAATAATGGATCTATCTCCTTCTTTTATAAATTGTCTACTCAGCAACCTGGTTTAGGGCTCGATATCAAGCTAGCTCAGCTCAGCTCGATGGGGCTTGAGCTGGCTCGTTAAGGTAGCTCGGCTCGGCTTGTTTGTGAGTTCGAGCTGGCTCGTTTAGCTCGCGAGCCACAATAAAAAACAATATACATATTATTAAAACAATATAATCAATTACTAATTAATTCTAAATCAATTTAACACTAGAAAAGAGTAATAATACTCATAATTTCACATATCACATCAATCCAGCACTAAGTTCATCACTTATATCCAACACAAGTGTAGGCTTTGTTTTTCTAACAAATGGTTGCTCGTTCGAGCTAACGAGCTGGCTCGAGCTTGGCTCGAGCTGGCTCGTTAACAAACCGAGCTAAGATGCTAGCTCAGCTCGTGACAAAATTAAAACGAGCCAGAGTCGAGCCAAGCTGAACTGACCACGAGTCGAGCGAGATAACGAGTCACGGATATTTTGTCTAGCCTTAACCCTGTTTATTCGCTCTATATCTTTTTCACGTCAGCATAAATCTAACATGTCCATTGTCTTATTACTCTGTCCGCCTTAAAATATAATTCGTTTTAGATTAAACATACACGCAATACACACATTGATTAATTTATAAATATAGTTTATATGCATATCTATATTTATTATCACTCATTTAAATATGGATGAAAGAAAAAAGAGCTAGAAAAAACTATATTTTAGAAGAAAGAAAGTATTACTACCTCTGTCCCCTAAAGAATGTCGTTTGATTTTTTTAGATCAAGTTTGACTTACTCGTTTTATTACAAAAAATCATAATTATTATTTATTTTCGTTATGATTTAGTTTATCATACCATTTAAACTAAAATTTTCTATATTTTCATAAAAATTTTGAATAAAGCAAACCGATCAATTTCGGTCTAAAACAAAGTCAAATGCCAACATTTCTGAAACGGAGGAAGCATTATATTTGTCCTCGGCCCAAGAAACATGAACCTAAAAAGATCAAATCGCTCCTAGGGCCAAGTCAACACGCGGTAGGTCTTGGAACTTTCGTCTCGAGTCTGCGAGAAGCCTTTCTGCCTTTCCGGGCGGGCGGTAGCACAGGCCAAACCGTCTAATCACTAAGGATGGCAACGGTTACCTACCCGTCGGGTAGTACCATTCTATATTCGTACCTATCAAAAAAATTCTACCGTCGGATTACCCATATATACTCGCGGGTATAAAATCTTACTCATACCCGTACCCGCGCGGGTATTTTTACCCGTCGGATAACCCGTACCCGCTAGGAAAGAATTAAATTCCAATATACCAATCACTCAAAATATTAAATAAACATATAAAACAACTTCAATTTCACATGTAACAAATCATATGATTACATAACTTGGTATCTAGACAAATGATAACTAGAGAAGAGTTTTATTCTAGCTAAGCTAGACTCTATTAGATGTTTATAGTGCTATTGATGTAGGTATATTTTACCCACGGGTAGACGGGTATGGGTTGCTACTCATACCCGTACCCGTCTACCCAACGGGTATAGATTTTTACCCATTAACATACCTGTGGGTAGAGAAATCATTCCGTATCCGCCTTTATATCAGGTAAAACTCGTCGAGTATTCGGGTTTCAGATACCCGTTGCCATCTCTACTCATCATAATTCCTTCACGCTAATCTCTCTGCTTCTTCTGTTCCTCCCCTTTCCCCTCCTCCTCCTCCCGTTTTCCTTTCCCTTTTTCCTCCACACAAGCAAGGCGCTCAACCTGCCGCCCGGGAAAAACCCTAGACCGGCGATGTCCGTCCCCGGCGCCCCCTCGGGCGGCGGCTCCCGCAGTTTCGACTTCGGCGCCGACGACGTGCTCTGCTCCTACGATGACTTCGCCGCCTCGTCCGAGCCCAAGCGCCCCGATCCGGCCGACAGTGTGCCCGTACGCTTGATCCACTTCTTTTTTTCCCCTTCTCTGATCTGTCCCTACAGCGGCGCGTTGCCTTAGGGTCGATTTTTGGCTCTATGGTTCGGTATCATTTTTTCGTCGAATCCTTATGCTGGATTGGTAATTTCTAGCCAGGACAAATGAAACTGACCTAAACAAGTCCACTTTCTTATTTAACTGATTCAGATGGAACGTTTTGTGGGTTTGCATGTAATTTGTGCATGGCTTAATTTTCTGACTCATCTACTGTCTTCTTAATTCATAAATGACTTCTCATAGTTTTTATCATTTGCCTTTGTGCAAAATCGTGCCACTTTAGTTATATATATCTGGCTATCTGCGATGCTTTCAGATTATCAGGGGTTTGCAATTTAGCCAACAGAGAATCAACCTTTCCACTTCATGTTAGGTTTAAACTGGACTACTCTGTATGGTCTTGCTGTCGTGACACGAGAGCCATGCTGTTTTAAACAGGAGATGCTATGATATTACCCTTTTGGCCCTCTTTCGTATTAAATAATCCCATTGTGAAACAATGATTAATGGTGGCTATGTTTGTTTTACCTGAGTTATGTTGAGGAATTAGGTGTATGCTTATGGAAACATGACTCTGCATGCCTTGTAATGTGGATTGCATTATTTGTAAAAGTTTTGGCATATACTTATCTTTCAGAATTCAGACCCTGCAGAAGCTATTGTTCTCTCAAAAAGTCTCGATGCTAGGTTGCAAACTTGGAACTTTTGAGGGTATATTTTTAGGAAATATCCAATGTTTCTATTATTGATGAACTAGGAAAAAGAAATCCATATGTACTGATACTTTGCGCTTAATAAGGTGCACTGTTGTAAATTTTAGGATGGTTCTTTTCCAAGGGGTCGTTGCCTTGGTATTATGTGCATACTGTTGTATCAACTATCAAATGTTCTGGGTCAATTGCTTCCCGTGCATATGTGCACACAGCTCCTGGTCAGGCTGGCTACCTTGCTCAATGTCTTCATATGAATTAGCGAATTGGTGGTGTTTGGTCTCTCTGATCTGTGCTTGTGATGATTATATTTGCCTTGTATTTATTATTCTCAGCCCTCCCTGTGCTTTTGCAACAGGATTTTCATGATAGCAGATTGGGGAGGCCATTTGTGAAACCTTATGAACAAGAAAGTTATGGGAAAGAGGATGTGCTTTCTGCTGTTGAGAAATGCATGAAAAAGTATGCTGATAATTTGCTACGATCTCTTGAGGGAATCACTAGTCGGCTTTCGCAACTGGAGATTTATTGCTATAAGCTTGAGAGATCCATAGGTGAACTTCGAAGTGATGTGCTTCGTGATGAGACTGACCATAGGTTGAAGTCTCTTGAGAAACATCTAAATGAAGTAAGTAAAGTGCTATTTTGAGCAATATTGTGTTTCAGAGTAGATGATGCTTCCACATTACTCTCATGCTGTCTGTCTCTGCATTCTTATGAATGAATGATTCTAGTATCAATACTATGACATGTTATATGTTCATCAATATCATTTTCGATTTAATGTATACTATGATAAATTCCCTAGATGAAACCATCTCACTAGAATTCTTGTTACACCAGGATCAGAACATTCTTATACTTTCTATTCAGATATGTTATATGTCATGTGTGTTGGATATTGTCATTCAGTAAATAGTAAGTTGAGTCTAAGTTGTAGAAGGTACTTAATATAGATAAGTGTTAGCTTAGTCATTCAAATATACCCTTGTTACGCTGTGTTTTTTATATGTGGTACTTCTATGAAGAGTTTTCAACTCATATTGCTTTTGTTTATTATAGTTACAACCATGGTGTGCAGTTTAAACAAATTACACATGGTTTTGCTTACTATAGTTATAACCATGATGTGTAGTTTAAACAAGCTGCACATCATGCCCACTCGTAAATCAAGGCCATGGTACCATGGCATATATTAACTCAGAGGGCACTTCCACAAATGATGTAGGTCTTGTTGATTGGTCTTCATGGAAATGACATTCCAGGGAAGAGTCCCTACGATGGGAGAACCCATAGGGGCCTGTCATTTGTGCATCCCAAAAATGCATGATTATATCTTGAAACTTCAGTACACCTGCATCTCAGTGTGAACCTTCTACACCTGAGTACTTTTTTCCTCCTGTGGAACATCTTAAGGACAATTCATGTGGACTACAGGCAGAACGTACATGGAAGTCCTACATTCTACTTTCTCCAGGCAATCCAGCCTCATTGTCTGTTGGCTATCTCTTCTCTTCTCTACTGTATTAAAGCACCAGTTTTCCCGGTTCCATGGTTTCCACCGTTGTCGTGTCCTCCACATTTAAATTGTAAAAATGTTAAAATTATGTACAAATGGGGATTCGAACTAGGTTGTTGGCTCTAAACCCATATTCACATCCACCTAGCCAACATAACACACATGTCTTTATGTTTTATATTCTATATTTAAGCATAAATGGAAACCGTAGCAATGTACGGACACTTGCTAGTTGTACATTTATGTCTCATGTAGCCCCCCTTCCTAAACCATGGTTGAGGACAGTCCTTTGTATATGAATTAGTAGATGTAGGCTGGAATGCTGGAGCATACAAGTTGCTACTGGTTCTGTTCTTAACATTTAGTAATTCTCAAACAAAACCTGCAACAACAAGAACAACAACAAAGCATTTTAGTCCTAAGCAAGTTGGGGTAGAGCAAGTTGGGGTAGGCTAGAGTTGAAACCCAACAGAAGCTATAAGTCAAGTTTCAGGCATGTGGATAGCTGTTCCCATGCACTCCTAATTCTCTAACAAAACCTGACCATATCCAAATTGGAGATTCAATCCTTTTCTTTTGGTTGACCATCTAATTTTAGTTTTCAATTTCCACATCTATGTTACATTCTAGTTTATGTATTTGGCAAATCTTTGAGTATTAGATAGATTGACATGTTCTCTATTTATAAGCTATTAACTCTACTTAGAAAATGATGCAGGTACACAGGTCTATCCAAATTCTTAGGGACAAACAGGAGTTAGCTGAAGCTCAGAAGGAATTGGCCAAATTTCAACTTACACAAGATACATCTAAAAAGAAGGAAGATGTACCAACATCTATTCCTGAGCAAAAGAAGCTTGAAGAAAACCCTGACACATCAAACCAGCAATTGGCTCTTGTTTTGCCTCATCAGGTGAACCTGCCATCACTTGCCCCTAGAGCTTCTGAATCAGTCCAACAGTACAATAATCAACCTGTGCAACCATCAGACCCAACCCCTCCCGTGCCACAGCAGGACCGCTATGTTCTTAGCCAAGCCATCGTCTACTACCCACAGCGCCAAGCTCCAGGTATCCAGGACACACAAGGGCAAAAATTGCAACCAGAAGTGCAATACTTACCAGCAAGACCCCCAGCACAAGATGTTACGGTCCATGCTCCATCCCAACCACCTCAGGCTGGAAACCAAACACAGCCACAGCCTTACCCTCCTTACCAGCAGCAGTGGCACCAGCAATCCTCCCAGCCAGCTCCTGCACCGGTGGCCCAGACACAGCAGACTTTCTCACAGCCATTTCCTCCACCCGCACAGCAGCCCCAGTTATCCAATGTGCAGCAGTTTCCACCGCAACCAGTACAGCAGCCCCAGTCCAATGCTCAACAGTATCCTCCACCAGTGCAACCACAGCAATCTAGCCCACAGCTTCCTCAGGCAATGCAACCACAACATCCTCCTATGCAAACTCAGATGAGACCTCAAACCCCACCAAACTACCCGCATTATCCACCCCAGCAGCCATTGAACCCCACCCCTGAAACTCTTCCTGGCAATGTGGCTATGCAAGGATCATACAACACTGCTGTTCCATCAGGTGCCAACCGTCCTGAACTTCCATATTCGTATGGAGGGGCTGGCATCCCACTGTCTCAGCCACTGCCACAGCACAACATGCAAAGGCACCAGCTACCACCTTCAAGTCAGGGATCCTTTGGGCCACCTCCAAGCAAAGGGTCCTATGCTGGCTCTCCACAGTATGCACCACAGGGCAATCCGCAAGGCTACAGCACAGGTTACGCTTACCCACCAAACGGCCCTCCAGCAGTCCAGCCGCAACAGATGCCCCCTGGCGGAGTTGGCATGAGTCATCCGGGTTCGCATATGATGCGTGGCCATCCCTACGGAGAAATGATGGAGAAGGCGATCACCATGGGATACCCTAGGGACCAAGTGCTGAACGTCACCCAAAGGATGGCCGAGAGTGGCCAGCCGATGGATTTCAACACCTTGCTCGACAGGCTGAACGAAGCAGGGTCGGGAGCTCCACCACCACGCGCATGGTGATTGGATCCAGTTTGGGCGCCTGGCTTGGTGTCAGTTATGTGACTTACGACTGTTATCATGCAACTAAATAAATAAGATTTGGGTTGATGCCGTGTACTGCTTATCTGTACAATGTGCATATGTGATTTTTTTTCCCCATGTAACTGTCACTGGTACTACGAACGCATCGCACCAATTGGACTGTTCAGATATTATATGTATATATATTTGGAAGCAATTACTAGCAGGCATCCTAACATTTTTGTAGCGTGTCATGTGTCTGTTGATGATGTGAACAACTGTTGTCCGTCGACTTCAGCTTGCCACTAAATTTTGTAAAGACTCTTTTGGATCCCTAGGTCTTATCTACTCTCCATTTTAAATTATAAAATATTTTGGTTTTTCTAGATAAGTTGAATGCCATATAATTTAAAACGAGGGGAGTAGTTTACAGCAACTAAAGCAATTATGATCTTGATTATACGTTGTATTATATACTAATTTAGATTAGTGTTAGATTATTGTTGGTTAAAGTAAAAATACCTACAAATTTGGATTATGGTTATAGTAATTATTAGAAGAATATAATCTAGACTATGCATCATATTATTGTAATTCAGATAAAGATTGTACCTCCTCTATCTTAAATTATAAGACGTTTTAACTTCTTTAGGCATACAATTTCTACTATATAATTGTATATACCGTGTGTGTGTCTCTATATAAATTAAAATTGTTTTTGCAATTTGAAATGGACGAAGTAATAATCATGAGTGTTTGATTATTGTTGGTTAAAGTGACAATACCTATTTAAGAGCAACTCTTATAACTTATCTAAACGCAAACTACAAAGGGGTGTGCATTAGTGCACTTCTGCGACCCAACAACGCGTCACCGACGTAGAAGAGTCCAAGTTAGTATTTTGGGGTTAGAGGGTTTACTCATAAAAAGTTATAGAAGAGGATTTAAGGGTAGTGGGGCACGACACGATGGTGGTGGCATCAAGACTGCAACGGGCTAGCGGTGGGGGCGTGTGGTGCGAGTAGTCTTGTATGGCCCTATGACTAAGGGAGTACGAGGTTGGGGGCAGCGACAAGAGGCATGCGACAGAGTGAAGTGGTGACGAGCCAAGATCATAAGGATTCTCTGTAGGACTAACTACCTGTCATGGAGGTGAGCCGATCCACTAAGCTCCGTGAAGAAACAAAATAAGGTGGTGTGTTCTCCAAGGTAGAGGATTATCGACTTAATCAGACTAAAGGAGAGACGACTTTTCTAACAGGACTATAACTCATGCTAGGTACTACTAGTCGTCGGAATTGCATGGCTCGACCCCAACATCTGGGTTCGGCGCTCTAGCTACGTCGTCGTCATCCAAGTTCAGTAGTCTTTCGTGGGCTCGCTCGGTTTCTACTGAATTCATCGGTTATATACCATTTTTGTGACTTCACGGGCTTTATCCTCGGTGGATCGGAGGAGATCGAACATCGTGTCTTCATATAGATTGCAGCGATAACTTCGGGCACCAGCTCTTAACAACCAATAAAATGTCCAAGGAAACCCCAAGGGCTAGCGACTGACCCTCTCGAGCTAGTTGGGTGTGAAATTTGTCCCAAGGTTTGATAGCCTTGTGGCAACCTATGTAAAGCTATGGTAGGCGCCCCGCCGTCCCCATACTTTGCCTAGTATGGGACCTGTCTCAATATCCTCAATGCCCACAGCTTAAAGAACCTTTACTATTGTATAAAGGGTGTCCCATGCTAGGACACCTTCCTCTTTGAAAGTAGCCTAGAGGGGGGTGAATAGGCTAATCTAAAAATTTTCACAACAAACTTCGAAAGATTATTAAATACACATTTCAACTAGTGCAGGCCGGTTCAACAGCTACGTGCGCAAGTTGAACCACTCTGAACAAATCCAACTGTTTTATAACCTTTAGACTATAATCTACTCGAAAAAGTATTTTGCGAGTCCTTTTAAGAAGCGAAGTATAACTAAGTTAGAATGTGAAGATGAATATATATAAAGGCTATTTCACTTCTAGATCCACTCTACGGAAAAATCTATATGTCAATCTTGCGAGTAAAAATATCTTAAGTTGAAGACAAGCAAGAACACAAGACACAAGATTTTAACCCGAGGTTCGGCCACACCACAAAGGTGTCCTACTCCTCGTTGAGGAGCCCACAAAGGACCGGGTCTTTTTCAACCCTAATCCTCCAAAAGCCGACCACAAAGGTCAAGGCAATCTCTTCTTATCTTAGCTCAAAGAGCGGGTGATACAAACTTCTTGGGGTCATCCACAAATTTGGAGACTCCCAAGCAACCTCAAACGGTCTTGAAACCTAAGGTTTCAAGAACACCAAGAACACACAAGAGGAGTTTGCACAAGCTCAAGATTTTAAAAGAGATGGGAGAGGAGAAACCAAATCGTGAGCACAAGCACAAACCTCACACCCAAGAGCTCCTCCAACAAGGTTGAATCTTGAGGAAGATTTAAGTGTGAGAGAGAAGGGAGAGATGAGTGCTTTGTCTCAAGTTAGGTGAGCAATAAATGTGTAAGTGTACAGTAGCATTGAAGAGGGGGTGGAAGGTTGTATTTATAGCCACGGCTCAAAAACTAGCTGTTTGACCTAGAACCTGGCTGAAGACCGGTTGAACCGCCCCCTGGCAGGTCAGCAGACTGACCTGCAGGCTGGTCAGGCATGACAGGACCGGTTGAACCACCCCCAGGGCGGTTGAACTGCCCCCTGACAACTCTGGTGATCTGACTGTCAGTCTGACTAGCAGACTCCAGGTCAGAAGTCAGAGGGGTCAGAGACCAGTTGAACTGCCCCTCAGGACCAGTTCAGCTGGTCTAGACCAGAGAGTTTAGGAGAGAAAACCCCAGCTCAACTGCCCAGAGACAAGTTCAGCTGGTGTATGGTCAAAGAGGTCCACAGCTGAAGTTGAAGTTCAGCTGGAGTTGAGAAAGCTCAACTCAGCTGAAAAGCTCAGCTGCAGCTGAAGAAGCTCAACTCAGCTGAAGTCAAGTTCAGCTGGAAAGCTCAGCTACAGTTGAAGAAGTTCAACTGCTTTTCAGCAAGAACACTCTAGGTTTCTCAAATCTAACCACGGTCAACCATAGAATGTTAAAGTGATTTTTGGTTTTCAAAAATAGCTTTTGAATTTGGGAACTTGAGCTATAGCAAACACCATTACCTGTGCGAAAAATACTAAGGAAGAATTACATCATGCAACTCAAGATTTACATAAAATTTTATACGTCCGTTGCATTAAGTCCTTGTTGCTTCCTTGAGTTCCTATTGCTTTCTAATCATACATTGGGAACAAAAACTGTTTGTACCCTTATTTGTTTTGTCATAAATCACCAAAACCCTCACTAGGGGTTGATTGCACTTACAATCTCCCCCTTTTTGGTGATTGATGCCAAAACAATTAAGGTCAAAAAGATAAACATTTGAAATAGTAAAATTCTTTTGAATGATTGTATGTAGATGGCTCCCCCTAAATGTGTGCATGAATGTGAATCAAGATAGTTGACATAATATGTCATATGAGCAACACATTTAGAGATAGTGACCAAGTGCATACTAAATACAATCATCCGAGGGGTGCAAGAGTGTCATAAAAGGAGCTGTGATGCATATGACTATCTCTAAACACACATCATTTGTACTTCATAGCAAAGTAATCATTACAAACTGATGGGACAAAGGATGATGGCCAGAAGACCATCATATTACATTGAATAATATGCCAGCAGTTTTATTTCAACATTAATAAGAGGGTACAAGCCACAACAGTGGCCAAAACAAAACAATAAACAAAAGAGAAATAAAGAGCCAAAAGAGCCACAAACAGAATGACTAGAAATTTGGATTTTCTCCCCCTTTTTGGCAGCAAGTACAAAAAACGAGGAGAGAGGGAGAAGAAAAGATAGGAATCAATATCCTCCAGGAGGAGGATAGGACGGAGGATAAGACAAAGGATAGGATGTGTAGTCGGGAAAGAAGGTCTGCATCATGTCTTCCTTGAGTGAGGAGTCCCTAGGGGGCTCATCACCCGCAGAAAAATTGGATGCAGAAGACGTACGATGATGAGGAGGAGGTGGAGGAGGAGGGTGGTGATGGTAACCAAAGCCGAAAGGCTGTGGGTCACCAGGAATGGGTCCCGAACCCGGGTAGGGTGGAGGGGGATAGTGACTAGAGCCAGATGGCCTGGGGTCATCAGGAGTGGATCCCTGACCCGAATAGGGAGGAGGAGGAGGATCCAAGGTGTAGTAGGGGGTCATCAAAGTCCTCGACCTCATCCTCCGGGGTAATGAATGGCACACGAAACTCATGTTGGTGCCACTCATTAAGGTCTGCAGGGAAGGTAGGGGCTAGAGGTGGAGGGGACCCGGGAGGGAGAGGATGACCTGTCTCGGCTGCATAACGAAGAAAATCCTCATGCCCGGTCAGTCCTGCGATGGCGCATAGACTCCTCGACCGCCCGAGTGCGGCACATGGCGAAGACGCCAAGAAGGCCCTTGGCTAGACGAATGAAAAGTCCCCAGCCTCGACCCCGTCCCTGGCTCGGACCACTTCCTTTCCCGCTGTGGTCCATCGAATGTGAGGCAGCGGCGGCGCGAGAGGAGGATGGGTGATGTGGAGGCTGAGGAGGTGGCTCATCAGAAGAGGCAGGGCCTCCAGACCCTGAGGGAGCCCGCTTTGTACGAGCAGCTGGGTTGGTGGAATCAACCCAGTAGGGTACGTAGCGGGAGTGTTTGATAGGTTTTTCGAAGTGAGTCTGGGTGACCACTTCGATCATCTTCATAATAAAGGGTGCATGAAGACACCCCTTGAGAGGAGACCAGGAAGCACGAAGGATCTCTTCCCAAATCATGTCAAACACATTGATGTGGGTGAGACTGTTGGGAGCAAGGAGAAGGAAGACCCGACTCTCCCCAAGGACGTTCATTTGATTCCCGCCCTTCGGGAGAACGGTCATCCTGGACAAAGAGTTAAGGTACCTGTAGTACCTATGCATGTTGGCGGTGGTCCAGAACTCCCGATCCATAGAGACATGAATAAATTCAATCTCTTCCCACATGGGCAGCCTAATGTCATGAACTCGCATGTTGCTGCCCTGAATATCAGCATCAGAGAAGCCCAAAATATGGGCAAAACGATGGTAGCTGACTTTTTGCCAGTTCCCCTGGATAAAGAAATACATGACTGGGTAATCATACCCATCAGCTTCATCTACTTTCTTGACCCAGAGGGTGGAATAGAACTGAGCTATCACCTCGTCGTTTCAGGGGTATTCCATTGTCATAATATTTTTTAACCCCTTTCTCTCCAGGTTACGGAGAGCTGACGTCATGTCAGCATCTCCCATATTCTCACATCCTTCCCAGTCAATAAACTGATGCCTAACGACTGGGTGTTTCTTGGTCAAGATGACTGAATTATAGAAATCAGTCTGGAAAAGATTCCAGAACCGAGGGTCCTGGACACCAGGATGACGAGGAGTGAGAGTAGGGTTAGTGAACCTTAGACGTTGAAGGGTGTCTACTCCCTTCAGAGAGAAGTCGAACGAAGGTTCATTAGGTCCTTGGCAAACATTCGCCAGATGCATGTTGAGAGCACCTAGAGGGGGGGGTGAATAGGTGATCCTGTAAAAACTTCAAACTTAAGCCACAAAAACTTGTTATGTGTTAGCACGATTATTGCCAAGTGGCTAAGGTGAAGTCTCAACAAAACACAATACCACAAGAGATCAAGACAGAGGTGACACAGTGGTTTATCCCGTGGTTCGGCCAAGCCAATGCTTGCCTACTTCCACGTTGTGGCGTCCCAACAGACGAGGGTTGCAATCAACCCCTCTCAAGCGGTCCAAAGACCCACTTGAATACCACGGTGTTTTGCTTTTCCTTTCACTATCCCGTTTGCAAGGAATCTCCACAAATTGGAGTCTCTTGCCCTTACAAGTATAATCACAAAGAAAGCACAGAGTAAGGGAGGGAAGCAACACACACAAATCCACAGCAAAAGCGCACACACACGGCCAAGACTCGAGCTCGAATGAATATCTCAGAGTTCACACTAGAACAGAGCTCGAATCACTTAGAATCACAAATGAATGCGCAAAGAACTTGTGTGGATGATCAAGAATGCTTAAGAGTTGCTTGTGTGTGTCCTCCATGCGCCTAGGGGCCCCTTTTATAGCCCCAAGGCAGCTAGGAGCCGTTGAGAGCAATTTTAGAAGGCCATCCTTGCCTTCTGTCGTCGGGGGCACCGGACAGTCCGGTGCACACCGGACACTGTCCGGTGCCCGATTTGTTTCCTTTTCAGGCGCTTCCGACCGTTGGAACCCGATGGAGATCTGCGAGCCGTTGGCGCACCGGACATGTCCGGTGCACACCGGACAGTCCGGTGCCGTCTTCCGACCGTTGGCTCGGCCACGTGTCCCGCGCGGATTGCGCGGCCGACCGTTGGCCCTGGCCGACCGTTGGCTCACCGGACAGTCCGGTGCACACCGGACAGTCCGGTGAATTTTAGCCGTACGCCGTCGGCGAATTCCCGAGAGCGGCCAGTTCGCGCCGAGTCGGCCTGGCGCACCGGACACTGTCCGGTGCACACCGGACAGTCCGGTGCTCCAGACCGAGCAAGGTCTTGGCTGCACACAGCCAAGTCTTTTTCTCTCCTTCTCTTTTCTTCTTCTTTCTGTTTCTAACACTTAGACAAGCATGTTAGTCCACACAACCAATGTACTAAGGCTTAGAAACGTACCTTTACTTCATGATTTGCACCTTGTTCATCCATGTACACAAATTCACAATTAAACACATGTGTTGACACTCAATCACCAAAATACTTAGAAATGGCCCAAGGGCACATTTCCCTTTCAATCTCCCCCTTTTTGGTGATTTATGCCAACACTTCATAAAGCCACTAGAACAAGTGCAAACTCAATTCAAATAACACTTAAATTTATTTTGAATCAATTTTGGCATATATGGATCATCCTTTGCCACCACTTGGTTTGTTTTTGCAAATCAAACACAAATCTCTATCTCTAAGTTAAACACACATGTTTAAGCATAAAGAGAGTCATTCAAAAAGAGATTGATCAAGGATTTCAAAAACTCCCCCTTTTTCCCATAATTACTACTTCTCCCCACAAGAAGCCAACTTTTGACAAAAGAGTTTTAACAAACCAAAAGCTCTATTCTACTATTTTCAAAATCTCTCAAGTGGTAGCTGATCCATTTATTGCTTTGGCCTTTATTTTCTCCCCCTTTGGCATCAAACACCAAAACGGGATCAATTTTGGCCCTTTAACCCCATTGCCTCACCAAAAATCTTCAATTAAGAGCAAATGGCAATAAGAGTTCATGAGATGAACTTGGAATAAGTTACCCTCTCATCGGAGTGCAGCGGAAGTCTTTCACGGTCCAAATCCACCATTTCCCTTTCAATTCTCCTTTGAGACTAAAACAGGCAAACTCAAGCATATGATTAGTCTCAAAGGGTCAAGTTGTAACACGTCTCCCCCTAAATATGTGCATCACTTTGCAACGGACTTGTGAGGTCCAGGGAGTGTTTGTACAACTTGAGCACCATAATAAGCAACAAAATGCAGAATGGACATGATCAAAAGCATAAACACATGTATGCTACAATTCAATCCAGGTTCCGCGAATCTAAGACATTTAGCTCACTACGCAGCCTGCAAAAGGTCTTCTCATCTAAAGGCTTGGTAAAGATATCGGCTAGCTGGTTCTCGGTGCTTACATAAAACACTTCGATATCTCCCTTTTGCTGGTGGTCTCTCAAAAAGTGATGCCGGATGTCTATGTGCTTTGTGCGGCTGTGCTCAACAGGATTTTCCGCTATTCGGATAGCACTCTCATTATCACATAGGAGTGGGACTTTGCTCAGATTGTAGCCAAAGTCCCTGAGGGTTTGCCTCATCCAAAGTAGTTGCGCACAACACTGTCCTGCGGCAACGTACTCGGCCTCAGCGGTGGATAGGGCAACGGAGGTTTGTTTCTTAGAATTCCATGACACCAGGGACCTTCCTAAGAATTGGCACGTCCCCGATGTACTCTTCCTATCGACCTTACATCCAGCATAGTCGGAATCTGAGTACCCAATTAAGTCAAAGTTAGACCCCTTTGGATACCAGATCCCGAAGCAAGGCGTAGCAACTAAATATCTAAGGATTCGCTTCACCGCCACTAAGTGACACTCCTTAGGATCGGATTGAAATCTAGCACACATGCATACGCTGAGCATAATATCCGGTCTACTAGCACATAAATAAAGTAAAGACCCTATCATTGACCGGTATGCTTTTTGATCAACGGACTTACCTCCTTTGTTGAGGTCGGTGTGTCCGTCGGTCCCCATCGGAGTCTTTGCGGGCTTGGCGTCCTTCATCCCAAACCGCTTCAGCAAGTCTTGCGTGTACTTCGTTTGGGAGATGAAGGTGCCGTCCTTGAGTTGCTTCACTTGGAACCCAAGGAAGTAGTTCAACTCGCCCATCATTGACATCTCGAATTTCTGCGTCATCACCCTGCTAAACTCTTCACAAGACTTTTGGTTAGTAGAACCAAATATTATGTCATCGACATAAATTTGGCACACAAACAAATCACCATCACAAGTCTTAGTGAAAAGAGTCGGATCGGCTTTCCCAACCTTGAAAGCATTAGCAATTAAGAAATCTCTAAGGCATTCATACCATGCTCTTGGGGCTTGCTTAAGTCCATAGAGCGCCTTAGAGAGCTTACACACGTGGTCGGGGTACCGCTCATCCTCGAAGCCAGGGGGTTGCTCTACGTACACCTCCTCCTTTATTGGCCCATTGAGGAACGCGCTCTTCACATCCATTTGGTACAACCTGAAAGAATGGTGAGCGGCATATGCTAGCAAGATACGAATGGACTCTAGCCTAGCCACAGGAGCAAAAGTCTCCTCAAAGTCCAAACCTGCGACTTGGGCATAACCTTTTGCCACAAGTCGAGCCTTGTTCCTTGTCACTACTCCGTTCTCGTCCTGTTTGTTGCGGAACACCCACTTGGTTCCCACAACGTTTTGCTTGGGACGAGGCACCAGCGTCCAAACTTCATTGCGCTTGAAGTTATTTAGTTCCTCCTGCATGGCCAACACCCAATCCGGATCTAGCAAGGCCTCCTCTACCCTGAAGGGCTCAATAGAGGAGACAAAAGAGTAATGCTCACAAAAATTAACTAATCGAGATCGAGTAGTTACTCCCTTGCTAATGTCACCCAAAATTTGGTCGACGGGATGATCCCTTTGAATCATCGCTCGAACATGGGTTGGAGGTGCCGGTTGTGCTTCTTCCTCCATCACGTGATCATCTTGTGCTCCCCCTTGATCACACGCCTCCTTTTGATGAACCTGTTCATCGTCTTGAGTTGGGGGATGCACCGTCGTTGAGGAAGAAGGTTGATCTCGTTCATCTTGTTCCTGTGGCCGAACGTCTCCAATCGCCATGGTTCGTATAGCGGCCGTCGGAACATCTTCTTCATCTACATCATCACAATCAACAACTTGCTCTCTTGGAGAGCCATTAGTCTCATCAAATACAACGTCGCTAGAGACTTCAACCAAACCCGATGATTTGTTGAAGACCCTATACGCCTTTGTATTTGAATCATAACCTAACAAAAACCCTTCTACAGCTTTGGGAGCAAACTTAGAATTTCTACCCTTCTTCACTAGAATGTAGCACTTGCTCCCAAATACACGAAAGTACGATACATTGGGTTTGTTACCGGTTAGCAGCTCATACGACGTCTTCTTGAGGAGGTGGTGAAGGTAGACCCTGTTGATGGCGTGGCAAGCCGTGTTCACGGCTTCCAAAAGCACTCGGGGGTCTTGTATTCTCCAAGCATCGTCCTCGCCATATCGATTAGCGTCCTGTTCTTCCTCTCTACCACACCATTTTGCTGTGGTGTGTAGGGAGCGGAGAACTCATGCTTGATCCCTTCCTCCTCAAGAAACTCCTCCACTTGAAGGTTCTTGAACTCGGACCCGTTGTCGCTCCTTATCTTCTTTACCTTGAGCTCAAACTCATTTTGAGCCCTCTTGAGGAAGCGCTTGAGGGTCCCTTGAGTTTCAGACTTATCCTGCAAAAAGAACACCCAAGTAAAGCGGGAAAAATCATCAACAATAACTAAACCATACTTACTCCCTCCTATGCTTAGATAGGCGACGGGTCCGAAGAGGTCCATATGTAGCAGCTCCAGGGGTCTTGACGTGGTCATCACATTCTTGCTGTGATGCGCTCCTCCCACCTGTTTACCTGCCTGACAAGCTGCACAAGGTCTATCTTTTTCGAAATAAACATTTGTTAGACCTATCACGTGTTCTCCCTTTAGAAGCTTGTGGAGGTTCTTCATCCCCACATGTGCTAAGCGGCGATGCCACAGCCAGCCCATGCAAGTCTTAGCCATTAAGCATGCATCTAGACCGGCCTCTTCTTTTGCAAAATCAACTAAATAAAGTTTGCCGTCTAGTACACCCTTAAAAGCTAGTGAACCATCACATCTTCTAAAGACAGACACATCTATATTTGTAAATAAACAATTATATCCCATTTGACATAATTGACTAACAGATAGCAAGTTATATCCAAGACTCTCCACTAAGAATACATTTGATATAGAATGCTCATTAGAAATTGCAATTTTACCTAGCCCTTTTACCTTGCCTTGATTCCCGTCACCGAATATAATTGAATCTTGGGAATCTTTACTTTTGACGTAGGAGGTGAACATCTTCTTCTCCCCCGTCATATGGTTTGTGCATCCGCTGTCGATAATCCAGCTTGAACCCCCGGATGCATAAACCTGCAAGGCAAATTTAGGCTTGGGTCTTAGGTACCCAACTCATGTTGGGTCCTGCAAGGTTAGCACAAATATCTTTAGGGACCCAAATGCAAGATTTATCTCCCTTGCATCTAGCCCCTAATTTCCTAGCAACAACCTTCTTTCCCTTTCTACAAATAGCAAAGGGAGCATTACAAGCATAATAAATGGTAGAAGGTTCATTCACTACTTTCCTAGGAGCATGAATAACATTCTTTCCAGGCACATGAGCAATATTTCTCCTAGGCATATGCGCAACATTTCTCCTACTCATATTTCTATCATGCTTATGAGAGGAACTAGAGGCAAACATGGCATGAGAATCATAAACATGTGAATCAAAATCATTATAAACATTTCTAGCATGTCTCCTATCATGGTATAAGAAAGCATGGTTCTTTTTAGCACTATTAGCCATAGGGGCCTTCCCTTTCTCCTTGACGAAGACGGGAGCCTTATGGCTTGTTAAGTTCTTGGCTTCCCTCTTGAAGCCAAGCCCATCCTTAATTGAGGGATGTCTTCCAATTGTATAGGCATCCCTTGCAAATTTTATCTTTTCAACTTCACTCTTGCTAGTCTTAAGTTGGGCATTAAGACTAGCCACTTCATCTTTTAGTTTTGAAATTGAAACTAAATGTTTGCTACAAGTGTTAACATCAAAATCCTTACACCTAGTGCAAATTGTAACATTTTCAACACAAGACTTAGATTTATTTGTTACTTCTAATTTAGCATTTAAATCATGGTTAACACTTTGTAAAGTAGCAATGGTTTCATGACAAGAAGATATTTCACTAGAAAGCACTTCATTTCTTTTCACTTCTAAAGCATATGATTTTTGTGCCTCTACAAACTTATCATGTTCATCATATAATAAATCTTCTTGCTTTTCTAAAAGCCTATCCTTTTCATTCAAAGCATCAATCAATTCATTGATTTTATCTATCTTAGATCTATCTAAGCCCTTAAACAAGCATGAATAATCTATGTCATCATCATCACTAGACTCACTATCACTAGAAGAAGCATAAGTGGAGTCTTGAGTACTCACCTTCTTCTCCCTTGCCATAAGGCAAGTGAGACGCTCGTTGGGGAAGAGAGCCGATTTGTTGAAGGCAGTGGCGGCGAGTCCTTCGTTGTCGGAGTCGGAGGAGGAGCAATCCGAGTCCCACTCCTTTCCTAGATGCGCCTCGCCCTTTGCCTTCTTGTATTGCTTCTTCTTCTCTCTTTTGCTCCCCTTTTCCTGGTCACTTTCATTATCGGGACAGTTAGCGATAAAATGACCAAGCTTACCGCATTTGAAGCATGAGCGCTTCCCCTTGGTCTTGGTCTTGCTTGGCTGCCCCTTGCGGCCATTTAGTGCCGTCTTGAACCTCTTGATGATGAGAGCCATCTCTTCATCATTGAGCCCGGCCGCCTCGACTTGCGCCACCTTGCTAGGTAGCGACTCCTTGCTCCTCGTTGCTTTTAGAGCAATGGGTTGAGGCTCGTGGAGTGGTCCGTTCAACGCGTCGTCGACGTATCTTGCTTCCTTGATCATCATCCGCCCGCTCACGAATTTTCCAAGAACTTCCTCGGGCGTCATCATCGTGTACCTGGGATTCTCACGTATATTGTTCACGAGATGAGGATCAAGTACAGTAAAGGACCTGAGCATTAGGCGGACGACGTCGTGATCCGTCCATCGCGTGCTCCCGTAGCTCCTTATCTTGTTGATGAGGGTCTTGAGCCGGTTGTATGTTTGCGTCGGCTCCTCGCCCCTTATCATGGCGAACCGTCCAAGCTCTCCCTCCACCAACTCTATCTTGGTGAGCAAGGTGACGTCGTTCCCCTCATGAGAAATCTTGAGGGTGTCCCAGATCTGCTTGGCATTGTCCAAGCCGCTCACCTTGTGATACTCGTCCCTGCACAAAGAGGCTAGCAACACAGTAGTAGCTTGTGCATTTTTATGAATTTGTTCATTAATAAACATAGGGCTATCCGAGCTATCAAATTTCATTCCACTTTCCACAATCTCCCAAATGCTTGGATGGAGAGAAAACAGGTGAGTACGCATTTTGTGGCTCCAAAATCCGTAATCCTCTCCATCAAAGTGAGGAGGTTTGCCAAGTGGAATGGGAAGCAAATGAGTATTTGAGCTATGCGGAATACGCGAATAATCAAATGAAAAGTTCGAATTGACCGTCTTCCTGTAGTCGTTGTCGTCGTCCTTTTGGGAAGAAGTGGATTCATCACTATCGTCGTAGTAGATGATCTCCTTGATACGCCTCGTCTTCTTCTTCTTCCCTTCCTTTCGTCTATGGCCCGAGCCGGAGTCGGTAGGCTTGTCGTCCTTCGGCTCGTTGACGAAGGTCTCCTTTTCTTTGTCGTTGATCACAATACCCTTCCCCTTAGGATCCATCTATTCGGGCGGTTAGTCCCTTTGTGAATAGAACGGCTCTGATACCAATTGAGAGCACCTAGAGGGGGGGGGGTGAATAGGTGATCCTGTAAAAACTTCAAACTTAAGCCACAAAAACTTGTTATGTGTTAGCACGATTATTGCCAAGTGGCTAAGGTGAAGTCTCAACAAAACACAATACCACAAGAGATCAAGACAGAGGTGACACAGTGGTTTATCCCGTGGTTCGGCCAAGCCAATGCTTGCCTACTTCCACGTTGTGGCGTCCCAACGGACGAGGGTTGCAATCAACCCCTCTCAAGCGGTCCAAAGACCCACTTGAATACCACGGTGTTTTGCTTTTCCTTTCACTATCCCGTTTGCAAGGAATCTCCACAAATTGGAGTCTCTTGCCCTTACAAGTATAATCACAAAGAAAGCACAGAGTAAGGGAGGGAAGCAACACACACAAATCCACAGCAAAAGCGCACACACACGGCCAAGACTCGAGCTCGAATGAATATCTCAGAGTTCACACTAGAACAGAGCTCGAATCACTTAGAATCACAAATGAATGCGCAAAGAACTTGTGTGGATGATCAAGAATGCTTAAGAGTTGCTTGTGTGTGTCCTCCATGCGCCTAGGGGCCCCTTTTATAGCCCCAAGGCAGCTAGGAGCCGTTGAGAGCAATTTTAGAAGGCCATCCTTGCCTTCTGTCGTCGGGGGCACCGGACAGTCCGGTGCACACCGGACACTGTCCGGTGCCCGATTTGTTTCCTTTTCAGGCGCTTCCGACCGTTGGAACCCGATGGAGATCTGCGAGCCGTTGGCGCACCGGACATGTCCGGTGCACACCGGACAGTCCGGTGCCGTCTTCCGACCGTTGGCTCGGCCACGTGTCCCGCGCGGATTGCGCGGCCGACCGTTGGCCCTGGCCGACCGTTGGCTCACCGGACAGTCCGGTGCACACCGGACAGTCCGGTGAATTTTAGCCGTACGCCGTCGGCGAATTCCCGAGAGCGGCCAGTTCGCGCCGAGTCGGCCTGGCGCACCGGACACTGTCCGGTGCACACCGGACAGTCCGGTGCTCCAGACCGAGCAAGGTCTTGGCT
Organism: Zea luxurians; assembly: GCA_029449295.1. Lineage (NCBI taxonomy): Eukaryota > Viridiplantae > Streptophyta > Magnoliopsida > Poales > Poaceae > Zea > Zea luxurians. Next base: position 5,193,475 of record JAOPSE010000129.1, on the reverse strand, counting down.
GCACACAGCCAAGTCTTTTTCTCTCCTTCTCTTTTCTTCTTCCTTCTGTTTCTAACACTTAGACAAGCATGTTAGTCCACACAACCAATGTACTAAGGCTTAGAAACGTACCTTTACTTCATGATTTGCACCTTGTTCATCCATGTACACAAATTCACAATTAAACACATGTGTTGACACTCAATCACCAAAATACTTAGAAATGGCCCAAGGGCACATTTCCCTTTCACATGTGCGGTCCGTTGATGTAGAGAGTGTCGGACGGTGAAAGATCGACGATGTCGTTGAACGCTCCATCCTTCTCCTGGCAAGGAGCGTATCCTGAGGAGGAGGTGCTGTGATGAGGACGAGTGGCGCCAACCTTTTGGCACCTCCCGCGAGCAGGCTGCGAGGGCATTGAGGATCCCTCTCCTTCTATCCGGCCAGAGCCGCGTCCTCTCTTGGAGAGGGAACAACGAGGCGGGGGAGAGGGAGCCGGTGATTCCTCCTGAATCTCGTCCGAGTCGCTGCTGAACTCTACCACCGAAGGGTTGCGGCGATGCACCATGCTTGGAGAGGCTTTGGGAAGTTTGACCGGTTGAAGTGAGTGAGTGGGGAGGCTCAAGAGGCTGAAATGCTAAGGCTTGAACATTTGTGAGTGAGGGAAGAAAGGGGGAAAGCCTATAAATAGGTAGCTGAACTGGTCACCAAGGGACCGGTTCAACCGCCCCCCCATACCGGTTCAACCGGTTTTGTGCAGTGTGGTCTGGTGAGCAGATTCGGTCAAGGGAATAAAGCAAAAAAATCTGACACATCTGCAAAAAGTGACAGCTGACGCGTCTGAAAAGTGTACAGTACCTGACGCAGTCTGAAAAGGCGCGAAAAAGCGACTAACGCGATAGGAAAAGTGACTGACATGACATAAATTAAGGCTGCAGATTCTTTAAAAAAGCAAAACCTGAAAAAGGTGATCTGACGTCTGAAAAGGTGCTGACGCAGTCTGAAAAAGTGTCCAGAAAAAGGCTGACGCAGTCTGAAAAAGCGGTCAGCGCAGACTGAAAATTGGTCAGACTGACCGTTCAGACTGAGCCAGACCGGTTCAACCGGTCCTAGACACCGGTTCAACCGGTTTCAGCCAGGGAGTTTCCTGGTTAAAACCAGCCGAGCTGAAGTTCAACTCAGAAGTTTAGCTGGTCTTTCCAGCTGAACTAGAAATTTCAGCTGATCAAACCAGTTGAGCTTCGAGTGAAATTTTAAAATAAGTTTTGACACTAAATCTCATTTTAATTTTAATATTTTCGCAAAGTTTGAATGAACATCACTAACATTTAAACCTTTCAAACAAAGAACAGTGAATCAAACAATCTTTGTGTCCGTTTTCAAGTTAAGTTTTCAAGTTAAGTTACGAGAATCCAAGATATTTAATTCACTTCTAAGAAAGCAAAATCTAGTCTCATCGAGGGGTTTTGTGAAGATATCGGCTAGTTGATTTTCTGTGTTTACATGACATAGTTCGATATCCCCTTTTGCTTCGTAGTCCCTCAGAAAATGGTGTCTTATGTCTATGTGTTTGGTTCTAGAGTGTTGCACGGGATTATTGGCTATTTTAATGGCGCTCTCATTGTCACATAGAAGTGGAATTCTTTTAAATTCACAGCCAAAATCCCTCAAAGTTTGCTTCATCCATAGCAACTAAGCACAACAAACACCAGTAGTTATGTATTCGGCCTCGGCAGTGGAAATGCAACACAGTTTTGCTTCTTAGAGCTCCAAGACACCAGGGACCGCCCAAGGAATTGGCAAGTCCCAGAGGTGCTTTTTCGATCTAATTTGCAACCGGCAGTCTGAGTCAGAGTAGCCAAATAAATCGAAAAAGGAGCCCTTGGGATACCATAGACCTAGATTTTGGGTGTGAACTAGATATCTCAAAATTCTCTTAACAGCCACTAGGTGACACTCATTCGGGTTAGCTTGAAAACGGGCACACATGCACACACTAAGCATGATATCTGGTCTAGATGCACATAAATATAACAGAGATCCAATCATTGATCTATAAAGCTTTTGATCTACAGTTTTACCTTCTTCATTTAAGTCGAGATGACCATTTGAATCCATTGGTGTCTTGGCGTGCTTTGCCTTTTCCATGCCAAACTTCTTGAGCATGTCTTGTGTGTACTTGGTTTGGCACAGAAAGGTTCCTTCCTTGAGTTGTTTAACTTGAAATCCTAGGAAGTACTTGAGCTCGCCCATCATGGACATCTCAAACCTATTTGTCATAACCCTACTAAATTCCTCACAAAATGTTTCATCAGTACTGCCAAATATAATGTCATCAACATATATTTGACATACAAATAATTGATTGTCAACTTTGCGAGTAAATAAAGTATAGTCTACTTTTCCTATTCCAAAACCATTTTAAGCAAGAAATCTTTAAGACATTCATACCATGCTCTAGGAGCTTGTTTAAGCCCATAGAGCGCTTTGTGAAGAAGGTAGACATGATTTGGCTTCTTAGGATCTTCAAAGCCCGGCGGTTGCTCCACATAGACCAATTCTTGCAGTGGTCCATTTAGGAATGCACTTTTGACATCCATTTGATACAATTTTAAATCATGGTTAGTAGCATAGGCAATTAATATTCTTATGGACTCTAACCTTGCTACCGGTGCATAGGTCTCTCCAAAGTCAAGTCCTTCCACTTGAGTGAAACCTTGAGCAACCAGCCGCGCCTTGTTCCTTGTGACCATGCCGTTTTCATCTTGCTTGTTGCGGAAGACCCATTTAGTTCCAATGACATTTTGCTTGGGTCTTGTTACTAAGGACCAGACTTCATTTCTTGTGAAGTTGTTAAGCTCTTCTTGCATAGCGATGATCCAGTCTGGATCACTTAGTGCTTCTTCTACCTTAAGTGGTTCAAGAGAGGAGACAAACGAGTAAAATTCACAAAAATTTGCTAAACGAGATCGAGTTGTTACCCCTCTCCTGATGCTACCCAGGATGTTATCCACAGGATGATCTCTCTGAATGCCCTGGTGTACTCGAGGGTGAGGCACCAGGGAATGTTTCTGAATTTGATCATCACTTTCATCTTGTTCAGTGGCTTCTTCACTAGCAACTTCTTCTTGCTCATTTTCCACAATGGTTGGCATATCTTGCGGTAGGCACTCTTCTTCAAGGATTGTATGGCTTGAGGTTGATGGGTTTGCTTGGATGGAAGGATTTTCACCAACCACTCTAGCACTCCCATCAACAACTCTATTTGTCATCCAAATTCTCCCTTCATCATCGTCCTTTTCTTGTGGCTTCACTTCACCTATTGCAAGCTTCTTGATGGTTTCATTTGGTGAGATCTCATTCCCTGCAATATCATTAGAAACATGCCCTTGCGAGCCATTAGATTCATAAAATGTCATATCTATCGCTATTTCAACAAGGCCAGTGGTATTGTTGAAAACACGATATCCATGCACATTTGATGCATAACCAAGCAAGAAGCCCTCGTCCACTCTAAGAGCAAACTTCAAGCTCTTGACTTTCTTGTTAAGAATGAAGCATTTACAACCAAAAACTCTAAAGTAGTCAACCTTAGGTTTGTTACCGATCAGAAGCTCGTAGGCAGTCTTCTTGTAGATCTTGTGAAGATAAAGGCGGTTGATTGCATGACAGGCGGTGTTGACCGCCTCTGCCCAAAAATTGTCAGGTGTCTTGTATTCATCCAACATGGTTCTGGCGGCTTCGACTAGTGTTCGGTTCTTCCTTTCCACAACACCATTCTGTTGTGGAGTGTAGGGGACCGAGAACTCATGTTTGATTCCTTCTTCGCTTAAGAATTCTTCAACACCTGTATTCTTGAACTCTGTCCCATTATCACTTCTCACCTTTTTTATTTTTAAATCAAACTCATTTTGAGATCTTCTCATAAATTTCTTTAAGGTCTCTTGGGTTTCACCTTTGTCACTCAAAAAGAAAACCCAGGTGAAGCGAGAAAAATCATCAACAATAACTAAACCATACTTACTGCCACCAACACTAATGTAGGCCACAGATCCGAAGAGGTCCATATGAAGAAGCTCCAAAGGCCTCTTGGTTGTGACCACATTCTTTGATTGATGTGGAACGCCATGTTGCTTCCCTGCTTGACATGCGCTGCATACCTTATTTTTCTCAAACATAACATTTGTTAGTCCAATGATGTGATTATCCTTTTGAAGTTTGGCCAAGTTCCTCATGCCAACATGAGCTAGCCGGCGATGCTAAAGCCAACCCTTGTCAGATTTTGCCACTAAACAAGTCTCAGGCGTCACTCTACTAGTTGAGAAATCAACAAGATAGAGTTTGCCCTTCAAGCGACCTGTAAAAGCAACAGAGGAATCCTCCCTTCTGAGAATCTTCACATCAACATCAGTAAATAGGCAATTATATCCCATTCCACAAAGTTGTGAAACGGACATCAAGTTATAGCTTAACAAATCAACTAACAAAACATTTGAAAGTGACTGGTGGTCAGAGATAGGAATGTTACCAACACCAATCACTTCACTCTTGCCACTATCTCCAAACACAATTTCTTGTGCTTCTTGAGTTAGTTGCAAGGAGTGAAACATGTCTTTCTCCTCGGTCATGTGATTTGTACATCCACTGTCAAGCACCTAGCTTGACCCACCAGAGGAGTAGACCTACAAAACAAATTTAGGCTATGCTTTTAGGTACCCAAATTGAATTGGGTCCTATAGTGTTAGTTATAGCCTTGGGTACCCACACACTTCTTTTCATGACCTTTCTCTTAGTGTAGGCACCCACATATTTAACAACCAATTTTCCTGAATCTCAAGTCAACATATAATCACAAAGATAAGAATGAGAAATGGGAGCTCTAAACTTTTCTCCATTTGTGGAGATCGCATCCTTCATCTTGTTTTTTGTGTAACTCAAGTTTACCTTTGCTTGAGTTGACTTGTCCTTTGAGGAGTGAATCCTCCCCAAGGCATCATATAGGGTGGTTCCCTCTATGAACTTGGGGGATCTCCACCCCTTATGCTCTATGCTAGGGTTTACCTTATGTGAGTTGTACCCAAGCCCCTTTCTCCCATTGTTGGGCTTCAAGGACTTGTACTTGGGTTCAACTTTCTTTAACCCATCATTGCTAGAGCACTTCTTCAATATTTCTTTGACCATAACCTGTGGGCTTTTCTTCCTTGCATGGTTAGTCAAACAAAAAGAAGCATGATATTTTGTACAATGTTTACAAATATCATTATTTGAGAAGCTAGCCTTAGACTTTTCAACTAAAGATGAAGTGTTGAAGTTCTTGCAGTTGTCAAGTTGCACTTGGAGTTCTTGATTTTGAACTGTTAAGCATGACAAGCTTGATTCAAGTGCATCACTTTCATTTGCAAGACTAACTATAGAGGTTTTTACATTAGTCATTTCCTTATCTTTATCCTCTATAGTTACTTTGGCTAAAGATATTTCCTTAGTCAAAACCTCAAGCATCTCATCATTATTTGAAAGCAATTCTTGAAGCGCTAGGTTTCTCTCCTTTTCAAGGATGAGCAAGTCTTTTGAGCATCAAGAGTTGCTTTTCTTTTATCTAGCTTCTCCATTAGTTTAGTGATTACATTGTATCCATTTAAACCAAATTCTTTAATCATCTTATTTTTCATAGCAAGTTGTTCTTCATCATCATTAATAAAGTCATCATTAAACAAATGTACCTTGTCTCCTTTTGCCATGAGGCAAGTTGGAGTGTAGGAGTCGTCGTGAAGGTTGGTGAAGAGTTGCGAGCTTGAAGTAGATAGGATGGCGATGTTTGCCACCTCTTCCTCTTCTTCGAAGCTAGAACTTTCTTCATCGGAATTCCATTCTTCACCAATGTGGGCTTGACCATATTTCTTCTTCTTGAAATATTCCTTGTTCTTGCCCCCTTTTTGAACTTATCCTTTTTGTATTCCTTTTTGGCTTCTTGTTCCTTTTTGTTTGGACAATCCGCTATGAAATGACCGGTTTGGCCACATTCATAACATGCCCTCTTCTTTCCTTTTCTTTGATACTTATCATTTTTCCTCACAAACTTCTTGAAGGTTTTGATGAACATGGTTGTGTCTTCATCACTTGAACTATCTTCATCACTTGATGTTTCCACCACTTTCTTTGTCTTGTGATCTTTGTTCTTCTTAGAGGAATCTTGTTCACTTGAGATCAAGGCATGAGTGTCTCTTGTCTTGATTGGGGCTTCTTCAGACTCATGTTGTTAAATCTTTGCAAATAATTGGTGAGGTGTCATTTCCTCATAGTCATCACGGTCCCTTATCATTCTTGCTAGACTCTTATCCTTTTCTTTGTATGCTCTCATAAATGGTCTAGTGACCTTGGAATCGCTCCAACCTTCACTTTCAAGCACTCTTATTTTGTTGACCAACAACATTAGCCGGTCAAAGAGTGATTGAAGTGACTCACCCTTAGTCCAATCATATCGTGCAAGCTCACTCTCCAAAGCTTCAATTCTATGTCTCTTTGCTTTGGGGCTCCTTCATGTGACATTTTGAGAATGTTCCAAATGTCACGAGAATCCTCTCTTCCTTGGACTTTCTGGTACTCTTCCGGACAAATGCTTCCTTTTATTATGCTCACCCTTGAGCATTGTGGTGCACTTCTTGCATCATTTCCGGAGTCATCTCTTCTCCTTAGGCAGGCTTATGCATACCTATATTGACAATCTCCCAAAGACTAGGATGCACACCGATTAAATGCGATTTCATCTTATCGGCCCACTCGTCATAGTTCAACTCAGTAAGAGTTGGTAACTTTCCAAGTGGGGCGGAAGAGAAGTTGGGAATAAAATTTCTAGAATAATCAAATTGAACTTTATTGAACTCGTTACCTTTACTTTTGGTGGATGATCCTTCGATGGTGAGACTTACCTTGCTCATCACCCTTGACACCAAAAGTTCTACCAAATCATCATTGTATTCAAATTTTCCCTTTCCTTTGTCTTCTTCGGCCTTTCTTCTCGATTCTTCTTCTTCGACCCTTTTCTTAACATCTTCCTCTTTCATTTTGAGGAACATCTTCTCGGCAATCTTCATGGCGAGGTCAAGGACCTTGGGGTCCACTTCCTCACCGGAAGATGTGATGGGGATTTCCTCGAGGAGAGGATCCACATGGTCCCTTTGAGTAGACATGATCGTTTCCTCACGTGGTTAAGCGTAAAACGAGGTACGAAGCTTTGATACCAATTGAAAGTAGCCTAGAGGGGGGTGAATAGGCTAATCTGAAAATTTTCACAACAAACTTTGAAAGATTGTTAAATACACAGTTCAACTTGTGCAGGCCGGTTCAACAGCTACGTGCGCAAGTTGAAGCACTCTGAACCAATCCAACTGTTTTATAACCTTTAGACTATAATCTACTCGAAAAAGTATTTTGTGAGTCTTTTTAAGAAGCGAAGTATAACTAAGTTAGAATGTGAAGATGAATATATATAAAGGCTATTTCACTTCTAGATCCACTCTACGGAAAAATCTATATGTCAATCTTGCGAGTAAAAATATCTTAAGTTGAAGACAAGAAAGAACACAAGACACAAGATTTTAACCCGAGGTTCGGCCACACCACAAAGGTGTCCTACTCCCCGTTGAGGAGCCCACAAAGGGCTGGGTCTTTTTCAACCCTAATCCTCCAAAATCCGACCATAAAGGTCAAGGCAATCTCTTCTTATCTTAGCTCAAAGAGCGGGTGATACAAACTTCTTGGGGTCGTCCACAAATTTGGATACTCCCAAGCAACCTCAAATGGTCTTGAAACCTAAGGTTTCAAGAACACCAAGAACGCACAAGAGGAGTTTGCACAAGCTCAAGATTTTAAAAGAGATGGGAGAGGAGAAACCAAATCGTGAGCACAAGCACAAACCTCACACCCAAGAGCTCCTCCAACAAGGTTGAATCTTGAGGAAGATTGAAGTGTGAGAGAGAAGGGAGAGAGGAGTGCTTTATCTCAAGTCAGGTGAGCAATAAATGTGTAAGTGTGCAGCAACATTGAAGAGGGGGTGGAAGGTTGTATTTATAGCCATAGCTCAAAAACTAGCCATTTGACCTGGAACCCGGCTTAAGACCAGTTGAACCGCCCCCTAGGGTGGTTGAACCGCTCCCTGGCAGGTCAGCAGACTGACTGCCAGTCTGACTGCCAGACTGACTGGCAGACTGCCTACAGGCTGGTCAGGCATGACAGGACCGGTTGAACCGCCCCCTGACAACTCTGGTGATCTGACTGCTAGTCTGACTGGCAGGCTATAGGTCAGAAGTCAGAGGGGTTAGAGACCAGATGAACTGCCCCTCAGGACCAGTTCAGCTGGTCTAGACTAGAGAGTTTAGGAGAGAAAACCCCAGTGAAAGGGAATTAGGCTTACACCTATTTCCTAAACTAATTTTGGTGGTTGAATTGCCCAACACAAATATTTGGACTAACTAGTTTGCCCAAGTTTATAAATTCTACAGGTACCAAAGGTTCACCATAAGCCAATAAAAAGATCAAGAGAAAGGGTTCAAACAAAGGAGCAAAGGGACAACCAAAGGCACCCTGGTCTGGCGCACCGGACTGTCCGGTGCACTAGGGTTCTCCACGCGCTGAACTCCTCACCTTCGGGAAAACGCAGAGTCGCTCCGCTATAATTCACCGGACTGTCCAGTGTACACCGGACAGTGTCCGGTGCTCTAGGAATGAAGCGCCTCTGAACTCGCCAGCTTCGGGAATTCGCAACGGCTACTCCGCCATAATTCACCGGACATGTACGGTGTACACCGGACTGTCCGGTGTAACTGCGGAGCAACGGCTACTTCGGCGCCAACGGTCACCTGCCGTCGCATTAAATGCACGCCAGAGCGCGCAGAAGTCAGGCACGCGCGAAGAGACGCACCGGACACTCTACGGTGCATGTCCGGTGTGCCACCGGACATCCAGGCGGGCCCAACAGTCAGAGCTCCAACGGTCGGAACCCTAACGTTCGGGTGACGTGGCTGGCGCACCGGACATGTCCGGTGTGCACCGGACTGTCCGGTGCACCATGCGACAGATAGCCTCCACCCAAACGACTAGTTTGGTGGTTGGGGCTATAAATACCCCCAACCACCCCACATTCAAGTCATCCAAGTTTTCAACCTTCCAACCACTTACAAGAGCTAGGCATTCAATTCTAGACACACTCAAGTGATCAAATCCTCTCCAATTCCACACAAGGCTTTAGCGATTAGCGAGAGAGATTTGCCGTGTTCTTTTGAGCTCTTGCGCTTGGATTGCTTCTTTCTTTCTCACTTGTTCTTGTGATCAAAACTCCATTGTAACCGAGGCAAGAGACACCAATTGTGTGGTGGTCCTTGCGGGGAAGTTTTGTTCCCGGTTTGATTTGAGAAGAGAAGCTCACTCGATCCGAGGGACCGTTTGAGAGAGGGAAAGGGTTGAAAGAGACCCGGTCTTTGTGACCACCTCAACGGGGAGTAGGTTTGCTAGAACCGAACCTCGGTAAAACAAATCTGCGTGTCACACTCTTCATTCGCTTGCGATTTGTTTTGCGCCCTCTCTCTCAGACTCTTTATTATTTCTAACGCTAACCCGACTTGTAGTTGTGATTATATTTGTAAATTTCGGTTTCGCCCTATTCACCCCCCTCTAGGCGACTTTCAATTGGTATCAAAGCCCGGTGCTTCATTGGAGCCTAACCGCTCGAAGTGATGTCGGGAGATCACGCCAAGAAGGAGATGGAGACCGGCGACAAGCCCACTACAAGCCACGGGTCGACTTCATCGGAAGAGTCCCGCAACAAGAGGAAGGAGAAGAAGAACTCCTCCAACAAAGGGAAGGGGAAGGAGAAGAAATCCTCTTCCCACAAGTCGCATCGGAGAGGCGACAAGCACAAAAGAATGAGGAAAGTGGTCTACTACGAGACCGACACTTCATCAACGTCGACCTCCGGCTCCGACGTGCCGTCCGTCACTTCTAAGCGCCAAGAGCGCAAGAAGTATATTAAGATCCCCCTACGCTACCCTCGCACTCCTAAACATACACCTTTACTTTCCGTCCCATTAAGCAAACCACTAACATTTGATGGTGAAGATTATGCTAGGTGGAGTGATATGATGCAATATCACCTAACCTCACTCCACAAAAGTATATGGGATGTTGTTGAGTTCGGTGTACAGGTACCATCCGTAGGGGATGAAGATTATGACGAAGACGAAGTGGCCCAAATCGAGCACTTCAACTCCCAAGCCACCACTATACTCCTCACCTCTCTAAGTTGAGAGGAGTATAACATGGTGCAAGGGTTGAAGAGCGCCAAGGAGATTTGGGACGTGCTAAAGACCGCGCACGAAGGAGATGAGGTGACCAAGATCACCAAACGAGAAACGATCGAGGGGGAGCTCGGTCGCTTCCGTCTTCGCCAAGGGGAGGAGCCACAAGACATGTACAACCGACTCAAAACCTTGGTGAACCAAGTGCGCAACCTCGGGAGCAAAAAATGGGATGACCACGAAGTGGTTAAGGTTATTCTAAGATCACTTGTTTTCCTTAACCCTACTCAAGTTCAATTAATTCGTGGCAATCCTAGATATACTCAAATGACCCCCGAGGAAGTTATTGGTAATTTTGTGAGCTTTGAGTTGATGATCAAAGGCTCAAAGAAGATCAACGAGCTTGACGGCCCCTCCACGTCTGAAGCACAACCGGTCGCATTCAAGGCGACGGAAGAAAAGAAGGAAGAATCTACTCCAAGTCGAAAACCCATCGACGCCTCCAAGCTCGACAACGAGGAGATGGCGCTCATCATCAAGAGCTTCCGTCAAATCCTCAAGCAAAGGAGGAGGAAAGATTACAAACTCCGCTCCAAGAGAGTTTGCTACAAGTGTGGTAAGCCCGGTCATTTTATTGCTAAATGTCCATTATCAAGTGATAGTGATAGGGACAACGACAAGAAGGGGAGAAGAAAGGAGAAGAAGAGATATCACAAGAAAAAGGGCGGCGATGCCCATGTGTGCCGCGAGTGGGACTCCGACGAGAGCTCCACCGACTCCTCCGACGAGGACGCCGCCAACATCGCCGTCACCAAGGGTCTTCTCTTCCCCAACGTCGGCCACAAATGCCTCATGGCCAAGGATGGCAAAAGGAAGAAGGTAAAATCAAGATCCTCCACCAAATATGAAACATCTAGCGATGAGGATAATGCTAGTAATGAGGAGGATAACTTGCATATTCTTTTTGCCGACCTAAACATGCAACAAAAGGAAAAACTAAATGAGCTAATTAGTGCCATCCATGAAAAGGATGATCTCTTGGACTACCAAGAGGACTTCCTAATCAAGGAAAATAAAAAGCATGTTAAGGTTAAGAATGCTTATGCTCTAGAAGTAGAAAATGTGAGAAATTATCTAGTGAGCTAAGCACATGCCATGACACTATTGCCAACCTTAGAAATAAAAATACCAAATTAATTGCTAAGGTTGATTCTCATGTTTGTGATGTTTCAATTCCCAATCTTAGAAATGATAATGATGATTTGCTTGCTAAGATTGAAGAATTAAACACCTCTCTTGCTAGCCTTAGGATTGAAAATGAAAAATTAATTGCTAAGGCTAAAGAATTAGATGTTTGCAATGTTACAATTTCCAATCTTAGAGATAACAATGATATTTTGCATGCTAAGATTGTTGAACTTAACTCTTGCAAACCCTCTACATCTACCATTGAGCATGTTTCCATTTGCACTAGATGTAGAGATATTGATGTTGATGCTTTTCATGATCACATGGCTTTAATTAAACAACAAAATGATCATATAGCAAAATTAGATGCTAAAATAGCCGAGCATAACTTAGAGAATGAAAAGTTTAAATTTGTTAGAAGTATGCTCTATAGTGGGAGACGCCCTGGCATCAAGGATGACATTGGTTTCCAAAGGGGAGACAATGTCAAACTTAGTGCCCCTCCTAAGAAATTGTCTAACTTTGTTAAGGGCAAGGCTCCCATGCCTCAGGATAACGAGGGCTACATTTTGTACCCTGCCGGCTATCCTGAGAGCAAAATTAGGAGAATTCATTCTAGGAAGTCTCACTCTGGCCCTAACCATGCTTTTATGTATAAGGGTGAGACATCTAGCTCTAGGCAACCAACCCGTGCTAAGTTGCCTAAGAAGAAAACTCCTAATGCATCAAATGATCATGATATTTCATTCAAAACTTTTGATGCATCATATGTGCTTACTAACAAATTCGGCAAGGTAGTTGCCAAGTTTGTTGGGGGCAAACACAAGGGCTCCAAAACTTGTGTTTGGGTACCCAAAGTTCTTGTTTCTAATGCCAAAGGACCCAAAACCGTTTGGGTACCTAGTCAAGAACTAAAATTGTTTTGTAGGTTTATGCATCCGGGGGCTCAAGTTGGATCATCGATAGCGGGTGCACAAACCACATGACGGGGGAGAAGAAGATGTTCTCCTCCTACGAGAAAAACCAAGATCCCCAACGAGCTGTCACATTCGGGGATGGAAACCAAGGTTTGGTCAAAGGTTTGGGTAAAATTGCTATATCTCCTGACCATTCCATTTCCAATGTTTTTCTTGTTGATTCATTAGATTACAATTTGCTTTCCGTATCCCAATTATGTCAAATGGGCTACAACTGTCTATTTACTGATGTAGGTGTTACTGTCTTTAGAAGAAGTGATGATTCAATAGCATTTAAGGGAGTGTTAGAGGGTCAGCTATACTTGGTAGATTTTGATAGAGCTGAACTCGACACTTGCTTAATTGCTAAGACTAACATGAGTTGGCTCTGGCACCGCCGACTAGCCCATGTTGGAATGTAGAATCTTCATAAGCTTCTAAAGGGAGAGCACATTTTAGAACTAACAGATGTTCATTTTGAGAAAGACAGGATTTGTAGCGCATGCCAAGCCGGGAAGCAAGTTGGTGTTCATCATCCACACAAGAACATCATGACAACTGACAGGCCACTGGAGCTCCTACACATGGATCTATTCGGCCCAATCGCTTACATAAGCATCGGCGGGAGTAAGTACTGTCTAGTTATTGTGGATGATTATTCTCGCTTCACTTGGGTGTTCTTTTTGCAGGAAAAATCACAAACCCAAGAGACCTTAAAGGGATTCTTGAGACGAGCTCAAAATGAGTTCGGCCTAAGGATCAAGAAAATTAGAAGCGACAACGGGACGGAGTTCAAGAACTCACAAATTGAAGGCTTCCTTGAGGAGGAGGGCATCAAGCATGAGTTCTCCTCTCCCTACATGCCACAACAAAATGGTGTAGTGGAGAGGAAGAATCGAACTCTATTGGACATGGCAAGAACCATGCTTGATGAGTACAAGACACCGGATCGGTTTTTGGCTGAGGCGGTCAACACCGCCTGCTACGCCATCAACCGGTTATATCTACACCGAATCCTCAAGAAGACATCTTATGAACTCCTAACCGGTAAAAAGCCCAATATTTCATATTTTAGAGTTTTTGGTAGCAAATGCTTTATTCTTGTTAAAAGAGGTAGAAAATCTAAATTTGCTCCTAAAATTGTAGATGGCTTTTTACTAGGATATGACTCAAACACAAGGGCATATAGAGTCTTTAACAAGTCCTCAGGACTTGTCGAAGTTTCTTGTGACGTTGTGTTTGATGAAACTAACGGCTCTCAAGTAGAGCAAGTTGATCTTGATGAGATAGGTGAAGAACAGGCTCCATGCATCGCGCTAAGGAACATGTCCATTGGGGATGTGTGCCCTAAGGAATCCGAAGAGCCTCCACATGCACAAGATCAACCATCCTCCTCCACACAAGCATCTCCACCAACTCAAAATGAGGACGGGGCTCAAGTTGATGAAGGAGAAGATCAAAGAGATGAGCCACCTCAAGATGACGGCAATGATCAAGGGGGAGATACAAATGATCAAGACAAGGAGGATGAAGAGCCAAGGCCGCCACACCCAAGAGTCCACCAAGCAATCCAACGAGATCACCCCGTCGACACCATCCTCGGCGATATTCATAAGGGGGTAACCACTAGATCTTGTGTTGCACATTTTTGTGAGCATTACTCTTTTGTTTCCTCTATTGAGCCACACAGGGTAGAGGAAGCACTCCAAGATTTGGATTGGGTGATGGCGATGCAAGAAGAGCTCAACAACTTCACTAGGAACGAGGTATGGCATTTGGTTCCACGTCCTAATCAAAATGTTGTAGGAACGAAGTGGGTCTTCCACAACAAGCAAGACGAGCATGGTGTGGTGACAAGGAACAAAGCTCGACTCGTGGCCAAAGGGTATTCACAAGTCGAAGGTTTGGATTTCGGTGAAACCTATGCACCCGTAGCTAGGCTTGAGTCAATTCGTATATTATTGGCATATGCTACTTACCATGGCTTCAAGCTTTACCAAATGGACGTGAAGAGTGCCTTCCTCAATGGACCAATCAAGGAAGAGGTCTATGTTGAGCAACCTCCCGGCTTTGAAGACAGTGAGTACCCTAACCATGTCTATAGGCTCTCTAAGGCGCTTTATGGGCTCAAGCAAGCCCCAAGAGCTTGGTATGAATGCCTTAGAGATTTCCTTATTGCTAATGGCTTCAAAGTCGACAAGGCCGATCCTACTTTATTTACTAAAACTCTTGACAATGATTTGTTTGTATGCCAAATTTATGTTGATGATATCATATTTGGGTCTACTAACGAATCTACATGTGAAGAGTTCAGTAGGATCATGACACAAAAATTTGAGATGTCAATGATGGGGGAGTTGAAGTATTTTCTAGGATTCAAAGTCAAGCAACTTCAAGAAGGCACCTTCATTAGCCAAACGAAGTACATTAAAGATATTCTAACCAAGTTTTGGATGAAGGACGCCAAGCCCATCAAGACACCCATGGGAACCAATGGGCATCTCGACCTCGACACGGGAGGTAAATCCGTAGATCAAAAGGTATATCAGTCGATGATAGGTTCTTTACTCTATTTATGTGCTTCACGACCGGATATTATGCTTTCCGTATGCATGTGTGCAAGATTACAAGCCGATCCTAAGGAAGCTCACCTTAGGGCCGTAAAACGAATCTTGAGATATTTAGTTTATACTCCTAAGTTTGGCCTTTGGTACCCCAGGGGATCCTCATTCGATTTAATTGGCTATTCCGATGCCGATTTGGCAGGGTGTAAAATTAATAAAAAGAGCACATCGGGGACTTGCCAGTTCTTAGGAAGATCTCTGGTGTCTTGGGCTTCAAAGAAGCAAAATTCTGTGGCTCTTTCGACCGCCAAAGCCGAGTATATTGTCGCAGGTCATTGTTGCGCACAATTGCTTTGGATGAGGCAAACCCTTAGGGACTATGGTTACAAATTAACCAAAGTTCCTCTTCTATGTGATAATGAGAGTGCAATCCGCATGGCGGATAATCCCGTTGAGCATAGCCGCACTAAACACATAGCCATTCGGTATCATTTTCTAAGGGATCACCAACAAAAGGGGGATATCGAGATTGCATATGTTAGCACCAAAGAACAATTAGCCGATATCTTTACCAAGCCATTGGATGAACAAACCTTTACCAAACTTAGGCATGAGCTAAATATTCTTGATTCTAGAAATTTTTATTGATGTTTTGCACACATAGCTCATTATTATACCTTTGATCATGTCTCTTTTATATATGCTATGACTAATGTGTTTTCAAGTGTATTTCAAACCAAGTCATAGGTATATATTGAAAGGGAATTGGAGTCTTCGGCGAAGACAAAGGCTTCCACTCCACTCTATCACTCATCCTTCGCCGTCACTCCGAGCATCTCTCCATCTTTGGTATAATCGTCACTCATATGTTTTATTTGCCAAAGGGGAGAAAGTAGTTATCAAAGGGCCTATATTTCATTCCAAGTATCCGTTTTTGGCGATTCATGCCAAAGGGGGAGAAAGTATTGGCCCAAAGCAAAAGGACCGCACCACCACCCTAATTTTAAAATGATTTTCAATTGATAAATTTCAAATTAGTATCTCTTTGTGTTCTAAAGGGGGAGCAAGTAGTATTTTCAAAATTGATATCTTAAAAACCTCTTGAACACTAAGAGGAGAATTTATCTGAGGGGGAGTTTTGTTTAGTCAAAGGAAAAGCATTTGAAACAAAGGGAGAAAATTTCAAATCTTGAAAATGCTTCGCAAAATCTTATTCATTTACCTTTGACTATTTGCAAAAAGACTGTGAAAAGGGTTTACAAAAAGAATTTGCAAAAACAAAACATGTGGTGCAAGCGTGGTCCAAAATGTCAAAAATAAAGAAACAATCCATGCATATCTAGTAAGTGTTGGGGACTTGTCCTCAAAAGCTTCGGATTGAGAACAAGGCAACATAAAAAGTGTTAAGTGATAAGATCCTTCGTCCTTCGGAACATTATTTCCCTTCAGGATATAATGTGCTTCGGACGAAGGTTACAAGAAACATACCTTCGTAAATACAACAAATAATGACGAAGGATTCATATAAAACATGAAATATGATTTAAGCATCATCATAGATTCATTTCTATTTTATTAACATGAGAAAATAGAAATGATTTCAAATTACAAATGTACCTTCGGTCTTGAGAGAAGGTAAAAAGTACAAGCGTGACACAAAAGCAAATGCCAAGTCAGCGTGAACAGTACGGGAGTACTGTTCACCTATTTATAGACGAGGGACACAGCCCACGTAAAATTACATCCATGTCCATTACATTTCTCAATGACTTATGGAAATCTGTTAAGGTCCACGTGGTCTTTTCATCTTTAAGTCGGTTCCCCCTTCTGCTATCGCGCCGAAGCTTCCCTGCGCACGGCTTCGGCTATGCACCTCCCTTCGCAGAGTTTGGTAATCAGCCCGTCCTTCGTCTGGTTCAGGCTTCGTCTTGACCGTACTTCATATTCATAGTTCTGAATCCGAAAGCACCTGTTCACATAGTCCACTTGGAAAACATTGTCAATTCATGTTTTTGAGGACCTTCGGAGGACGAAGGCCCCCAACAGTAGCCCCTCGCAATATTAATTTGTCAATAATAAATTCAGATTGCGAAATGGACGAAGGCCCTGAGCCGAAGGTCCGAAAAAAACACCTTCCCTTTGCTAGAATAGCAACACTCACTGACAAGCGGGGTCTTTCAATTTTCACCGCCCCGAGGATATAAATAAGATCATACCGCAAACTTATTTGGTACGCACACTTGCCATCTGCTTCGGCCCACTAAATTTTTAGCTTGTGTGCACTAAGATTTGCTAATCTTTTTGATTTTGAAGCTTCGGATTTGGAAACAGTTTTTTAGCGCTTCCGAAGATGTCTGAAGGCAAGAAGGTCGCTGCTGAGACGAAGCTGAGTCTTGACGAAGAGAAGAACTTGGGTTTCATCATGGCGATGGCGGAGACCAATACAGAGAAAATCACCAAGGAAATTCTTGAAGGTCTGTCCGAAGACACTGATGACAGCGATAGTTTTGATGTAGAAAGTGGTGGGGAAGAGGCCGAAGATCGACCGTGGCGACCAAGCCACACAGTTTTTGGGAAAACTACTATCAAGCAGAGTCATATTGATAATATGAGGGGGCGATATTTTCGAGATATATCTATTGTGAGAGCTGATGCTGGGGAAAAAACTTCTCCCACCCCCGAAGAAGATGAAGTCGTTATCTTCCGAAGCTTTCTCAAGGCAGGGCTTCGATTCCCTCTGAGCAACTTTGTTGTTGAGGTACTAAAGACATTTCAAGTCTACTTGCATCAAATTACTCCCGAAGCCATCATAAGAATGGGGGTGTTTGTCTGGGCTGCAAGAAGCCAAGGTTTGGAACCAAACGCTAAAAGCTTCTGCAACATTCATGAGTTACTATACGAAACGAAGCCCTGGGGAAAAGAGCAATATCACAACAACTTTGGGTGTTACAGCTTCGGCGCCCGCTCCGGGTCAAGCTGCCCTGTGCCGACCTTTCGGAAAAGGTGGCCCGGAGCCTGGATGACTGAATGGTTCTATGTGAAAAATGACTTATCAGCGCAAGAAAATGTCAAGAGTATTATTATGCGCCCCATCTGGCAACGCTTCGGACTACGAAGGCCGAAGGTTGAAATGGACGAAGCGGCCGAAGAATGCCAAAGGGCCTTCGGGGTTATCTGCTCTTTTATTGGGTCAAGGGACTTGGTCCAAGAGCACATTGCCTTCAGGGTATGGCCACTTGCAGAAAAATGGGAAATACCGAAGGATACCATTAAAGAGTCCGACGAAGGCGGACTGGTCAGACTGAAGTACACATTCAAATATGCAGATAAATTTGTTGAACCTGATGACGACTGGTTGAAAAGCATTGAAACATTAAGTGACGAACTGCTTGGGGCATATTCGAAGGCTGAGAACACTGCGTTATCAGCAGCCTTCGGAGGCCGAAAAAAGAAGAGACTCAACCGGGTGTTTGATGCAATCGGGTTCTTCTACCCTGACTATCGTTATCCCATTCGAGGGCAGAAAAGGAAGAACACAACCTCTTCAAAAGAAGAAGCTGCAACTGCTCCTAGCGAGCCAGAACCGAAAAGAAAGAGGGTAAAGGTCCTCACACATCGGCCACGCCATATTGAACCAGCTTCGGTGCCTGAGTTCACCGGAGAAACTTCTTCGGCCGCCGAAGCTGAACAGCCAACCTTGCTGCCAGAAATTGCAGAGATAGCCGAAGCGCCATCCACAGAAAAAATGGAAGAAGCGAAAAAACCGACTAAGGAAAAAACATCAGAAGTTTTGAGTCCTGCAGCAGATGTCGAAACAACAAAAATCCAAAAGGGTCCATTAGTGACCCCAAAAAGGAAAAGAATGGTAAATGTACTAGATGTCTTGGAGACCATTAAGTCTTCAAGCACAACTCCAAAAAAGAGTGTTGAAGTTGCTGAAGCTTCTACTGAAGCTTCGACGCAACAAGCTGAAGCTGAAGCTGGGCCTTCAGAGCCCTACAAGGAGCAGCCTTTGGAAGCCGAAGCAATAAAAATACCAGAACCAGTTTTAGTTGAAGAAACTGACACTGCCATCCCCGAAGCGCCTGCCAGCATGTGTGATTACATCATACGACATGCTTCGGGGAAAAAACTATCTGAAGAAGAAACTCATGAAGCCAACCATTACGCGAGGGAGCTAAAATATCCGAAGGGGGCAGTAATATTCAATGGGACGAATGAAGATGACTTCTTATACTGCCTACCTGATAATAAAGAACTATCTGTCTGCCGAGAGATGGCAAGGAGTATAGGCTTCCCGAAGCTCGAAGCTGGATTAAGCGCCATGTCTAAAGAGGATCTCGCAGACAGTCTTGCATACAATAGCCTAAAGGTACGGGAATTAAGCGTTTGAAAAAACTTTTTTAATACGTAATTCATTCCTTTATTCTTATATGGATTCTTTTTCGTATAGGGCTTAATTTTAAGCAACGCATTAAGAGCCCAAAAAAGCGCCGAAGATGAAAGCTATGAGATTGCGTTCAACAATTTGCGCTCCGAAGTTATCAAATTGAGAAACGAAGCTCTGGAAAAGGACAAAATTCTGCTTACGCTGATAGATAAAGTAAAAAAGGACGAAGCTACTTCAAAAACCCAGGCCGAAGCCCAAAAGCGCGAGATTAAAGATCTTCAGAAACAGCTGGCTAGAGTTAAAGAGGAGCGCGTGCTTGAAGAAACAAAACGAGAACTTAGTGATCATATGGTCAATAAATTGGAATTAAGAGTTAAGGAGCTTCGCGCGTTTCAGAGGAAATGTTATGTCAAATCTGTAGAATGCGTCAAGAGGATAAAATCCAGCTTCGCCAGCGTTGGCGCGTTTTCTAGCGAAGAAAATTTTCCAAGAGGCAATCCCGAAGGTCCACTGGACTGGATCAGCCATGAAGCAGAAGCCTTCGAGGAAATCCTAAGCAGCCGCGGCGACATCTGTGCTTTCTCAGGTGCCAGAGGAGTTGCTGCTGTTCTAGAGAAAAAAGGTTGTGAACATATAAAATCTTTAGCCCAGTCCGAAGCTGCTCTGTCCTCTGAAGACATTAAAGATCCGTCGACCGAAGCAAGCATGGTTGGCGGTAAATTCTTTACTGATATCTGGGACAATGGCGGTCGGGAAATGGCGCAAGAGATAATTCGAAGAAGCGAAAAAGGCATCCATGATGCAAGGAAGGTGGCAGAAGCTGCCGAAAGAAGTACAGAGCCCGAAGGGAAATTAGGTATTAATTAGTCGTTCTCATTATGTTGTAACTTTGTTCGTGATTTGCAATATTAATGTAGAAATACTCTCTTCCCTCAGAACCTGCTGGATCGCTCACTGATCCTCATACAAAAGGGGATGAGGAAATTAAGCAAATGGCCGAAGCTATCATGGATAAAGTTGTTGATCAACTTCTAAATGAGGCCGTCGAAGCAGTTTTAAGAGAAGACTAGATGCTATTTGGAAAAAACATGTAGAGTGTAATCTATGTAACATTCTGTACATTTAAATGTAATATACAAGTCTCTTTTCATTATTCAATTCTTTACGATGCATGAAACTCTACATACATACCATTTTTGAGCCTTCGGCGAAAAAACACCTTCCCTTCTTTTCATGCTTCGTGAAGAAGACATTCTTCGTTAAAATTATTCTGATGAATCACATCCATGCTTCGTAAAAACATTCTCCGAAGCTATACAATTTCGGTATTGCTCTGATAAAGCCCGTCCATGCTTCGTAAAAATATTCTCCGAAGCTGTATTCCGAAGCTATACAACTTCGATGCCACTTTCTCAAAGCATCCTTTCGAAGGTTGATATTGTTTCCTTCTCTTGCCAAATGCAATATGATGTATGATGCTTATGCTATGCAAAATGATGTGATGATGTTATGTTATGCAAATGACATTTGTTCCGAAGTTACACACAAAATTTATTCGTAAGCTCTGCATTCCCTTAGGAACGTCTTTGGAGCTTCTTCGTCTTTTACTTAGACGGTATAAACTCTGCATTCCCTTAGGAACGTCTTTGGAGTTTCTTCGCCTTTTACTTAGGCGGTATAAACTCTGCATTCCCTTAGGAACGTCTTTGGAGTTTCTTCGCCTTTTACTTAGGCGGTATCAGCGTTGACTTTTCGCTGTATGCTCTGCATTCCCTTAGGAACGTCTTTGGAGCAAAAAACTTACGCTGCGCTCCCTTTGGAACGGCTTTTTGTAACTTCGGCAACTTACTCTGCGTTCTTTAGAACGACTTTTTATTGCTTCGAAAGATTTTTAATAATCCGAAAGTCCTCCTTGTTACCGCAAATTTTTAAGCTTCAGCCACTTAAACCTGTGGAGAAGATAGGTTTTCCTCATAACCAATCACAAAATTGTTATATGAAAACTGAAATGTTCTTTATTACACAGAAAATAGAACTTGAACGGAAAAAACTGCTATCAAAAAATAGGATATCTGTCAATAAATGTGCTTCGATTCTGGCACAGTACTGTTGACTGTGCGAGCTTCAGATTGCTCTCTGATATCCCTTTGATGCGGAGCATATTGGCTCCCTTCTGGCTGTTGGCCTTGTTGCAGCGGAGGTGGAGGCGGGAGCTGCTGCCATGAAGCTTGAGGTTGACTTGCCGAAGCTACAGAAACTGCAGGGTGGTTGCCCACATACTCCGGGATATAAGGCTGATGGTACGAAGCAGTATGCATGACCTGCTTCGGCTGGCCCTGTTGCGCTGCAGCTTCTGCTAGCTCCTTTTGTTTCTGGATGGTGACATGGCACATCCTGGTGGTGTGACCCTTGTTCTCACCACAGAATAAACAAAATATCCTCCTTGGTTGATCTCCAAATCTCCCGCCGAAGCCCCTGGCGCCTCTGCCTCTTGGAGCTGGTGGCCGGAAGAAGGTTTGCTGTTGCCCCGAAGCTTGTGAGGAGCACTGCGACCTGTTCTGTTGACTCCCCTTGTCATCATTTTGAGTGTTGTGGATGGACCTGACATGCCTCGGATAAAATCTTCCTCCGAAGCCCCTGGTCATCTCAGAGAATCTGAGGGCCTCCTCCCTTCTTTGACGAAAGTCGTTATCAGCACGAATGTACTCGTCCATCTTTTGGAGCAGCTTCTCCAGAGTTTGAGGAGGCTTCCTAGCAAAGTATTGTGCTGCAGGCCCAGGACGGAGCCCCTTGATCATGGCTTCGATGACAATCTCGTTGGGCACAGTTGGCGCCTGCGCTCTCAAACGCAAGAACCTTCTGACATACGCCTGAAGGTATTCTTCGTGGTCCTGAATGCACTGGAACAAAGCCTGAGCAGTGACTGGCTTCGTCTGAAACCCTTGAAAGCTAGTTAACAACATATCCTTCAGCTTCTGCCATGAAGTGATCGTTCCTGGTCGAAGAGAGGAATACCAGGTCTGGGCAACACTCCTGACAGCCATAACAAAAGACTTTGCCATGACTGCAGCATTGCCCCCATACGAAGACACTGTTGCTTCGTAGCTCATCAAGAACTGCTTCGGGTCTGAGTGGCCATCAAACATGGGAAGCTGGGGTGGCTTATAGGATGAAGGCCATGGTGTAGCCTGCAGCTCAGCAGACAGAGGAGAAGCATCATCGAAAACAAAATTTCCATGATGGAAATTTTCATACCAGTCATCTTCGTTGTAGAAACCCTCCTGACGAAGGTCTTTTTGTTGAGGCCTTCGGTCTTGTTCATCATGGGTAAGATGACGGACTTCTTCAGAAGCTTCGTCTATCTGCCTTTGGAGCTCAGCTAGCCTGGCCATCTTCTCTTTTTTCCTCTGCACCTGTTGGTGAAGCATCTCCATATCCCTGATTTCTTGGTCTAGTTCATCTTCCTGAAGCGTCGGGCTGACGGCCTTCCTCTTCTGGCTTCGGGCTTCCCGGAGAGAGACGGTCTCCTGGTTGGGGTCCAGTGGTTGCAGTGCCGCAGCCCCAGCCGCTGAAGCTTTCTTCGGTGCCATAGCGAAGGTCTATGGCTTCCGAAGGTGTTCAAAGAAAACTCGAAGTGGAAGTGAGTTCACCGGAGGTGGGCGCCAATGTTGGGGACTTGTCCTCAAAAGCTTCGGATTGAGAACAAGGCAACATAAAAAGTGTTAAGTGATAAGATCCTTCGTCCTTCGGAACATTATTTCCCTTCAGGATATAATGTGCTTCGGACGAAGGTTACAAGAAACATACCTTCGTAAATACAACAAATAATGACGAAGGATTCATATAAAACATGAAATATGATTTAAGCATCATCATAGATTCATTTCTATTTTATTAACATGAGAAAATAGAAATGATTTCAAATTACAAATGTACCTTCGGTCTTGAGAGAAGGTAAAAAGTACAAGCGTGACACAAAAGCAAATGCCAAGTCAGCGTGAACAGTACGGGAGTACTGTTCACCTATTTATAGACGAGGGACACAGCCCACGTAAAATTACATCCATGTCCATTACATTTCTCAATGACTTATGGAAATCTGTTAAGGTCCATGTGGTCTTTTCATCTTTAAGTCGGTTCCCCCTTCTGCTATCGCGCCGAAGCTTCCCTGCGCACGGCTTCGGCTATGCACCTCCCTTCGCAGAGTTTGGTAATCAGCCCGTCCTTCGTCTGGTTCAGGCTTCGTCTTGACCGTACTTCATATTCATAGTTCTGAATCCGAAAGCACCTGTTCACATAGTCCACTTGGAAAACATTGTCAATTCATGTTTTTGAGGACCTTCGGAGGACGAAGGCCCCCAACAGTAAGTAATATTTATTGGCTCAATTCTAAGTAACCTTTGCACTTGCATATGCAAACTAGTTCAAATTTTGCACTTCTATATTTGCTTTGGTTTGTGTTGGCATCAATCACCAAAAAGGGGGAGATTGAAAGGGAATTAGGCTTACACCTATTTCCTAAACTAATTTTGGTGGTTGAATTGCCCAACACAAATATTTGGACTAACTAGTTTGCCCAAGTTTATAAGTTCTACAGGTACCAAAGGTTCACCATAAGCCAATAAAAAGATCAAGAGAAAGGGTTCAAACAAAGGAGCAAAGGGACAACCGAAGGCACCTGGTCTGGCGCACCGGACTGTCCAGTGCACCAGGGTTCTCCACGCGCCGAACTCCTCACCTTCGGGAAAACGCAGAGTCGCTCCGCTATAATTCACCGAACTGTCCGGTGTACACCGGACAGTGTTCGGTGCTCCAGGAATGAAGCGCCTCTGAACTCGCCAGCTTCGGGAATTCGCAACGGCTACTCCGCTATAATTCATCGGACATGTCCGGTGTACACCGGACTGTCCGGTGTAACTGCGGAGCAACGGCTACTTCGGCGCCAACGGTCACCTGCCGTCGCATTAAATGCGTGCCAGAGCGCGCAGAAGTCAGGCACGCGCGAAGAGGCGCACCGGACACTCTACAGTGCATGTCCGGTGCGCCACCGGACATCCAGGTGGGCCCAGCAGTCAGAGCTCCAACGGTCGGAACCCTAACGTTCGGGTGACGTGGCTGGCGCACCGGACATGTCCGGTGTGCACCGGACTGTCCGGTGCACCATGCGACAGACAGCCTCCACCCAAACGACTAGTTTGGTGGTTGGGGCTATAAATACCCCCAACCACCCCACATTCAAGTCATTCAAGTTTTCAACCTTCCAACCACTTACAAGAGCTAGGCATTCAATTCTAGACACACTCAAGTGATCAAATCCTCTCCAATTCCACACAAGGCTTTAGCGATTAGCGAGAGAGATTTGTCGTGTTCTTTTGAGCTCTTGCGCTTGGATTGCTTCTTTCTTTCTCACTTGTTCTTGTGATCAAAACTCCATTGTAACCGAGGCAAGAGACACCAATTGTGTGGTGGTCCTTGCGGGGAAGTTTTGTTCCCGGTTTGATTTGACAAGAGAAGCTCACTCGGTCCGAGGGACCGTTTGAGAGAGGGAAAGGGTTGAAAGAGACTCGGTCTTTGTGACCACCTCAACGGGGAGTAGGTTTGCTAGAACCGAACCTTGGTAAAACAAATCCGCGTGTCACACTCTTCATTCGCTTGCGATTTGTTTTGCGCCCTCTCTCTTGGACTCTTTATTATTTCTAACGCTAATCCGACTTGTAGTTGTGATTATATTTGTAAATTTCAGTTTCGCCCTATTCACCCCCCCCCCTCTAGGCGACTTTCACCCAGCTCAACTGCCAGGAGACAAGTTCAGCTGGTGTATGGTCAAAGAGGTCCACAACTGAAGTTGAAGTTCAGCTAGGTTGAGAAAGCTCAACTCAGCTGAAAAGCTCAGCTGCAGCTGAAGAAGCTCAACTCAGCTGAAAAGCTCAACTGCAGCTGAAGAAGCTCAACTCAGCTGAAGTCAAGTTCAGCTGGAAAGCTCAGCTACAGTTGAAGAAGTTCAACTGTTTTCAGCAAGAACACTCTAGGTTTCTCAAACCTAACCACGGTCAACCATAGAATGTTAAAGTGATTTTTGGTTTTCAAAAGTAGCTTTTGAATTTGGGAACTTGAGCTATAGCAAACACCATTACCTGTGCAAAAAATACTAAGGAAGAATTACATCATGCAACTCAAGATTTACATAAAATTTTATACGTCTGTTGCATGAAGTCCTTGTTGCTTCCTTGAGTTCCTATTGCTTTCTAATCATACATTGGGAACAAAAACTGTTAGTATCCTTATTTGTTTTGTCATTAAATCACCAAAACCCTCACTAGGGGGTGATTGCACTTACACTCTTTTCAGGAATACTTGATGAGTTGTAGCTTTACATCGATGTATTTGGCCTTGGCCTCCCATTTCTTAGAAGCCTAGGAAGACTTGTAGTAGTTTCTTGGGTTGCTAGCTTTTTCGATTTCACTTTTAGTTTTTCCTCTAGTTGTTGGTAGGCCCACACCTTCCTCTCCAGACAGTGGTGAACCTAGAGTAAATCAGAGGCGGATGCACATGTCTTGAGGATGCATAATAAAAATTTGTATGTGGTACATATATAGTGAAACTGCTAGAGAAAACCTTCCTCTCTAGACAGTGGCGAAGCTAGAGTAAACCTGCTATATCGTCTAATGCGTCGTGAGCCTCTTAGCAAAGTCACGCTCTTCGAAATGGGGACCTATTCTGCCCCCTATGGTGGCAGAACTCGCCTCTAGCTCTTAGTGAAGGAGCTTAGGGTTCTCACTATCATTTTCCTTCATGGCCTTCCACTCGCATTCCAAGCCACTTGTGCTTGGATTTGTGTCCTATGCTCCTCCATTACCTTGATGACCGCTAGGTCATGCTTCTTTGAAAGCTCCAGACGCCCATCGCTTCTTGCATCAGTGTCACAACATCTCCCTAATCTACTCAGCGCTATCATGGACTTGAGTTGTCATGGCCCTAGTGACTTTATCTTTGTTCATCACCTTCTGAGTGGCCTCTTCCATACCCCTCCTCCAAAAGAGTATAGAGAGTAGTCGCCGCCTAGGTCTCCTTGATGCCCTCTTCTGGTCGGACCCATTTTTGGGCAAGGAGGTCATGCTCCTCCTTGCTCCTCTGCCACTCAACTACCGTAGGTGCTCAAAACTCCTCAACGACCAGATGGGCCTACTCTTACGCCTCGTCCAGGGGCAGGGGATGCCCTAAAGATTTTCTATGGGTCATAGATGTGATGCCACCTTGCACATTGACACCTAAATGTAGACGCGATTGTGATTTTTCCTTCTATTGAGGTCTCACGCGGGTTCGCCCACCCTGTGACGGTATCTTGCTGCTCTGGTGGAGTCTTGGGGAACAGTCTATAAAAAACCTTTTAAGATATAGATAGAAGATAAACAAGACATAAAGACAAATATAGAATGGTTTTTAGAAAAATGTTCTTTTTTAAATAAACTCTTTTATCTTCTATAAATATTAAAAAAATCCTCACACATCCGACTCGTGTTAGATAGGGGTGATAATAGATTATGATTGGTTTAAACCTTTAATTGATTTTATTTCAAAAATGAATAGAAAGGGTTTGGTCCTAATATGATCTATCTTAAATTTTATAGTGTAAAATTTAGAGCCTATTACGTCCCTAGGTGTTAGATTTGGACTATTTATACCAATGGTTTGATGCCAATGGTTTGGTGACCGTACCCGGATGATAAGAACTTTTTCCCTGAAAGTTTACCACAAAGAAAGAAAAAGGTATAAAATAGCTCCTATTGGCTCTGCTAATGGTATTGATTGTTTGAATGTATTAGAGCTCATACTTAGTTGGCTAAAAACTGCTATGAAAGTATATGGTCAATAAATAGCTAGCAAACTATTAGCTAATTTACTAGGCTGTTTGAATATTTTCAACTAATTTTAGCAGTTAACTATTGACATTAGTTGAGACAATATTTCGCCTTGGGACATTAGTTGGAGTGGCGTTTATGATTTGATTCGTTCATTAGCGATAAATGTGCTCCTTTTTAGTAGGATGCAATCTTTGTTTCTGTCACACCATTTCTTAGCGCACCTAAAACTACGGTTTAGACCCGGTTTGTTTCCTTCCTAAATTATATAATCCAGCTTATGTATTATATAAGTACATATTGACATGCCTTATGAATTATCATAATCTAGGTATCTAGATTATATTATCCTAATAATTTGTTTTGTTTGTTTACCTCTCAACTTATCTAAGCTAGATTATATAATCTAGAGGGAAAACAAACAAGGCCTTAGTACTCCAGTATAATCTCATTTGTAATACTTGTATGCTATCTGCTCATAGTTTCGTGCATGTTTCATGCTAATCATCAATAATGCAATGATATCCGGAACTCGATTGTGTCGATGTACAGTCTTGATCTTTTAAGGCACATTGCCCCTTGTATGAAATATAAGTACATCTAGGATCCGCCTCTTATACAAAATACAGGTATGTCTAGGATTGTTGTTGGTCAAACGTGAAATTTGATCTTTAACAATCTACCTCTGACCCAAATATAAGTACCATATTAGCACAACATTGACCTTCATTATAAAAGAATATGTGGATTGACAACATACGATTAATGCTACTAGATTCAATCATGAATAACAATTTCATAGTTCTATAACTCCTTTCATCTTTAAACGAATGAGGACTTAGGAGATGAAGGAGCTTACGAAGTAGATTGGAAGTGTTGGGTGAAACTAGTGCAAGTTCCTTGTCATGCAATTTATGTCTACTAATGAATATTGGTTGCTCCAGCCTTGTTGTTGTATGAAAGAATGTGACGTGCTGAGCACTGAATACGCTAATGCTCTTTTGAATGGAAGTGATACGTCTGAGCTGAATTGGCTTTGCATTATACTTTTGAATAAACCGGGGTGTGTCTTTTAGCCCTTATATATCCAGGGTTCGGCTAGGCGGCGGTTAGGCGGCGCCTAGGCGTGCCTAGGCGCTAATCGGCGGGCTGCCGCGTAGCCTAGGGGGCTGTGCGGCGTCTAGGCGGGCGCAGCGCCTAGGCAGCGCTCAGCCGCGCCTCCGCGGCGAGTTTGCGGCGCGCAGGCGCCATAGGCGGGCGTGTAGGCGGGCGGCGGGAGCGCGCGTCGATTTTTAGCGCGTAGGCGGGCGCGTATGGAGTTTTTAGCGCGCGTCGTGCTCCTCCCGCGCGGGAAAATCCAGAGTACAGCCGCTATCCCGCTCGGTCTCCCTCCTCCCAGCCGCTATCCCGCTCGGCCTCCCTCCTCCCCGCACGGCGCTATCCCGCTCGGCATCCCTCCTCCCCATGCGGCAAAATCCAGCCGCTATCCCGCGCCGGAGGAAGTGCAGCCGCCGGCCTCCCTCGTCCCCGCCGGCCCTGCTTCCTACCAGTGCCAAGGTGAGTTCTCCTCCCTCGCCGGCTGCTCCCCTCACTGCTCATCCCTCTCCGCTAACTTGGCCTCTCCTGCTAACTTGGCCTCCCCTGCTTTCCTCCCCTAGTTTTAGCCTCTAGATCCTGCGGTCAAGAGAAAGGATAGCCTTCAGAAACTGAAAGGATTAAGGATGTCATCAGAAACTGCAGTTGCACCTTCTGAAACTGAAGCAGCTAGAGCGAATATATAGTAGTTATATACGTAATATATAGTTATATACATAATATATATATAATTTATGGCTATATTGCCAAAACGCCTAGAAAAGCGCCTAGAAGCGCCTAAGACCGAGTACTCCCGACTAGGCGCTAGGCAATGGGTCACCGCCTAGATTCCGCCTAGCGCCTAGCTGAACCTTGTATATATCTAATAGATGGATGGGCTACAACCTATAATATTCGCAGACAACTTTCATGTACAATACGTTTTGATTTGTAGTTTACTTCTATTTTGCCAGCTCAAACTTCTCTGTTCTTTTAACAAATCATTAGGAAACAATCTATTTTTAATCATCGAACTATTGTATGGGTTTTCGAACATCGAATTTCAGAAGTAGGCATCGAAGTATCAATAGGACTAGTTTTTCAAAGTAGTTTTGCTTTTATATGTTTTTAAACAAAAAATGATTAAATAACATCGATTCATTTAAATCAAAATAATAAAACCAGTATATTTTTTTAAAAAATAATCCATTTATTGATGGTCTGTTTAGAGTTATATGGATAATTACTCATTAAAAAATCTACCAAAGAAGTTCTTTGATAAGTTCTTCCTAGAGAAGGGGAGGAGTTCCTAAAAAAATTATAGAAACCGGGAGTTAGAAAAGGAAGCTTCTATTAGCTCCTCTCATATTTTCCTCTTCGCGGGTCCATGTCGCATGAGGAGCTACGTTTTCAACTAAATATAGTGCTTTTTTATAGTTTTTCTTGAAAATAGGGAGAGTTATTTTTATAGAGAAGTTAGAGCTAGAGCTAGAAGAGCCCTACTAAAGGGGGCTTATTTAGACCCTGTTTGGCAAAGCTTCACTTTAATCATTTGAATTATGTTTCAGTTTTTTCTATCCAAACAGATCTACCTCCAAGAGCACTAGATTAAAAAAAAACTGAAACTGAGACCAGTTTCATGAAATTTTCGAAGCTCCTCAAAGGGTACTTCAAAAACATCGTTTTCATATCTCCTTATAAGGTTACAGAAAAATTACCCATTATGCCATTGTTTACATTACCTACTGATTCATGTCTCTTTCTCCACCCGCTAATCATCAAGGTTAATTAAAGAAGCCCACACAAATTAATTGTATTATAGAAACGGGAGTTTATGTGTAAGCCTCTTGAACCCCATCTTACCAATTTATTGAAATTATTTTATGGTAAAGCTGAAAAACTGAAGCTGCAACTTTTGAAGTGAAACACTCCGAATCAGGATCTTATTGTTTTGTGCTACATTAGACTACACAACCAAAATGGTTCCGATGGTTCGAGTACGAGGCGACACTAACCTCACACATTCCATTCTCCACCATATCTAGACATTTCATGGATCATTGGATTTACTTTATTTAATCGCTTGAGCAGGTAACAAAATAGGTTCCTGATAAAACGGGACGTCGAACGTACATTCCAAATAAATGAAAGCACAACTACGAGCAATAAAATACGACCAATAAAAACAATAAAGAGCTCTAAATAGAGCACAAATGGATAAATTGAATTTTAGAAGAAAAATTGGTACTGATTTCTTATTTAAAATGAATTAGCTATTGCTTTTAGATATTTAGCCATAGATGTTATTATTATTAAAAAATAGATAGGCAAACCACACCTAAAACCAATCAAAGGCCCAAAGTTGTCGGTTTTGATAGTCCAATGGTCGAACATACCAGTTTTGAAGTTACATGATCAAAATGAGACTCCGGCGATAGTTTGATAGCTAAACATAGGATATTTTTGAAAAAAATATATATTGAATCTACAAGTTTAAATAATTGCACTAAGAAACTTGATGAAAACAATATTATGTTATAGACGATGAAATTTTCAATAAATTTGAACTAAGCTGGTGTAATTTGACTTAATGTCACAACTGAAGTAAACTACACTCTGTAACCGGAAGAGGCCTACCGTGGGAAGGATTCACCGGATGCGCATAAGGTGAAGATCACCTCCACGTCAAGAAACCATGTGGGTTGAGATAATTTTGAAGCTCAATCAGCATTTGAACATACTACGCTTAGACTAAAACGCAAAAGGTGTGAAAAACCTTCTATTAAGTTTATTCATTCCAGATCTACTTGATCAGGCAAGTCGTCAAGACCAAAGTCTTTTTGACAGCTAGCCAGCCAAAATAAATCTCAGGATCAATTCTGCAAATTTCATACAAACTGCAATCCCAGAGCACAAAACATGTTAACTGAGACGCCAAGTACTTTAAATTCACGAGGTATCCATAATCCAGACAAGATACCATCACTGCAGATCTCCAGTAACGACAAATCATCCATCTACAAATAGAAACACAATAATCTGGGCTCAAGCTCTAGAATAACATCATATAAATTAACAGCGACGAAAGCTACATTGCTCTATGTTCCATTTATAATGGGCAAAACCAAGGCAACAGAGATGGCAAAATAAATAGCACAGTTTAGTCTTCATCCAAGATGGCCTCCATCGCACTAATCACAGGCCTATAGAGATGCAATAAAGTCAAGAAAACAAATACAACAGAGGTAACACAATATTTAGAGCTAGTTTGGGAACAACATTTTTCCAAGAGATTTTTATTTTTTTCAAGGAAATTAGTTCATTTTCTCTTGGGAAAACGAAAATCCCTCGGAAAATTGGAGTTCCCCAACTAGCCCTGATTGGAGAAATAAACATCATTATTGCACGCTATGCCTATCAGAATCAGCTACCACAGAGGACATTTTGTAAGAAAACGGAAATTTGCTAGAAAATTGTAATAAACGTATCATATCATGGATGTTCCTTAAAATCGGAACGGACCTGAAGATCTGAGGTGACGGGATAATAATCTGCTAATTTCCATCTAGAGACCGTCACACGTCATCATTACCAGCTGGGCCAATACAAAAGAATCAGTCTCTTTTTTTTCCTCAAATTTGTAATTAATGACGATGTTGTATTCAAATTTATAAACGCTATTTGTAAATCCATCAATAGTTCGACTTCAGCAAACCATAGGCAAAAGTCGACCCAGGAAAGAAATCTCTCATATTGCCAAAGGGTCCAGAACTTCAATAAAAGATCGCTCAAAGTGACAATGGGAATCTTAGACACGGCACAACAATCGTGGCACAGCAGCGCTAGGTGCATTTTGCAGTTCCAAAAGGAACAATAAAAATATGTGGCTCAATACAATGTATGGCTCATAAAAATGCAGACTTCTTTTGTTCCATATTGTACATGCTAATGTGCAAGTGCACAATAGTCAATAGATGACTTTTAAGGCAAGTTCCATAAGATGAAGATAGTGTGCTCTTCTTTCCACAAATCATTCCGACGCGTGAAATAGTGATGGAACCTAGCCATCAACAGTCATTATTGGTGGGATCTATAAAAATTGTTCACCTTTTGGGTCCCCTGAAGTTCATCTAGTTTCAGCTTGACCTACAACAAGGACCATGTGGAAAGTATAAGATTAATTTCAATATAAAACCTTGTTATCATATTTCAGTTTTAATTCGAAAATGTGTATGGTTTCCATGGTGGTAACAAGACGGGTACTCAAGGCAAACTAAAAATACATATAGACACAAACCTAGGAACCTGGTTTTATGTCTAGTGATCTGATGTAAGGTAGATATACATTAAGTAATGTATATACATATTTTTAGGACATCCTACAAAAGCTACATGATGCTTGACTTGGCTTGCTAAATTTGTTGCAGCAAACATGATGCTTGAGACCAAAATTACCCCCCCCCCCCCCCGGAAACATCAAATTCTTATCACTGAATTGATGGTCTAAAAGATATGCATCCGCAAAGGAAAACGGGTGTACGTATGAATTGTGATGGGGCATAAGCTATCTCCTATGTGCCAACAAGCAAATATAGTAAATAACAAATTAATCTAACATTGCGACACGAGGAAATAAAACTGAGGCCATGGGAAACCACCTTCTGATAGCCAACCGAATCCCTTGCAAGCCGGGGCGGCGAGAAGCGACGTCATGAGCGCCGAAGCCGTGGCGCTGTGCATGGGCATCAAGGACTCCAGACACACGCTGCTCATTTCCACCGGCGACCTACAGCACGAAACAACAGACAATAATACAACTGAGTAACATATTCAAACGGAGCAAAACAAAAATACGACGGCTCCACAGACCCAAAACCTAAGATAGTACGCACCTTAGGAGTACGCGGGGGGCAGAGGTGGGCATCCGCCTCGGCAGCGGAGCCGGTCCCGGTCCCGCACGCGAGGCGGCTCTGGCCGCCGCGCTGCGGAGAGACGATGAGCCGCTGGACCGGAGGAAGGATCTCGCAGCGGAGGCGGCGGCGGCCATTGCGGCGGCGAGGCAGGCGGGAGCTGTGTTCTTCTGCGCTGTGGTGGCCGGCGCGACAGGAGACAGATGCCAATAAACCCTACGCCTGTGCTGGGCCGGGTGTGGCGACCGGTGGTTCGTCGTTGCGACTGATCCTGCGTGAAATTGGCCTGGCTTGGGCTGGGGCGGGCCGGCCGCATGAGTCCGTCATGCAGGTTGGGTTGGCCCATGCGCGGACGGGTATGGCTCCTCCGTCGAATAAAGATGCCAATGAAGAACCGATGTCCCATTCTTCGCGGGGTATTCTTTCATTTAGGACTGGCCATTCGGGTGAGTCCGAAAATTCAGGTCAGGTTTTTTGGCTTTTGAAATTTCGGTATCTAGAAATAATACCCGAAAACAGTCTCAATGTACCGTAGACCCGATAATTCGGGTACCCGAATTTTTCGAATTCGGGTTCAGGTAGCATGTTCTACCCAGTTTTAGACTGTTAAGTAACCCTAGTTAGGGTTATGTGGGCAAGCCCCTAAGGGGTCTCACATTTCTATATAAGGAACTTGTACATCTCTTTATAATACAGAGAAGAGAAAGAGGTCAAAGGTCCAACACTACATCGTGTCTCGTGTGTTTTCTCTGTCGTGCTTCTGGGAAGGGATACGGGTCTTCCACGACTTCTCGCGCCTAATCTATTGACGGGAGGGAAGGGTGCAGATCTGGTGATCTGTGGTAACGTAGTTCTCAACACGTTATCAGCACACTCTACCTCGACGTTGTTGTGGGATCAGATCTGCATCAACTATTCGTCAAGCCGGCAAGTCCCCCGACCTAGCTGAACTATCCTACGCGACAGCCTTCGATTCTGTCTCTAGAAATCAAGTGGTATGCCTTTGTAAGTAGAATGAATCTACTGTTTATCGTGGCTAATTAAAATAAAAAAACACGGCGACGGTGGCTCTGCTGGCCACGCACCGCGCAAACTGCTTCGATAGCGTACCCCGCGTGCCTGCGCCGCGTGAACCGCCCTGCTGGCGGCTCCGTGACCAATCTGACCAAGCGCTAGCTAGGCTCTCCCGGGATGGAGGCGGTCTCCTCCAGTCCTGATGGACCACGTGCGTGTGCCTACCGTCTGTCGGTCTAACCATGGCGCGTACAAGTCGAGAGCTCCAGCACGCACAACCATCTGAAGTAGCTTGTCGCTGCTGTGAGGGCTAGCGTCGCGTCGACTCGAAGGCCCCTCTCCGCACCCTTGGAGTAAACTGGACAATGGTCGCGGGAGGAGATGCTTGGCCATGCGGGCACACAGCGAACGCCCGAACGCCCAACCGCTCCGTCGTGTGATCCGCTGCAATAGAGAGAGGAAAGACAGTTGGATGCTCGTGCGGTCAAAGCCGATGAGGCTGATATAAAAAGGAGTAGTATGCATGGAGCAGTTGAGATAAAAATGTTTCCATGCACATCCGGTCAAAGAGGCCGACGTAAATAAAAAAAGCAACAGCTTTATCTCCCGCACAACACCCCTCCTCCTCCATGGCTGCATGCAAGGACCATGCATGCATGCCGCTCGGTCATATGGTTAATTATATATTAAACGTTTTAGCCCTAGTATAGGTGACTAGAGATAACGTATTAATATAATACAAAGGAGGTTTGTTTTACAAATAGAATAAACCATGTTTTATGTTGCAATTTCTACTTTAATTAATTATTTCCGTAGTAAATAATTAGTAGAAAAACATATGCTTGGATATAGGAAAAATGTCTTCATACGCCTGATCTGCTTATACTCATGTATTAATTCTAGTATTATTTTTCTGCTTTATTTTTTCGTAGTAGATAATTAGCAGAAATTATTAAAATGCATGTGAAGGTTATATCGTGTATACTCAAATCGCTCTAAATATTTATGATGTGTTGAGCTTTTGGACTCACGTCGAGCGATTAAATTGTATAGTGGGTACTTAGACACGTCGATTAGACTACGTTATTAATCGACCGAGTTATGGCATTGGTTGAGCACTGGTTACGCTCTGGCAACACGACGCAGTATTTGTGTCGTACGAACTTAGCTGCGTCATTTGATTGCTATGTCGCACTATGCTTAATCGGACCACTCTCGTTGGGTCGGACCGCCATCATCGAGTCACGCATTTTTCGCAAGCCCTGTAGGCATTGTTTGTCTGTCGTGATCATCGAGCCACAATTGCGGCTCTTGTGCATGTTTCATGGACTTGTCATGTACCCCGACTATTGAGCCACAACTGCGCTTGTTGCGCTTATTACGAAGGCTTGCTATGCTGTTGTAGCTCTGATGGCCGCACACGCGTTGATATTAAATACGCTAGATCTTGTACTCGCGTGGATTGTGGTGGGTTGTTCAAGCCCCTAGAATCACATTATGTGCAACCTTCGTAAACAATTTTGTTTTCGCTCTATATTTTGTTTGATTGTGTTGTGTGGCATCATATATTTATATATATCGCCAAGTGGCCATAATAACTATATCAAATCTGGGAAATTAAATCGAAATACAATAAAACACGGATAAGTTAAATCTCTGCTCTCTCTCCTCATGCATAAAGTTTTACCCGAACTAACTTGAAGAAATTCAATATTTATGCATGAAAGCCTTTTGGCACAGAAGACATCACAAATTGGGATTTTATTAGTAAGCAATATGACCTTACCAAATGAATAATGACTAGAAATTTTAGTCGTATATTGTTCAATCAGTTGTTGACACATTGCTTTTTTGTCGCTGAACAACATGAAGCAAACTCTGAGATAAAAGGACATATAACCTCTAGCAACATGAAGTTGCACGTATATCAAAAGGTTATTCTGAGAAAATTTTCACTATGTTGGTGTGAAAACTATTATGTGTTCGTGTCGAACTACTTTACTCGTCCTATCTAGGACCTCTATGCTTGTGTTGCATACATCTCTCAGAATTTTAAATACTTATAGTCGCTGAATTGACTTAGTATAATCCTTTGACTGGTATGATATACTTTTAAGCCAATTGGTAAAGGTCAGTCCTGGATGGACATATACCTGGAGTTTATGTAGCAGAACTATATTGGATTCCACCCTTTAACATGCTTACCGTAATTTATCTCTGATCTACCAGAAGAAAGAAGAGTAGAACAATAGCCATAAAATCCCACATCGCTGCAGAGCTTGAAGCTAAATTGGGCATTAATTTGTCCTTAGTCCTTGGTGTCGAAAGAGCCATAAATCTTGAAAGCTAGAGGG
The DNA here is from genome assembly GCA_029449295.1 of Zea luxurians. Taxonomy (NCBI): domain Eukaryota; kingdom Viridiplantae; phylum Streptophyta; class Magnoliopsida; order Poales; family Poaceae; genus Zea; species Zea luxurians. The sequence continues at coordinate 5,156,898 of JAOPSE010000129.1, read as the reverse complement.
ATAGTGATGGTAATTTCTGATAGAACTATGAAGATCTTGCGGAGACCGGCTGACTCCTTCATATAAGAGCATCACTATCTGTTGTTGAAGACTGGTCCTAGACATATATTGGTCTTTTTTCGCTCCTGCCAAGCAGTTATCATCATTTGCTTAGTCTTAGCAATCAGATAAATTTTCCCAAATAAAATGAATTCTTGGCCTTGTCTGTTCTATTCCAAAGCTTCTCTTTTTGTAGAACAATGAAGAGATAAAATAATGCTTTATAGAACAAGTTGGTATATAATACGAGGAGAAAAGTTTGCCTTGCCGGCAACACCACAAATAATTAACTATTGTTATAAGTTATCTCTCAAAATTATTATACCTAAAAATGTTGCATTAATTGATACCCAATTTCAGATCGATATGAGTAATTGGGTAAACCATGTGCAATAATAAAACGAGCTAGACTATACATCTCTGCATATAAAAATATCTGCTTGGCAGCATTGGTCTGATGCAATGCACTTTACTACAATTATCTATGCACACATTTTCCTATGTGCTTGAAAGCACAATGCAACCAGTGAATGTCCTTGTGAGCGCTATACCCTAATGGTACTTTTACTTGTTGATCTGAAGTCAACTACGTACTTGCTCCAAATGACGAATGGTATGCATGATCCCTTGAAGGACCCTTATGGATAAAATAATGTTGCGCATATCAGTCTAAATCTTAATGATTGACTATACATTTGGTAACAATAACAGTAAGTTTGCATAATAGTAACCATAAAGCAACTTGTTGTTACGTGTCTTGCTGGAAGTTGAGACTAATCCTTCACGATGAAGGACAGATATGTAGTATTCATGCCACTACATTAATCCAAGTCCAAAGCTCACTGCATAAAACCCCTATCTGTAATGTTGAAAGGGAAATGTGCCCTTGGGCCATTTCTAAGTATTTTGGTGATTGAGTGCCAACACAAGTGCTTAAGTGTTAATCTATGCCAATTGATGGACAAAGTGCAAATCAAGAGTAAAGGTATGTTTCTAAGACTTAGTACATTGTTTTGGAGACTAATGTATTGTGTCTAAATGCTAGAAACAGGAAAATACCAACTTGGAAAAGACTTGGCTAAGCAGCCAAGAATCTGCGCAGTCAGGGTGAACCGGACAGTGTCCGGTGGTGCACCGGATAGTGTCCGGTGCGCCAGGCTGGCGACTGTCAACTGGCTGCTCTCGGGAAGCGATTAACGGCGTACGGCTAGAAATCACCGGACTGTCCGGTGGTGCACCGGACTGTCCTGTGAGCCATTCACAGGCGAAGTTGTCGCTCTCGGGAAGCGATTAACGGTGTACGGCTATAATTCACTGGACTGTCCGGTGAGCCAACGGTCGGCCGGGCCAACGGTTGGCCGCGTAATCCGCGCGCGACGCGTGGCCGAGCCAACGGTCAGAAAGGGGCACCGGACTGTCCGGTGTGCACCGGACAGTGTCCGGTGCGCCAACGGCTCCGGATCTTCAACGGTCGGCTGCGCCACAGAAGGAAAGAAATCCGCACCGGACAGTGTCCGGTGGTGCACCGGACTGTCCGGTGCGCCAAGCGACAGAAGGCAAGAATTGCCTTCCTGGAATGCTCTCAATGGCTCCTAGCTGCCTTGGGGCTATAAAAGGGACCCCTAGGCGCATGGAGGACTACACCAAGCATTCTCTAAGCATTCCTAAGCACCAAGACTTCAATTCCGCGCATTCGATTTTTTGTGATAGCAACTAGAGCTCCATTTGAGTAGAGAACTCTTGAGTTGTGTTGAGAGCTCGTGTTGTGACTTGTGTGCGTGTTGTTGCTCTGATTTTATGTCTTGTGTGCGTTGCTCATCCCATCCTTACTTCTGTGCTTCTTTGTGAACATCTTTGTAAGGGCGAGAGGCTCCAATTTGTGGAGATTCCTCGCAAGCGGGATATAGTAAAGTGCAAGCAAAACACCGTGGTATTCAAGTGGGTCTTTGGACCGCTTGAGAGGGGTTGAGTGCAACCCTCATCCGTTGGGATGCCACAACGTGGAGTAGGCAAGTGTTGGACTTGGCCGAACCACGGGATAAACCACTGTGCCATTTCTGTGTTGATTTTCTTGTGGTTATCGTGTTGTGCAAGAACTCTTCTCTAGCCACTTGGCTTTATTGTGCTAACTCTTAATCAAGTTTTGTGGATTAAGTTTCAAGTTTTTACAGGATCACCTATTCACCCCCCCCCCCCTCTAGGTGCTCTCAATTGGTATCGGAGCCGTTCTCTTCACGTGGGGGACTAATCGCCTGAAGAGATGGATCCTAAGGGCAAGGGGATGGTGGTCAATGATAAGGAGAAGGAGTCCTTCGTCAATGATCCAAAGGATGACAAGCCTACTGACTCGGGGTCGGGCCACAAAAGAAAAGACGGGAGGAAGAAGAAAACAAGGCGCATCAAGGAGATAGTCTACTACGACAGCGACGAATCTTCCTCTTCCCAAAAGGACGATGACAACGACTACGAGAAAAGGAAGATGGTTAATTCAAACTTTTCCTTTGATTATTCTCGTATTCCGCAAAGTTCCAATGCTCATTTGCTTTCCATTCCCCTCGGCAAACCCCCTCACTTTGATGGAGAGGACTACGGATTTTGGAGTCACAAAATGCGTAGCCACTTGTTCTCTCTCCATCCAAGTATATGGGAGATAGTAGAAAATGGAATGCACTTTGATAGTACGGATAGTCCCATGTTCATTAATGAGCAAATTCACAAAAATGCACAAGCTACTACTGTTCTTCTAGCTTCATTGTGCAGGGATGAATACCATAAGGTGAGCGGCTTGGATAATGCCAAGCAGATTTGGGACACCCTCAAGATCTCACATGAGGGGAACGATGTCACCATGCTCACCAAAATGGAGTTGGTGGAGGACGAACTTGGGAGATTCACAATGATCAGGGGCGAGGAGCCAACCCAAACGTACAACCGGCTCAAGACCCTCGTCAACAAAATAAGGAGCTATGGAAGCACACGATGGACGGACCACGACGTCGTCCGCCTAATGCTAAGGTCTTTTACTATCCTCGATCCACATCTTGTGAACAATATTCGTGAGAATCCTAGGTACACCAAGATGTCACCCGAGGAGATACTTGGAAAGTTCGTAAGCGGGCGGATGATGATCAAGGAGGCTAGATACATTGATGATGCATTGAATGGCCCAATCCAAGAGCCTCAAACCATTGCTCTCAAAGCAACGAGGAGCAAGGAGGCGCTACCTAGCAAGGTGGCGCAAGTTGAGGCGACCGGGCTTAATGATGAAGAAATGGCCCTCATCATCAAGCGTTTCAAGACAACTCTAAAGGGTCGCAAGGGGCATCCCAACAAGAACAAGACAAAGGGGAAGCACTCATGCTTCAAATGTGGTAAGATTGGTCATTTTATCGCTAATTGTCCCGATAATGATAGTGACCAGGAACAAGGGAACAAGAGGGAAAAGAAGAAGACTTACAAGAAGGCTAAGGGCGAGGCACACCTTGGCAAGGAGTGGGACTCGGATTGTTCGTCATCCGACTCCGACAACGAAGGACTCGCCGCCACTGCCTTCAACAAATCATTCCTCTTCCCCAACGAGCATCACACCTGCCTCATGGCAAGGGAAAAGAAGGTAAGCACTCGTGATACTAGTACTTCTGCTTCCTCAAGTGATGAGGAATCTAGCGATGATGAAATAGACTATTCATGTTTATTCAAGGGCCTAGATAGAACTAAGGTTGATAAGATTAATGAATTAATTGATGCCTTGAATGATAAGAATAGGTTATTAGAAAAGCAAGAGGATCTTTTGTATGAAGAACATGATAAGTTTGTAGAGGCACAAAAATCCCTTGCTTTAGAAATTAAAAGGAATGAAATGCTCTCTTGTGAATTGTCTACATGCCATGACTCTATTTCTAGCTTAAAGAGCATAAATGATGATTTGAATGCTAAGTTAGAAATAGCTAATAAATCAACATCTTGTGTAGAACATGTTGCAATTTGCAATAGGTGTAAATATTTTAATATTGATGCTTGTAGTGAACACCTAGTTTCAATTTCTAAATTGAATGATGAAGTGGCTAGTCTTAATGCCCAACTTAAGACTAGCAAGAGTGAATTTGACAAAATAAAATTTGCAAGGGATGCCTACACGATTGGTAGACATCCCTCAATTAAGGATGGTCTTGGCTTCAAGAGGGAAGTCAAGAACTTAAAAAGCCATAAGGCTTCCATCTCCGCCAAGGAGAAAGGGAAGGCCCCTATGGCTAGTAGTGCTCAAAAGAACCATGCTTTCATGTATAATGATAGGAGACATTCTAGGAATGCCTATAGTAGTTATAATGCTTATGATTCAAATGCCATGTTTGCTTCAAGTTCTTCCTATGTGCATGGTAGAGATACGCCTAGGAGAAATGTCATTCATCATATGCCTAAGAGAAATGTTGTTAATGTTCCTAGGAAAATTAATGAACCTTCTACAATTTATCATGCTTGCAATGCTTCCTTTGCAATTTGTAGAAAGGATAGAAGGGTGATTGCTAGGAAATTAGGGGCAAAATGTAAGGGAGATAAAACTTGCATTTGGGTCCCTAAGGATATTGTCACTAACCTTGTAGGACCCAACAAGAGTTGGGTACCTAAGACCCAAGCCTAAATTTGCCTTGCAGGTTTATGCATCCAGGGGATCAAGCTGGATTATCGACAGCGGATGCACAAACCACATGACGGGGGAGAAGAAGATGTTCACCTCCTACGTCAAGAACAAAGATTCCCAAGACTCAATCATATTCGGTGACGGGAATCAAGGCAAGGTGAAAGGGTTAGGAAAAATAGCTATTTCATCCGAGCACTCCATTTCCAATGTGTTTTTAGTTGAGTCGCTTGGATATAACTTGTTGTCTGTGAGTCAGCTTTGTAATATGGGATATAACTGCTTATTCACAAATGTAGATGTGTCTGTCTTTAGAAGGAGTGATGGTTCATTAGCTTTTAAGGGTGTATTAGATGGCAAACTCTATTTAGTTGATTTTGCAAAAGAGGAGGCCGGTCTAGATGCATGCTTAATTGCTAAGACTAGCATGGGCTGGCTGTGGCATCGTCGCTTAGCACATGTGGGGATGAAGAACCTTCACAAACTTCTAAAGGGAGAACATGTGATAGGTCTAACAAATGTTACTTTCGAAAAAGATAGACCTTGTGCAGCTTGTCAAGCAAGCAAACAGGTGGGAAGCTCTCATCATACCAAAAATGTGATGACCACATCAAGACCTTTGGAGTTGCTTCATATGGACCTCTTCGGACCCGTCGCCTATCTAAGCATAGGAGGAAGTAAGTATGGTCTTGTTATAGTTGATGATTTTTCCCGCTTCACTTGGGTATTCTTCTTGCAGGATAAATCTGAAACCCAAGGGACCCTCAAGCGCTTCCTAAGGAGAGCTCAAAATGAGTTTGAGCTCAAGGTGAAGAAGATAAGGAGCGACAACGGGTCCGAGTTCAAGAACCTTCAAGTGGAGGAGTACCTTGAGGAGGAAGGGATCAAGCACGAGTTCTCTGCTCCCTACACACCACAGCAAAACGGTGTGGTAGAGAGGAAGAACAAGACGCTCATTGACATGGCGAGGACAATGCTTGGAGAATTCAAGACGCCCGAGCGATTTTGGTCGGAAGCCGTGAACACGGCTTGTCACGCCATAAACCGGGTGTACCTTCATCACCTTCTCAAGAAGACTTCGTATGAGCTTCTAACCGAGAGCAAGTTGTTGATCTTGATGATGTAGATGAAGAAGACGTTCCAACGACCGCAATACGCACCATGGCGATTGGATAAGTGCGGCCACAGGAACAAAAGGAGCAAGATCAACCCTCTTCCTCAACAATGATGCATCCCCCAACTCAAGATGATGAACAGGTTCATCAAAAAGAGGCGTGTGATCAAGGGGGAGCACAAGATGATCATGTGATGGAGGAAGAAGCACAACCGGCACCTCCAACCCAAGTTCGAGCGACGATTCAAAGGAATCATCCCGTCGACCAAATTTTGGGTGACATTAGCAAGGGAGTAACTACTCGTTCTAGATTAGTTAATTTTTGTGAGCATTACTCCTTTGTCTCTTCTATTAAGCCTTTCAGGGTAGAAGAGGCCTTGCTAGATCCAGACTGGGTGTTGGCCATGCAAGAAGAGCTCAACAATTTCAAGAGAAATGAAGTTTGGACACTGGTGCCTCGTCCTAAGCAAAATGTTGTGGGAACCAAGTGGGTGTTCCGCAACAAACAAGACGAGCACGGGGTGGTGACAAGGAACAAGGCTCGACTTGTGGCAAAAGGTTATGCCCAAGTCGCAGGTTTGGACTTTGAGGAGACTTTTGCTCTTGTGGCTAGGCTAGAGTCCATTCGTATTTTGTTAGCATATGCCGCTCACCATTCTTTTAGGTTGTTCCAAATGGATGTGAAGAGCGCTTTCCTCAACGGGCCAATCAAGGAGGTGTACGTGGAGCAACCCCTGGCTTCGAGGATGAACGGTACCTCGACCACGTGTGTAAGCTCTCTAAGGCGCTCTATGGACTTAAGCAAGCCCCAAGAGCATGGTATGAATGCCTTAGAGACTTTTTAATTGCTAATGTTTTCAAGGTTGGGAAAGCCGATCCAACTCTTTTCACTAAGACATGTGATGGTGACTTATTTGTGTGCCAAATTTATGTCGATGACATAATATTTGGTTCTACTAACCAGAAGTCTTGTGAAGAGTTTAGCAGGGTGATGACTCAAAAGTTTGAAATGTCAATGATGGGCGAGTTGACCTACTTCCTTGGGTTCCAAGTGAAGCAACTCAAGGACGGCACCTTCATCTCCCAAACGAAGTACACGCAAGACTTGCTAAAGCGGTTTGGGATGAAGGACGCCAAGCCCGCAAAGACTCCGATGGGAACTGACGGACACGTCGACCTCAACAAAGGAGGTAAGTCCGTTGATCAAAAAGCATACCGGTCCATGATAGGTTCTTTGCTTTATTTATGTGCTAGTAGACCGGATATTATGCTTAGCGTATGCATGTGTGCTATATTTCAATCCGATCCAAGGGAGTGTCACTTAGTGGCCGTGAAGCGAATTCTTAGATATTTAGTCGCTACGCCTTGCTTCGGGATCTGGTATCCAAAGGGGTCTACCTTTGACTTGATTGGATATTCAGACTCCGACTATGCTGGATGTAAGGTCGATAGGAAGAGTACATCGGGGACGTGCCAATTCTTAGGAAGGTCCCTGGTGTCGTGGAGTTCTAAGAAACAAACTTCCGTTGCCCTATCCACAGCTGAGGCCGAGTACGTTGCTGCAGGACAGTGTTGCGCGCAACTACTTTGGATGAGGCAAACCCTCCAGGACTTTGGCTACAATCTGAGCAAAGTCCCACTCCTATGTGATAATGAGAGTGCTATTCGCATGGCGGACAACCCCGTTGAGCACAGCCGCACAAAGCACATTGACATCCGGCATCACTTTTTGAGAGACCACCAGCAAAAGGGAGATATCGAAGTGTTTTATATTAGCACCGAGAACCAGCTAGCCGATATCTTTACCAAGCCCTTAGATGAGAAGACCTTTTGCAGGCTGCGTAGTGAGCTAAATGTCTTAGATTCGCGGAACTTGGATTGATTTGTAGCATACATGTGTTTATGCCTTTGATCATGTTTCTTATGCATTTTATTGTGTATTTATGGTGCTCAAGTTGTACAAACACTCCCCGGACCTCAAAAGTTCATGTGTGAGTGATGCACATATTTAGGGGGAGATGTGCTACAACTTGACCCTTTGAGACTAACCGTATGCTTGAGTTTGCTTGATTTAGTCTCAAAGGTGGATTGAAAGGGAAAAGGTGGACTTGGACCATGCAAGACTTCCACTGCACTCCGATGAGAGGGTAACTTACTCCAAGTTCATCTCAATATCCTTATTGCCTTTGTACTCTTATTTGAAGATTTTGGTGAGGCAATGGGGTTTATGGGCCAAGATTGATCCCGTTTTGGTGCTTGATGCCAAAGGGGGAGAAAATAAGGCCAAAGCAATAAATGGATCAGCTACCACTTGAGAATTTTGAAAATAGTAGAATAGAGCTTTTGGTTTGTCAAAACTCTCTTGTTGTCTCTTTTGTCAAAAGTTGGCCTCTTGTGGGGAGAATAGTTGATTATGGGAAAAAGGGGGAGTTTTTGAAATCTTTTATCAATTTCTCTTGAAACAACTCTCTTTATGTATCAACAAGTGTGTTTGACTTAGAGATAGGAAATTGAGGTTGATTTGCAAAAACAAAACCAAGTGGTAGCAAAGAATGATCCAAATATGTCAAATTTGAATCAAAACAAATTTGTGTTCTCATTTACATTGATGTTGCACTTCTTTAGTTGCTTTTTGTTGTGTTGGCATAAATCACCAAAAAGGGGGAGATTGAAAGGGAAATGTGCCCTTGGGCCATTTCTAAGTATTTTGGTGATTGAGTGCCAACACAAGTGCTTAAGTGTTAATCTATGCCAATTGATGGACAAAGTGCAAATCAAGAGTAAAGATATGTTTCTAAGACTTAGTACATTGTTTTGGAGACTAATGTATTGTGTCTAAGTGCTAGAAACAGGAAAATACCAATTTGGAAAAGACTTGGCTAAGCAGCCAAGAATCTGCGCAGTCAGGGTGCACCGGACTGTCCGGTGGTGCACCGGACAGTGTCCGGTGCGCCAGGCTGGCGACTGTCAACTGGCTGCTCTTGAGAAGCGATTAATGGCGTACGGCTAGAAATCACCGGACTGTCCGGTGGTGCACCAGACTGTCCGGTGGTGCACCGGACTGTCCGGTGAGCCATTCACAGGCGAAGTCGTCGCTCTCGGGAAGCGATTAACGGTGTACGGCTATAATTCACCGGACTGTCCGGTGAGCCAATGGTCGGCCGCGTAATCCGCGCCCGACGCGTGGCCGAGCCAACGGTCAGAAGGGGGCACCGGACTGTCCGGTGTGCACCGGACAGTGTCCGGTGCGCCAACGGCTCTGGATCTTCAACGGTCGGCTGCGCCACAGAAGGAAAGAAATCCGCACCGGACTGTCCGGTGCGCCAAGCGACAGAAGGCAAGAATTGCCTTCCTGGAATGCTCTCAACGGCTCCTAGCTGCCTTGGGGCTATAAAAGGGACCCCTAGGCGCATGGAGGACTACACCAAGCATTCCTAAGCACCAATACTTCAATTCCGCGCATTCGATTTTTTGTGATAGCAACTAGAGCTCCATTTGAGTAGAGAACTCTTGAGTTGTGTTGAGAGCTCGTGTTGTGACTTGTGTGCGTGTTGTGCTCTGATTTTGTGTCTTGTGTGCGTTGCTCATCCCATCCTTACTTCCGTGCTTCTTTGTGAACATCTTTGTAAGGGCGAGAGGCTCCAATTTGTGGAGATTCCTCGCAAGCGGGATATAGTAAAGTGCAAGCAAAACACCATGGTATTCAAGTGGGTCTTTGGACCGCTTGAGAGGGGTTGAGTGCAACCCTCGTCCGTTGGGACGCCACAACGTGGAGTAGGCAAGTGTTGGACTTGGCCGAACCACGGGATAAACCATTGTGCCATCTCTGTGTTGATTTTCTTGTGGTTATCGTGTTGTGCAAGAACTCTTCTCTAGCCACTTGGCTTTATTGTGCTAACTCTTAATCAAGTTTTGTGGATTAAGTTTCAAATTTTTACGGGATCACCTATTCACCCCCCTCTAGGTGCTCTCAAATGTGCGTAAGATTTTCCAAATAAATCACCACATAGCATACATTGGCCACAACTGGATGATTGTGGTTGGGGATTTTATATGTATGCTTTTAGAACATCTCGGCATTAGGGGGAGGAATGTCCATCTAGTGTAATTCCTCAATATTCTATTAAGCGCACAAAAGCCAAATTGAACCTGTCGTTCGGTGTGTACTCCTATGTATATGGAGTTTGCCAGAAATCGTTGAGGAGTAACCATATTGGTTTGAATGCTTCTACCTGATGTAGATGTGGATATACCCGGGATTAATATCATATTCACATTTGACTTATTGGCATTTGATCTATTCTCGGGGTCGCCTGCGAATATGATCCATCGGCCTTAGTCAAGGCATATGTCTTAATTGCAGATTCACGTGGTCTGTAATAACTCTCCTCCGGTGAACTCACCCTGCTGGTGATTTGCCTCGCGAAGAGGTTCATCTTGATGATGAAATTCCTAGCAAAGCGCGCAATATCACTGTGTTGGGAATACGGAACAATGAATCCTTCATTTTTTGGAAAATGACGGAGATCATTATTAAATGTGGAAGACAAATGTGTCGACACCTATCTTGCCTCTTTAGATTGCAAAGGGATCCAAAACAAGGTCCTAGGCATGAGTGCTTTAAGCTCTCCTATCAGGTCATTGATAAATGCAATCGAGGCTGAACCAATAATCGCAAAATGAAAGTCGGGAGCTTGAAGTTCGGACATTTATGGGCACTATTGAAATAATGTGTGGTGAATGCGATGGTTCAATTGGTCTTGTGAGAGACCCACCCCACATATGTGTTGAATAAACAATGTTCTGCTATGTAATATATCTGGCAAATGGCATGAATTAAAATATGCAGTTAATAGGATTCTGAAGATCCATCATGAGATCCTATGAGGATTCATATCTTTGAATTATAAATATGCAACATATAAATCTCATACCGGATAATACATTCCTGATGAATGACCACTCTCTCCAGTGTAGAGAGAATATCTCATAGTTGAGATTATAGTTCCCAGCTGGAACCTTCCAAGAGGAAACAAAGTCTGTGTTCAACACCAAAGTTTGATAACCCCGATAAAGGGATAAAGACCCATACATACCCGCAAAAGAATAAGATGAGATACCAAAGGACTTGAAGTTCACCGAATAAGCACATGTGCATTCCACGATCTTTACTCATGGTATTTTCCACTAGATGTGGAATTACGATATCCTCTAAAGCCCCGATGGCAGAAACCTATAAGGTTTAGGTGTTACTGGCAAAATATCCCTATTGTGCCAGAATGACAGACTATAACGATATATCTGATCCATGAAAAATCCCTGATGGATTACTATCTTTGATGGACTTTTGTTACACCATCATAGATGTTGCAATGGATGAACGCCTGTAGCGATGTGCCATATTTAGAATATGTACTATTGCAACTATATTATCCCCTAAAGTCCTATAGAAGGACATGTTACTTGCTTTGCACAACTATGTATAAATTGTGGTGTAAGATAGAAAATTTTAGCACCCCAACCTCATCCATTCTCGTTATTCTAGATGAACAATGAGACATATATCTTGAAGAATATGCTTGAGTTATGAGGGATAACGACTTTGACAGATGTCATCGTCAGGGGGCGCGAATGCTTATATTGATCACAATCGTGGGACAATAAATGTCATATTCTATGCCCTGAAGGAATCAGATTGATGATCAATATGTGAACCTTTATGGAAGTTTCTATCAAATATAAAGATCCAGTCGATCAAACACCATCAGTCATAGTGGCTTGTTTATGTTGATACGTGTACTTACCTCGTATATCCTAGAAGTTAGTAGAGGTGAAGTTACTGATATAATCCTTGCAACAGTATGCAATCTGTTTGCTAAATCTCTATGTGCGTATACTTCCAAAAGAAGATGTTGTGCCATATTGATATGGTTTTGTAAGGATCAGGGGGAGCACATTTCTAAATTTAGCCCTTATAGAAGATTCAATGGAATACTGACCCCGAAGATCGAAATTTGTCCTGATGACATTTGTTGTACTCTTTTTTCTTGGTGAGTTTTTTCTGAAGTTTCTCACATAAGGTTTTTAATGAGGCAACAAAGTGCAAATGCAATATGCGTCACCATGCGCTCTTTCTCCATATTTTCCCACTGGGTTTTTTTGGGAGTTTTAATGAGGCATATGTTGGTCGCGGTATTCGCCCAAGGGGGAGTGTTAAGTAACCCTAGTTAGGGTTATGTGGGCAAATACCGTCTTTGCCCCTGAGGGGTCTCACATCTCTATATAAGGAACCTGTACACCCCCTCATAATACAGAGAAGAGAAAGAGGCCAAAGGCCTAACACTACATCGTGTCTCGTGTGTTTCCTCTATCGTGCTTCTAGGAAGGGATATGAGTCTTCTACGATTTCTCGCGCCTAATCTGCTGACAGGAGGGAAGGGTGTGGATCTGGTGATCCATGGTAACGTAGTTCTCAATATAGACCATTGACTCAGGTTCACTGTAGTCCATTCTAGTAGCAAACAACACAATAATTAATATAAATAATTAAATATACAACAAAAACATGCATCACAACTGTACAATAAATATTTAGGGGCTCAAAATTTTTCACATAGTAAAAGACCAAAAGTGTAGCACATCAGTTTTTGTATTTCTGAGAAAGACCAAACATCACAGTCTCAGACTCTCATACAGTCGTACAAATTACAATCATACTCGTTATCAGTTTACCGTAAAGCACAAGGACACAAACCAGAATCGACAACTAGCCAAGCAGCAAGCACGCGTCCACAATCCACACAAAGTCACACGCGTCCTGTAATCCTGTCCTCCACAGTCCACAACTCCACAGACACAAGCCAGTGAGGCAACCCAACAAGGCGGCACGTCAGGTGAACAGAAAGGTAGCAGCACACTGCACACGGCCACACAGCAAGGCAGCACCCAGCAACACACGATCACATATCCAGTCCTCCACTCAGTCCATTGTCCAGACCACCACCAGCGACCAAATGAACTAATGAAGGATAAAGAATACTATACTAGTAGCAATAGCAAGTCAGCAACAAAATAAATAAATGATCTGTAGTAAAAAAATTCGGGCCTAACGGGTATTTCGGGTACCGTGGAGTGTTACCCGATTAGGCCTAAATTACAAACGGGTTTTGAGTTTTGTTACCCGCAAGAATCATTCGGGTACCGGGCTTCGGGCTAAACAGGTACGGTCTCGAGGCTTTGGGCTTTGGGCTCGGGTTTTATGCCCAGTGCTACTTTCATTAATGCTACCTCATTTTTTATGGGATTTTTATTTTTCCAAGAGAAATTAGTTCATTTTCTCTTGAAAAAATAGAGTTCCCAAACTAGCAAAAAAGATAGGGATGGAAAAGTTTTTTCCCTCGCGGGAATATAAACACGGGAAAAAATCTCCCCCAACGGATTAACGTGGGCTGGGCCATCCTCGTTCCCGTAGGAACCCGCTAAACTTACATGTGATAATTTTTATGTAAAAATAATTATTAAATTAAATAATTACCTTGCCAAGAGACCAGTCATTATAAAAAATGTGGTTATTACTTTATTTTGATGAACACATAATGATTTCTTGCATCTAACAATGTGTATAAATGATAATATTTTGTATTAATAACTTATGAAGTACATTCTAATTATAATTTAAACGGCTACGGGGATCCCCAACGGGAATTTATTCTGTGGAGAATGGAGATGGGGAAGAAATGTTCTCCGCAAGTGTTCGTGGTGATCCCTACAGAAAACAAATTCGTCCGAGGACAAGGATGGAGATCTAAAACCCGACGGGGCCTATTGCCATCTCTAGTCTTCCTCCTCGCGACACCCTAGATCCTGCCCACTGGGGAGAGACGTTAGGACGCGTCGGGTCGACAGGTCACCCGGGATGTCCCTAGACGACGTGGAGTCATCTAGGAATTAATATATCAACTCGAGGAAGGGTATCTTAAATGAATAACCAGATCTTGCTCCCAGGGAGGGGTAAGATCATATGGTCGTCCTAGGGCCGGCAGGCCATTCAAGACGGATCTAGACAACATAGAGTCAAACAGGGGTGGAGGTGGATATGAGAAAACTTATAACTAGAACTACGCTACATCTACTCTTAGGACATGAATGATAAAGAAAGTAATTGATTCGATTGAATTGTGTTTGGGGGTTCTCAATCGATCGTACCTCTTCATATATAAAGATGATCCTCCGAGTTAATCTGATCGTGGGGCGCGCACCGTCTCTGCCCTATGGTTGGACCGTCCGCCACTTTTGGTGTTCAATAACTACTCAATTAAGAATTTAATGTGGACACCTGGTGCTACCACGACATCACCCCTCCGCGCTGACACTCTGGGTCCACCCACCATACAGCACAAGAAATAGTGTAGAGCGAGCACTCAAAGCATCGCCCCCTATTCAGAAATTTGGGCCTAACCATCAGACCACATGTACCTTAGTGTTTAGAAAATAAACAATAATTATAATGGAATAAATATTTCAGTACCTATTTATGTGATATATAACAACTGTAACAAAGCACGAGCAATTGGCTAGTTTAGTTTTTAAATTGACAAATAGTAGGACTAAATCGAGACTAAACTACTTTAGTGTCTAGTCCCTTGTGGGGTGGTTAAAATGGACTAAATCATATTATTTCTACCTTTTGCCCCTTATTTATTTTAGTCACGAGAATGTTAAGTGACATTTTAGTATTCTTATGAGTCATTTAACGTGTTTTGGATACTTTTAGTCCATGAAACCAAACAATATAGAGATTACATTTTAGTTCTCTAGCCAAACTTTAGTCCCTAAACTAAAAGAACCAAACATACCCTTAGTTTATCTCCAATAATCGTCCTTTTCTATCTCTCCTTAAATGTACTTTCAATTTATTTTAATACATCTTTCTAAAAGATTCCTTCCTCTATATCTAGTGTATCTTTGTAATTCTCCATGTATCAATTAACCCATATATTTAGGGTTAGAAAATGGGTTGTGTCATGGACCATGGGGTGACACCGGGTCTCTAATGTCCAAGGAGATATGTATTCTAGAAACGAGACAATCCTGATTGAATATGGGATATCGAAAATATGGCTCAACCGTTTTTGTTCATGTTCCTTAACCTTTCCAGGTTCCTGTCTCGTTACCATATCTTCACCCAAATACAAAAAACAGTCGATATAGAAAGAGACCATGATAAGATTCGACGTAGAAATTTCTCTGTTTGTTTTCAACCTTAGCCACTATGGTCGAACGACCTCTAGTCGTAGGGTAGGGTCTGACGATCTAGCCTTCTTAGGCAATCCACGTGTTGGCGTCAAATCAAACTCGTGGTCTAATAACCCTGTTTTCTTATGGTCAAATGCCTACATAAGCAGTCAAACCACTTCTAATTATAAACCTACGAGCTACTTAATGTTAATCTTAACAATTATATACCATATCTAACACATTAGACTGCCTAGGTCAAGCTACTAGTTTGTACCCTTATAGTACACCAAAAGGAAACAAAAAGTGCTAAACTAGTACACGTGTCTATCAACTCTAATCGACAATTAGAACGAGTCCATCCTTAATCTTGACCTCTATCATTTAAAATCGGAACGATTTTTTAGAGCATAAAAATCACTAATTACCCAAGCAATCAATACTACTATGACCTAACTCAAATATCTTTGCAAAACATAAAACATAAGTTAGTTACAATAATCTTACATCACCATTAGTCATTGAAACTCACTAAGAACTTAGATGCTTTTAGTATTCGTCATCGTGTTTGGCTTACGCCGAAGTCTACACACCCTAGTCTAAATAACCCCATAGCAGTCTAACAATTATCACCAAAATACCATTGGCCCAATTTGGCCATCAACACAAGCCCTTAAGCCAATCTTAATGGTGGATTTCCTAACATTGTTACTTAAAAGTAAGAACTGTCGTGTCGATTTTTTTGTTAAAGTTTTATCTAGATAAAACCCTTCCTATCTCTCTTTTTCGTAATTAACTTGACAGATCATAAAATGGTCAAATATATTATGTTACTAAATATAAATCAGAGTTATTAAAACCTAAAGGGGTTTCACGTGCCCTTCGCATTCCATGGAGGCATAGCCACCACCCAGCCAACGCGTGTCAGGAGCGCGGATGCGAGCTCTTCCTTCAATCCAGTTGTGAGCCTGTGACTGGTGTTGTGTTCTCTACCCTCCTCCATCCTGTAGTACTCGGCTACTCCCTCCGATCACACCGCCCCCTCCCTGCAAATCCCATCGTTCTACTCGGCGCCGTCCTGACCAGCCTCTCCTCCTCCCTCTGCCTCTCCCTTCCTTGTCCCATCGTCGCAGCGTGCAACTCTGTCGGCTCTGATTTGGCTCTTTCGGAAGCCACGACGTCCCTCCATCGGTTCCCACACAAACCTTTTCGATCGTGCACCGCCTCCACGATGTCGTTGTAAGGGTCGCCTCCTCCGCGACCACACGTCGCCCACTCTGTCTCCTCTATGGCCGCCTGACCCCCTGCGCCCCTGGGTTTTCCTCCCCTCGCCTCCCATGTCCTCCTCCCCTTGCCCTGGATCTCGAATTGCTTACAAATTCGCCCCCTTCCCATCGTAGATCTTCGAGGACAACGGGTTTGTCGTGGTTGCGACTATGGGGAAGAGCTTCTTCGCAATTGCCAGCGACCGACAGTTTGGCGTGCATCTTCAAACCATCGTGACTGACTCCAGCAGGTGTTCAGGATCCATGATAGGTTGTACATCGGTTTCTCAAGGCTCACCACTGACACTCAGATGATATGAGTTGTAGTTGTCGAATTCTCCCTGCCCACCACCACCTATTATCTTATGTTTGGCGGCTTTTCGATCCCTCTGCAAGTACCATCGGTTGTTCTTTAGGCACAACATGTATCAGCTGCGCCAGGAGAGGGACGTGAAGCGTGAGACTTTTGCCATCTTGTCTCTGGGAAGGTGAGAATTTTTCTACGGCACTTTTGGGGGAATTGTGTAGGCTTCTGGATAAACCTACTAGGGTAGTTGTTATTTCATATTTTTAATGCACTTTCGGACGGTGGATTCTATAAATAGATGCAATTTGTTTTCACTGCCGCCATTAAACTAACTTGCCCTTAAGCATGTTGTTACCACGATGCATGATTGGTCACTTGTACATGCTAATTGTTTGCTTTGCTCAATGATTTTTGTAAGTCGTAGTTTGTTGTTGATCTATTACATATGATGCAGATCATATTCATAGTAGTATGGTTTTGTAGCTAAAATAAATGTTACTAATTATCCTACATGTCATCCTAGACTACAGATCGTGTTCTCATTATGGCACCAATTAAATTGCTATCTTGGTTGTCGGTATTTCAAGAAACGCAGACAAGGACACTTTTCAATGAAGATTTCAGCAGGGGCCTCCCAAGTCCAGATATCTCGTATTCTTACTAGGAAAAGAATGAATATAGTTTGAGGCACTTAAGATTTCACGAAGAACTTTAATGATTATGTAGCCTCTTTGCATTTTATAGAGTAATCACAATTTATTTAGACTATTTTGCATGTTAATTGTGCAAAACATGTTTAGGACTCGTTGTTTCTGTCAAATACTTTGCTCATGGTTAAGGTTATGGGTGCAATGATTAATGAAAATTAGTAGTCCCATCTTTTTGGTTGTATATTCATAGTCTGATTTGCAGTAATCCTAGCTATAGGTAGCATAGTAGCCAGCTAAGTTGATAGCAAAACAACCAACTAAAGTTATATGTGCTTTCTATTGTACAAAAATAAAAATGGAACCCAAAACTTAACATTTTTTTGTTTCACGATCACCACAATAGAAGTAGAGTATCCATATATAACATATCGGATACTAACCGTGTTGTATGTGGACGTTTAGTTTAGGCCATGCAGTTAGTAGCTGTTGACTGATTTGAGTTTCATGAACAAGTTGATTTTAACCCCACATGTTTATTTTATTTCCAGTTGCCTACAATGAAACTCAGTTAAATTTATCAAAGAAACAGTTTAGCTAGTCAACATAATAGATTATATTTGGTAAACAGATCATTCACAATTTTTGGTTATTTATAGAAGTTGTATCTCCAGTTTATTATGTAACATTTGATTTAGATGTGATCACACTTGACACAATACATTAAATTTGATTAGACTTTCAGCCTGTGGAAACTTGGAAGTCTACAACTTGTCACCTCTTTTAGACAAAGGAAAAAACTCATGACCTTTTTGTTAGTTCATGTGATGTGGAGAACACAAAAAATATGTGCATATAAAAGAATGAACATACCCCACCAATGATGCAACACCTATCCACTTAATCAAATATATCATAAATTAGATGAAATATGTTTTCTGGTCATTTTCATACATCTGCATTGTCAGACCCGGTTTTGGAAGGCAAACCGAATGCGAACCATGTACGTGCCAGGATCAGAACTCACGTACACAGCGATTACATAATTGGACATCATCACACAATGCTCAAAGTAAATAGCGGAAAAGTACTTTATTACAACAAGATGTCCAAGACATCCACTGAGTCTAATACATAACCATAGTCTTCAATATTAAAATCAAAGTGCGGAAATACAAAACGTAGAAGATAAGCCTACACAGACAACTGACTGGGGGTTTGCCACTAAGATAAACTAGAACTCATTGTAGTCCTGGAACTCCTAAAAGTCCTCCATATTGCCAGCATCTCCTCCTGAGCACTGAGTATAGTGGGGACAACTTGGGGTGGTGTGGTTTGTAAAGCAAGGGTGAGTACACATCAACGTACTCAGCAAATGTCCCATTTGGCTAAAGTGGACTACCTGTACATGGAGTTAAGGTTGAGCAGTTGCTTTTAGTTGGTCAAGTTTTTATTACTATAAGTAGATCCAAAATTTTAGTAATAAACCCAGTTATTACCTAGAAGCACTTCCTCCAAGAGGAAATACTAGAGATCAAAATTATAACCATCATTGTTAACCATCATCATAAAAGTAACCAAAGTTCTTCTAATCAAAGAGGATCCCAAGGCCGCTCTTAACCGTGAGCACAACTGATATATCAGTTTCTAACACTCTGCAGAGGTCGCACACTGTACCCACAAGTCGTGATTCCCTTTCTGCTCGGGGTTTTAGCCTCCCCATTGATTACTACCAAGGTGACCTAGCAGGGTCTCACTATGTAGCCTTTACAAAGATTTCCTAGAGGTCATAGCCGCCCGTTAGGTTTCTCCAGTTTGATAAACACAGTACATCTTCCCAAAGGAAGGGTGACTAACAAAACCAAATTGAGAACCTCTGTAACCAGCCTCGGCAGAGCAAGTACTGTGCCTGGATCCCATTGACGGCCCTACGGCGAAGCCAACTACTCCTCTGGTTCCTCTAATTAATCAGCGAAGGGCATCCCATTCCACCCTCATGGTTGCATTGTTATCTCGGGTTGTCACTCCCCAAACAGGTCCTTACGGAGAGATACTCAGGAAATAGCCTGAGTCCCCTAAAGTATCACAATATCATCATCGGGATAACATCATTGTATCATAAATAATCACATCATGTTCATTGATTAAGTTTAAGCAATAGCATAAGCTAACCATGATTAACCCAAAAAGGTAAACAAGGATAAGGTAAATACAGACTAGCCAATCCTTAAGTTTTCAATAATGTAATGCGGGACAGTGAATTATAAAGTAAAATAGGACATGATAGGTCTGAGGACACTTGCCTTCACAAGGTTGTTGCTCAGGGAGATCTTCGGCAACACACTTAGGAACCATGGGCTGCTCGTTGTCTAAATAAAACAATCAAGCATTCAATACATTTAGTAAATGACAAATGAACAGCACACCAATCATGTACAAACATTGGAACACATCTCAAAAGGTATAGTACTAATTAAAGAAAAAGGAGATCAAATTATAAAATGAACTAATCTTATTTAGGAGTTGATTACTCTTTAAGTGTTGTCCATGATTACATAATCTAATACTATTCATTTTATTGAGACCTCAAAGGTAAACTAGAGATTAATTCTTATATTACACATTATTAAACTCACAAGGTTAAACATCTGTTGGGGGCCTTCGTCCTCCGAAGGTCCTCAAAAACATGATTTGACAATGTTTTCCAAGTGGATTATATGAACAGGTATCTTCGGACTCAGAATTATGAACATGGAATACGGTCAGGACGAAGCCTAAGTCAGACGAAGGGGGATTGAGATGGAGGACGGACTGATTACCAAGCTGTACGAAGGACGGTGCACAGCCGAAGCTGTTCGCAGGAAAGCTTCGTCGCGGTAGCAGAAAAGGGAACCGACTTAAAGATGAAAAGACCACTTGGGCCTTGACAGATTCCCATAAGTCATTAGCAAATGTAGTGGACATGAATGTAATTTTACATGGGCTGCGTCCCACGTCTATAAATAGATGAACAGTACTCCCGTACTGTTCACGCTGACTTGGCATTTGCTTTTGCGTCATCCTTGTACTTTTGTCTTCCTGCAATCCGAAGGTACACTTGTAATTTGAAGTCATTTCTATTGTTATATGATAATAAAATAGAAATGACATTGTGATAAAACTTAAATACTTATATCATTTTTTACGTTATGTATATGACCTTCGTCACAGCTCATTGCATTTACGAAGATATATTGTTTGTGACCTTCGTCCGGAACACATTATATCCCGAAGGGAAATAATGTTTCAAAGGACGAAGGACCTTATCATTTAACACTTTCTATGTTGCCTTGTTCTTAATCCGAAGCATTTGAGAACAAGTCACCAACATTGGCGCCCACCTCCGGTGAACTCACTTCCGCTTCGAGTTTTTTGAACACCTTCGGAAGCCATAGACCCTCGCTATGGCACCGAAGAAAGCTTCAGCGACTGGGGCTGCAGCTCTGCAACCGCTGGACCACAACCAGGAGACTGTCTCTCTTCGGGAGGCCCGAAGCCAGAAGAGGAAGGCTGTCAGCCCGACGCTTCAGGAGGATGAGCTAGATCAAGAGATCAGGAATATGGAGATGCTTCATCAACAGGTGCAGAGGAAGAAAGAAAAGATGGCTAGGCTAGCTGAGCTGCAGAGGCAGATAGACGAAGCTTCTGAAGAAGTTCGCCATCTTACTCACGATGAGCAGAACAGAAGGCCTCAACAAAAAGACCTTCATCAGGAGGGCTTCTTCAATGAAGATGACTGGTATGACAATTTCCATCATGGAAATTTTGTTTTCGATGATGCTTCTCCCCTGTCCGCTGAGCTGCAGGCTACACCGTGGCCTCCGTCCTACAAGCCACCCCATCTTCCCATGTTCGATGGCCATTCAGACCCGAAGCAATTTTTGATGAGCTACGAAGCAACAGTGTCTTCGTATGGTGGCAATGCTGCAGTCATGGCAAAGTCTTTTGTTATGGCTGTCAGGAATGTTGCTCAGACCTGGTATTCCTCCCTTCGACCAGGAACAATCACTTCATGGCAAAAGCTGAAGGACATGTTGTTAACCAGCTTTCAAGGGTTTCAGACGAAGCCGGTCACTGCTCAAGCCTTGTTCCAGTGCACTCAGGATCATGAAGAATACCTTCAGGCGTATGTCAGAAGGTTCTTGCGTTTGAGGGCGCAGGCACCAACGGTGCCCAATGAAATTGTCATCGAAGCCATGATCAAGGGGCTTCGTCCTGGACCTGCAGCTCAATACTTTGCTAGGAAGCCTCCTCAGACTCTGGAGAAGCTGCTCCAAAAGATGGACGAGTACATTCGTGCCGACAATGATTTTCGCCAAAGAAGGGAGGAGGCTTTCAGATTTTCTGAAATGACCAGGGGCTTCGGAGGAAGATTCTATCCGAGGCATGTCAGGTCCATCCACAACTCTACTCAAAATGATGATAAGGGGAGTCAGCAGAACAAACCGCAGTGCTCCTCACAGGCTTCGGGGCAACAGCAAACTTTCTTCCGGCCACCAGCTCCAAGAGGCAGAGGCGCCAGGGGCTTCGGCGGAAGATTTGGAGATCAACCACGGAGGGTATTTTGCTTATTCTGTGGTGAAAACAAGGGCCATACCACCAGGATGTGCCATGTTACCATCCAGAAACAAAAGGAGCTAGCAGAAGCTGCAGCGCAACAGGGCCAGCCGAAGCAGGTCATGCATACTGCTTTGTACCATCAGCCTTACATCCCGGAATACGTGGGCAACCACCCTGCAGTTTCCGTAGCTTCGGCGAGTCAACCTCAAGCTTCATGGCAACAGCCCCCGCCTCCACCTCCGCTGCAACAAGGCCAACAGCCGGAAGGGAGCCAATATGTTCCACACCAAAGGGATCTCAGAGAGCAATCTGAAGCCCGCACAGTCAATAGTACTGTGCCAGAGTCGAAGCACATTTATTGACAAATATCCTACTATGATAGCAGTCTTTTCCGTTTAGTTCTATTTTCTGTGAAATAAAGAACATTTCAGTTTTCATGTAATAGTTTCGTGGTTGGTTATGAGGAAAACCTAT
This sequence comes from Zea luxurians, assembly GCA_029449295.1. Taxonomy (NCBI): domain Eukaryota; kingdom Viridiplantae; phylum Streptophyta; class Magnoliopsida; order Poales; family Poaceae; genus Zea; species Zea luxurians. The sequence continues at coordinate 5,134,583 of JAOPSE010000129.1, read as the reverse complement.
TTTCTCCACAGGCTTAAGATGCTGAAGCTTAAAAATCTGCGGTAACAAGGAGGACCTTCGAATTATTAAAAATCCTTCGAAGCAGCAAAAAGTCGTTCTAAGGATCGCAGAGTAAGTTGCTGAAGTTACAAAAAGCCGTTCCAAAGGGAGCGCAGTGTAAGTTTTTTGCTCCAAAGACGTTCCTAAGGGAATGCAGAGCTTACAGCGAAAAGTCAACGCTGATACCGCCTAAGTAAAAGGCGAAGAAGCTCCAAAGACGTTCCTAAGGGAATGCAGAGCTTACAGCGAAAAGTCAACGCTGATACCGCCTAAGTAAAAGGCGAAGAAGCTCCAAAGACGTTCCTAAGGGAATGCAGAGCTTACAAAGATATTTTGTGTGTATCTTCGGAACAAACGTCATTTACATAACATAACATCATCACATCATTTTGCATAGCATAAGCATCATACATCATGTTGCATATGGCAAAAGAAGGGGACACAGTATCAACCTTCGAAAGGACGCTTTGAGAAAGTGAAAATTGTGTAAAGTCACGAGGGAATACAATGATAATCTTCGGAATACAGTTTCGGAGAATATTTTCACGAAGTATGGACGTGCTTCATCAGAGTAATATCGAAATTGTACAGCTTCGGAGAATGTTTTCACGAAGCATGGACGTGCTTCATCAGAGTAATATCGAAATTGTACAGCTTCGGAGAATGTTTTCACGAAGCGTGGACGTGTTTCATCAGAATAGTATTAACGGAGAATGTCTTCTTCACGAAGCATGAAAAGAAGGGAAGGTGTTTTTTCGCCGAAGGCTCAAAAATGGTATGTATGTAGAATTTCATGCATCGTAAAGAATTGAATAATGAAAAGAGACTTGTATATTACATTCAAATGTACAAAATATTACATAGATCACACTTCAAATGTTTTTTCTAATAACATCTAGTCTTCTCTTAGTACTACTTCGGCAGCCTCATTTAGAAGTTGTTCAACAACTTTATCCATGATAGCTTCGGCCATTTGTTTAATTTCCTCATCCCCTTTCGTGTGAGGGTCAGCAGACGATCCAGCAGGTTCTGAGGGAAGAGAATATTTCTACATTACTATTACAAACCACGAACAAAGTTTGAAATAAAAATTACAACACAATAAGAACGACTAATTAATACCTATTTGCCCTTCGGGCTCTGTACTTTTTTCGGCAACTTCTGTCACTTTCCTAGCATCATGGATGCCTTTTTCACTCCTTTGAATAATTTCTTGCGCCATTTCTCGGCCGCCGTTGTCCCAGATATCAGTAAAGAATTTACCACCAACCATGCTTGCTTCGGCCGAGGGGTCTTTGATGTCTTCGGAGGATAAGGCAGCTTCAGACTGAGCTAAAGATTTTACATGCTCACAACCTTTCCTCTCCAAAACAGTAGCAACTCCTCTGGCGCCCGAAAAAGCGCAAATGTCACCGCGGCTGCTCAGGATTTCCTCGAAGGCCTCTGCTTCGTGGCTGATCCATTCCATCGGACCTTCGGGATTGCCTCTTGAGAAATTTTCTTCACTAGAGAATGCGCCAACGCTGGCGAAGCTGGATTTTATCTTTTTGACGCATTCTATAGATTTAACATAGCATTTTCTCTGCGATGCACGAAGCTCTTTAACACTTATCTCTAAATGATTGGCCAGTTGATCACTAAGCTCTCGTTTTGTTTCTTCAAGCGCACGCTCCTCTTTAGCTCTAGCTAGCTGTTTCTGAAGATCTCTAATTTCACGTTTTTGGGCTTCGGCCTGGACCTTTGAGGCAGCTTCGTCCTTTTTAACCTTGTCTACCAAGGTAAGCAGAATTTTATCCTTTTCCAGAGCTTCGTTTCTCAGTTTGATGACTTCTGACCGTAGGTTGTTGAACGCAATTTCATAGCTCTCATCTTCGGCACTCTTTTGAGCTCTTAATGCGTTGCTTAGGATTAAACCCTATATGTACAAAAGTTGGTATAAGAATAAAAATGCGTTACGAATTAATTTTTTTTTTTCAAGCGCCTAATTCCCATACCTTTAGGCTATTGTACGCAAGACTGTCCGCGAGATCCTCCTTTGTCATAGCACATAATCCAGCTTCGAGCTTCGGGAACCCCATACTTCTAGCCATCTCTCGGCAGACAGATAGTTCTTTGTTATCAGGAAGGCAGTATAGGAAGTCATCTTCATTTGTCCCATTGAACACTACTGCCCCTTCGGATATTTTAGCTCTCTGGCATAGTAATTGGCTTCATAAGTCTCTTCTTCAGATAATTTCTTCCCCGAAGCATGTCGTACGATGTAATCGCATATGCTGGAAGGAGCTTCGGGGACGGCAGTGTCAATTTCTTCAACCAAAACTGGTTCTGATATTTTTATTTTTTCGGTTTCCAAAGATTGTTCCTTGGTGGGCTCTGAAGGCCCAGCTTCAGCTTCAGGTTGTTGCTTCGAAGCTTCAGTAGACGCTTCAGCAAGTTCAACAGTCTTCTTTGGAGTTGTGCTTGAAGACTTAATTGTCTCCAAGACATCTAGCACGTTCACCATTCTTTTTCTTTTTGGGGTCATCGATGGGCCCTTTTGATTTTTTATTGTTTCAACATTTGTTGAAGGACTTAAGATTTCCAATATTTTTTGTCCTTCAATCCTCGGTTTTTCTGCCTTCTCTGCTAAAGGCGCTTCAGTTTTTTCTTCCATCTTCGGCACTGGAGCTGGTTCTGTAGTTTCAGTGGCCAAAGAGAATTCGCCAATAAATTTGGGCACTGTGGCTGGCTCAATAAAGCGTGCCCGGTGGGTGAGCACCTTCATCTTTTTTCTTTGCGGCGCTGGCTCACTAGAAGCACTTGTGGCAACTTCTGTTGCAGGAGAAGTATTTTTTCTTTTGCGGCCCAGTACCGGATAATGGTAGTCAGGGTAGACAAACCCGATTGCATCAAATACCCGGTTGAGCCTTTTCTTCTTTCGGCCTCCGAAGGCTGCCGATAACGCAGTGTTCTCGGCCTTCGAATACACCCCAAGCAGTTCGTCACTTAATGTTTCAATGCTTTTTAGCCAGTCGTCATCAGGTTCAACAAATTTATCCCCGTATTTGAATGTGTATTTCAGTCTGACTAGTCCGCCTTCGTCGGACTCTTTGATGGTCTCCTTCGGCATTTCCCACTTTCCTGCAAGTGGCCACACCCTGAAGGCAATATGCTCTTGGACCAAGTCTCTTGTCCCAATATAAGAGCAGATTACGCCGAAGGCTCTTTGGCATTCTTCGGCTGCTTCATCCATTCCAACCTTCGGCTTTCGGAGTCCGAAGCGTTGCCAGATGGGGCGCATAATGATACTCTTAACATCTTCCTGCGCTGTTAAGTCATTCTTTACATAGAACCACTCTGTCATCCAGGCTCCGGGCCACCTCTTCCGAAAGGTTGGCACAGGGCGGCTTGACCCGGAGCGGGCACCGAAGCTGTAACACCCAAAGTTGTTGTGATATTGTTCTTTCCCCCATGGCTTCGTCTCATATAACAACTCATGAATGTTGCAAAAGCTTTTAGCATTTGGTTCTAAACCTTGGCTTTTCGCAGCCCAGACAAACATCCCCATTCTCATGATAGCTTCGGGAGTAATTTGATGAAGGTAGACTTGAAATGTCTTCAGGACTTCGACAACAAAGCTGCTTAAGGGGAATCGAAGCCCAGCTTTGAGAAAGCTTCGGAAGATTACGACTTCATCTTCTTCGGGAGTGGGAGAAGTTTTTTCTCCAGCATCAGCCCTCACAATAGATATATCTCGAAAATACCTCCCCCTCATATTGTCAATATGACTTTGCTTAATAGTGGTTTTCCCGAAAACTGTGTGACTTGGCCGCCATGGTCGATCTTCGGACTCTCCCCCACAGCTTTCTGCATCATAACTGTCGCTGTCACCAGTGTCTTCAGACAAACCTTCCAGAGTCTCCTTGGTGATTTTTTCCGTGTTGGTCTCTGCCATCGCTATAAGGAACCCCAAGTTCTTCTCTTCGTCGAGACTCAGCTTCATCTCAACAGTGACCTTCTTATCTTCCGACATCTTCGGAAACGCTGAAAAACTGTTTTCAAAGCCGAAGCTTCAAAACCAAGAGATCAGCAAAACCTAGTGCGCAAAAGCTAAAAATTTAGTAAGCGGGAGCAGATGGCAAGAGAGCGTACCAAACAAATCGTGGCGAGCTCTTATTTATACACTCGATATAACGGAAACTGTGTGGTCCCGCGTGTCGGTGACTTTTGCTATTCTAGCAAAGGGAAGGTGTTTTTTCGGACCTTCGGCTTAAGGCCTTCATCCATATCGCAATCTGAATTTATCATTAACAAATTAATATTGCGAGGGGCTACTGTTGGGGGCCTTCGTCCTCCGAAGGTCCTCAAAAACATGATTTGACAATGTTTTCCAAGTGGATTATATGAACAGGTATCTTCGGACTCAGAATTATGAACATGGAATACGGTCAGGACGAAGCCTAAGTCAGACGAAGGGGGATTGAGATGGAGGACGGACTGATTACCAAGCTGTACGAAGGACGGTGCACAGCCGAAGCTGTTCGCAGGAAAGCTTCGTCGCGGTAGCAGAAAAGGGAACCGACTTAAAGATGAAAAGACCACTTGGGCCTTGACAGATTCCCATAAGTCATTAGCAAATGTAGTGGACATGAATGTAATTTTACATGGGCTGCGTCCCACGTCTATAAATAGATGAACAGTACTCCCGTACTGTTCACGCTGACTTGGCATTTGCTTTTGCGTCATCCTTGTACTTTTGTCTTCCTGCAATCCGAAGGTACACTTGTAATTTGAAGTCATTTCTATTGTTATATGATAATAAAATAGAAATGACATTGTGATAAAACTTAAATACTTATATCATTTTTTACGTTATGTATATGACCTTCGTCACAGCTCATTGCATTTACGAAGATATATTGTTTGTGACCTTCGTCCGGAACACATTATATCCCGAAGGGAAATAATGTTTCAAAGGACGAAGGACCTTATCATTTAACACTTTCTATGTTGCCTTGTTCTTAATCCGAAGCATTTGAGAACAAGTCACCAACAACATCCATTTACCCCTAGGGTTTTCTTTTTTATTTATTTTATTAAGGGAATAAATCAACTTATACACTAACTTATAGTCTAGGTATAAAATTAAAGTGTACAGACTATAGATGAACATAATTTATTTGGATAGAGAATATTCTTATGAACATTTTGCAATTTGAACCACTAAATTTGGAGTTCATATGAAAAAGATATGAAATAAACAAGTTTTGTAGTTTAAAATATAAAATTAGGTCTAATTCTGTAATTATTTAAAAGCACAGAGGTTGTTTAAAAGAAACCAGGGGTCTGGGCGCTAAAACTCAGGACGGTGGGTTAATTCTCTAAAACCCGAGGGTCTCTTTAGCTAAAGTTACACGCAAAGGGGTACGGGGTGATCTCGGCCATCAGATCAGCGAGCAACTGAGAGAACCTAGAGGGGGGGGGGGGGTGAATAGGTGATCCTGTAAAATCAAACACTAAATAGCCACAGACTTGGTTGTTAAAGTGTTAGTGTGACTAAGTAGCTTTGAAGCGAGTTCTCATGAACACAACAATCACAGAGAAAGCAACACAAGAGACACACGATTTTTATCCCGTGGTTCGGCCAAGTAACACTTGCCTACTTTCATGTTGTGGCATCCCAATGGACGAGGGTTGCACTCAACCCCTTTCAAGTGATCCGATGATCAGCTTGAATACCACGGTCTTTTCCTTTAGAGTGTTTTCCCATTTGCGAGGAATCTCCACAATTAAGAGCCTCTCGCCCTTACAAAGTTATGATCACAAAGAAGGCACAGGAGTAAGGATGGGAGAGCAACACACGCAAGACTCAAATCCACAGCACAACCACACACACAAGTCAAGACTTGAGCTCGAAACACAACACACGGAGTTTGAAACTCAAATGGAGCTCAAATCACTAACACAATGAATCAAATGCGTGGAGGCAGAGTCTAGAAGTCTTAGGATGTTTCTTGAAAGCTTGGTGTTGTCCTCCATGCGCCTAGGGGTCCCTTTTATAGCCCCAAGGCAGCTAGGATCTGTTTGAGATCAATTTGGAAGGCCATCCTTGCCTTCTGTCGAGTGGTGCACCAGACAATCAGGTGCACCACCGGACATCCACCGTTCATGTCCGGTGCACGATCTCCTTCCAAATCGGACGCAGCCGACCGTTGCTCCTTGGGGCTGGTTGGCGCACCGGACACTGTCCGGTGCACCTAGCCGACCATTGGAGCTGGCCACGTGTCGCGCGCTGATCACGCGGACGACCGTTGCCGTTGGCGCCGTTGGCTCACCGGACAGTCCGGTGCACCACCGGACAGTCCAGTGAATTTTAGCCACGTCGCCTTTCCGTTTCTCGAGAGCGACGAGTTCGTCGCGGATGACTCACCGGACAGTCTGGTGCACTATCGGACAGTCTGCTGAATTATAGCCGTACAACTCCATCATTTCCCGAGAGAAGCTAGTTCACCGTCGACCAGCCTGGGGCACCGGACACTGTCCGGTGCACCACCAGACAGTCCGGTGTGCGAGGCTGAGCTAGAGTTTTCCAATTCGTTTCTTCTCTTCTCAGCACTGTTTGTGGCACTTAGATAACTATGTTAGTATTCAAAAACAATGTACTAAGTCTAGAAACATACCTTGTACCTTGATTTGCACTTTTCACACATTCAGCACATAAGGATTCAATTAAGATGTGTTGGTCATCTAATCACCAAAATACTTATAGAAATTGCCCAAGGGCACATTTCCCTTTCAATCTCCCCCTTTTTAGTGATTTATGCCAACACATTAAAAAGCAACAAAAGAAGTGTAACATCAGTGCAATTGAAGACCAAATTGTTTTTGCTTATAATTTGGCATATTTGGATCACTCTTTGCCACCACTTGGTTTGTTTTTGCAAGTCAAATTCTTTTTCCTATCTCTAAGTCAAACACACTTGTTTGGGCAAATCGAGAGATATTTCAAGAGTAAAATTGATCGAGTGCCAAAAACTCCCCCCTTTTTCCCATAATCAATAATTCTCCCTCATAAGAGACCAAATTTTGCAATAAGAGTATTTTGGACAAAACACAAATTCTAACTCTATTGTTTTCGAAATTCACAAGTGGTTGGCTGATCCATTTGCTTTTGGCCTTAATTTCTCCCCCTTTGGCATTAAGCACCAAAACGGGATCATTTTTGGCCCTTTTAACCCCATTGCCTCACCAAAAATGTCAATTAAGAGCAAAAAGGCAATGAGAGCATAAGTATGAACTTGGAATTAAATACACTAATACCGGAGTGCAGTGGAAGTCCTTGCATCATCCAAGTTCACTTTCCCTTTCAATGTACCTTCGAGACTACATCAAGTGTACTCAACAAACAAATTAGTCTCAAAGGGATCAAGTTGTAGCACATCTCCCCCTAAACATGTGCACATCTGCATACGGACTTGTGAGGTCCGGGGAGACTTGTACAACTTGAGCACATAAATAAACAATAACTGACTTAAATGCATAAAGTAACATGATCAAAGGCATAGAACACATGTATGCTATAGATCAATCCAAGTTAAGCGAATCTAAGACATTTAGCTCACTACGTAACCTGCAAAACCTTTTCTCATCTAAAGGCTTAGTGAAGATATCAGCTAGCTGGTTCTCGGTGCTAATGTGATACACATCGATATCTCCCTTTTGCTGGTGGTCTCTCAGGATGTGATGCTGGATATCTATGTGCTTAGTGCGGCTGTGTTCAACAGGATTATCCGCTAAGCGGATTGCACTCTCATTGTCACATAGGAGTGGGACTTTGCTCAGATTGTAGCCAAAGTCCCGGTGGGTTTGCCTCATCCAAAGTAGTTGCGTATAACACTGTCCTGTGGCAATATACTCGGCCTCAGCGGTGGATAGGGCAACGGATGTTTGTTTCTTCGAACTCCAGGACACCAGGGACCTTCCTAGAAATTGGCACGTCCCTGATGTGCTCTTCCTATCAACCTTGCACTCGGCATAGTCAGAGTCTGAATATTCAATCAAGTCAAAGGTAGACCCCTTTGGATACCAGATCCCGAAGCAAGGCGTAGAAACTAAATACCTAAGAATTCGCTTAACGGCCACAAGGTGACATTCCTTGGGGTCGGATTGAAATCTAGCACACATGCATACACTAAGCATAATGTCCGGTCTACTAGGACAAAGATAAAGTAATGAACCTATCATTGACCGGTATGCCTTTTGATCAACAGACTTACCTCCTTTGTTGAGGTCAACGTGCCCATCAGTCCCCATCGGTGTCTTCATGGGCTTGGCGTCCTTCATCCCAAACCTTTTGAGAAGATCCTGAGTGTACTTCGTTTGGGAGATGAAAGTATCGTCCTTGAGTTGCTTCACTTGGAATCCAAGGAAGTAGGTCAACTCGCCCATCATCGACATCTCGAATTTTTGCATCATTACCCTGCTAAACTCCTCACAAGACTCTTGGTTAGTAGAACCAAATATTATGTCATCAACATAAATTTGGCAAACAAAGAGATCACTGTTGCACGTCTTTATGAAAAGAGTGGGATCGGCTTTCCCAACCTTGAAAGCATTAGAAATAAGGAAAAATCTCTAAGGCATTCATACCATGCTCTTGGGGCTTGCTTAAGTCCATAGAGTGCCTTAGAGAGCTTATACACATGGTCGGGATACCTGTCATCCTCAAAGCCAGGGGTTGTTCCACGTATACCTCCTCCTTGATTGGCCCGTTGAGGAAAGCACTCTTCACGTCCATTTGGTATAGCCTAAAAGAGTGGTGAGCCGCATAGGCTAATAAAATCCTAATTGACTCTAGCCTAGCAACAGGAGCAAAAGTCTCCTCGAAATCCAAACCTGCCACTTGGGCATAACTTTTTGCCACAAGTCGAGCCTTGTTTCTTGTCACCACCCCGTGCTCGTCTTGCTTGTTGCGGAACACCCACTTGGTTCCCACAACGTTTTGCTTTGGACGTGGCACCAGGCTCCAGACTTCATTTCTCTTGAAGTTGTTGAGCTCTTCCTTCATGGCCAACACCCAGTCCGGATCCTGCAAGGCCTCTTCTACCCTGAAAGGCTCAATAGAAGAGACAAACGAGTAATGCTCACAAAAATTAGCTAATCATGAGCGAGTAGTTACTCGCTTGCTGATGTCACCTAGAATTTGATCGACGGGGTGATGTCTTTGGATCATCGCTCGGACTTGAGTTGGAGGGGCCCGTGGTGCTTCTTCCTCCATTACTTGTTCTTCCTATGCTCCCCCTAGATCCTGCCCCTCTTCTTGAGGTACCTGTTCATCGTATTGACTTGGGGGATGCACCACTGTAGAGGAAGATGGGTGATCTTGCAGTTCCTATGGTCGCACATCGCCTATCGCCATCGTGCGCATTGCGGCCGTTGGAACTTCATCCTCATCGATGTCATCAAGATCAACTTGCTCTCTTGGAGGGCCATTAGTCTCATCAAATAAAACGTCGCTAGAGACTTCAACTAATCCTGATGATTAGTTGAAGACCCGATACGCCTTTGTATTTGAGTCATACCCTAGTAAAAACCCTTCTACTGCCTTGGGAGCAAATTTAGAATGTCTACCTTTCTTCACCAGAATGTAGCATTTGCTCCCAAATACACGAAAGTAAGAGACATTGGGTTTGTTACTGGCAAGGAGTTCGTAGGAGGTCTTCTTGAGGAGACGATGCAGATAGAGCCGGTTTATGGCATGGCAAGCCGTGTTCACAGCTTCCGACCAAAACCGCTCGGGCGTCTTGAACTCTCCAAGCATCGTTCTCGCCATGTCGATTAATGTCCTATTCTTCCTCTCTACTACACCATTTTGTTGTGGTGTATAGGGAGCGGAGAACTCGTGCTTGATCCCTTCCTCCTCAAGATACTCCTCAACTTGCAGATTCTTGAACTCGGACCCGTTGTCGCTTCTTATCTTTTTCACCTTTAGCTCAAATTCATTTTGAGACCTCCTTAGAAAGCGCTTTAGGGTCCCTTAGGTTTCTGATTTGTCCTGCAAAAAGAACACCCTAGTGAAGCGGGAAAAATCATCAACAATTACAAGACTATACTTACTTCCCCCGATGCTAAGGTAGGCAACGGGTCCGAAGAGGTCGATGTAAAGAAGCTCTAGTGGTCTTGATGTTGTCATCACATTCTTGCTGCGATGAGTGCTTCCCACCTGTTTCCCTGCCTGACATGTTGCACAAGGTCTGTCTTTCTCAAAATAGACATCGGTTAGTCCTAACACATGATCTCCCTTTCGAAGCTTATGAAGGTTCTTCATCCCAACATGTGCTAGACGGCGATGCCACAGCTAGCCCATATTAGTCTTAGCGATTAAGCATGCATCTAGACCAGCATTCTCTTTCGAAAAGTCAACTAAATAGAACTTGCCGTCTAATACACCCTTAAACGCTAATGAACCATCAATCCTTCTAAAGATAGATACATCAACATTTGTAAACAGACAATTGTAACCCATGTGGCACAATTGACTTACAGACAGAAGGTTGTATCCTAGCGACTCTACTAAAAATACATTTGAAATGGAGTGCTCGCTTGTGATGGCTATCTTTCCCAAACCTTTGACCTTGCCTTAATTTCCATCTCCAAAGATAATCGCATCCTGGGAATCCTTGTTCTTGACGTAGGAGGTGAACATCTTCTTCTCCCCTGTCATGTGGTTTGTGCATCCGCTGTTGATAATCTAGTTTGAGCCTCCGGATGCATAAACCTGCAAGGCAATTTAATCTTGGATTTTAGGTACCCAACTCTTGTTGGGTCCTACAAGGTTAGTTACAATAACTCTTGGTACCCAAATACAGGTCTTGTCTCCCTTGCATTTGGATCCCAATTTTCTAGCTACTACTTTTGTATTTTTACATGAAAGAACAAAAGAAGTATTGCAAGCATGATAAACAATAGTAGGACCATTCCGAACTCTCCTAGGCGCATGGGACACAACATGATTACGCCTAGACTTACTTCTACCATAATCATGAGTGGAGCTAGAAGCAACCATAGCATGAGAAGTATGATAACTAGGTAAAACAGCATGATCATAACATCTATCATTATAAGCATTCATAGAAAGTTTCCTATCATAAATATAGGCATGATTCTTTTGGGAACAACTAGCCATAGGTGAAAGGGAAATGTGCCTTTGGGCCATTTCTATAATTGTTTTGGTGATTAAGTGTCCAACACAAATGTTTTGAACTCTTATGTGCTAAACAAGCAAAAGGTGCAAATCAAAGACAAGGTATGTTTCTAGACTTAGTGAATTGTTTTTGAGTACTAACATGGTTATCTAAGTGCTAGAAACAGTGCCGAGGAGAGAAGAAATGAATTGGAAAAAGTTGGCTGTGTGTAGCCAAACTCCAGATCGGCCTGGCACACCGGACTGTCCGGTGGTGCACCGGACAGTGTCTGGTGCGCCAGGCTGGTCAACGTGAAGAGGCCGCTCTCAGGAGTTGACGGAATTGTACGGCTATAATTCACCGGACTGTCCGGTGGTGCACCGGACTGTCCGGTGAGTCATCCATGGCAAACTCGTCGCTCTCGGGAAAAGTACCACGGCGACGTGGCTATAATTCACTGGACTGTCCGGTGTTGCACCAGACTGTCCGGTGAGCCAACGGCACCCACGCTAACGGCCGTCCGTGCGATCAACGCGCGACACGTGGCTGCTCCAACGGTCGGCTAGGTGCACCGGACTATCCGGTGTGCACCGAATAGTGTCCGGTGCGCCATCCGACCCGTGGGAGCAACGGTCGACTGTGCCCGATTTGGAAGGAAATCACGCACCGGACATGCTACAGCGGCTTTCCGGTGGCGCACCGGACTGTCCGGTGCGCCACTCGACAGAAGGCAAGGATAGCCTTCCATGTTGATCTCCAACGGCTCCTAGCTGCCTTGGGGCTATAAAAGGGACCCCTAGGCACATGGAGGAGACACCCAAGCATTCTCTAAGCATACTGAGACATCCAGACTCTGCTTCCACGCATTTGATTCATTGTGTTAGTGATTTGAGCTCCATTCAAGTTGTGAATTCCCTGTGTTGTCATTTGAGCTCAAGTCTTCACTTGTGTGCGTGTGTGTGCTGCGGATTGAATCTTGTGTGTGTTGCTTTTCCCTCCCTTACTTCTGTACTTCTTTTGTGATCATCACTATAAGGGCGAGAGGCTCCAAATTGTGGAGATTCCTCGCAAACGGGAAAAGACTCTAAAGGAAAACACCGTGGTATTCAAGTTGATCATCGGATCACTTGAAAGGGGTTGAGTGCAACCCTCGTCCATTGGGACGCCACAACGTGGAAGTAGGCAAGTGTTACTTGGCCGAACCATGGGATAAAAATCATGTGTCTCTTGTGTTGCTTTCTCTGTGATTATTTTGTTCACAAGAACTCGCTTCAAAGCTACTTAATCGCTCTAACACTCTAATTACTTAGTCTTGTGGCTATTTAGTGTTTGATTTTACAGGATCACCTATTCACCCCCACTCTAGGTGCTCTCAATTGGTATCAGAGCCGTACTCTTCATTCAAGGGACCGCCTGAAGAGATGGATCCTAAGGGTAAGGGGATGGTGATTAACGATAAGGAGAAGGAGTCTCTCTTCAACGAGCCAAGAGACGACAAGCCTACCGACTCAGGCTCGAGTCAAAGAAGAGAGATAGGAAGAAGAAGAGACACATCAAGAAGATCATCTACTACGACCGCGATGCATCTTCTTCTTCACCAAGGGACGACGATGACGACTCTTTGTCAAAGAATAAAGCGGTTAATCAAAACTATTCATTTGATTATTCCCGTATTCCGTACAATTTGAATGCTCATTTGCTATCAATTCCTCTTGGGAAACCCCCACACTTTGATGGAGAAGACTATTCTTTCTGGAGTCATAAAATGTGTAGTCATTTATTTTCTCTCCATCCTAGTATCTGGGAGATTGTTGAAAACGTAATGCATTTTGATAGTACTGACAATGCCATAAATGAGCAAATTCATAAAAATGCCCAAGCTACTACTGTCTTGCTAGCTACTCATCTCATCCATTCCCAAGGCTAGCTCTGTTTTGGTGCGGGTCTAGTAGACAGTTCCCTCTCGTGGTTTCATACATCCATAGATTTGCATTCAGGATATCATCCGTGGGTATAGGAAAGGTTGACTTCTCTCCTTCCATCAAGTCCAGAAGCAAGGTCATAATAAGGTGAGTGGCTTGGACAACGCTAAGCAAATCTGGGACACCCTCAAGATATCTCATGAGGGAAACGACGCCACTATGATCACAAAGATGGAACTAGTGGAAGGCGAGCTGGGAAGGTTTGCGATGATCAGGGGAGAGGAGCCAACTCAGACCTACAACAGGCTTAAGACCCTGGTCAACAAGATTCAAAGCTATGGAAGCACAAGATGGACGGATCATGATGTCGTCCGACTCATGCTAAGGTCATTTACTGTTATTGACCCCCATCTTGTGAATCTTATTCGTGAAAACCCCAGGTACACCAAAATGACGCCCGAGGAGATCCTCGGAAAATTCGTGAGCAGGCGCATGATGGTGAAGGAGGCTCGATACGTGGATGATGCACTAAACGGTCCACTACCCATCTATGAGCCACAGCCTGTTGCTCTCAAAGCAACTAGCAGCAAGGAGACACTACCAAGCAAGGTAGCACAAGTGGAGGCTGCTGGGCTAAATGAAGATGAGATGGCGCTCATCATCAAGTGCTTCAAGACCACACTCAAAGGACGCAAGGAGTACCCCCAACAAGAACAAAACAAGGGGAAAACGCTCCTGCTTCAAATGCGGTAAGACTGATCACTTTATTGCTCAATGTCCTGATAATGAAAATGACCAGGCATAAGAAAGACATGGGAAGAAGGAGAAGAAAAAGAATTACCGAAAGGCGAAGGGCGAGGCACATCTAGGAAAGGAATGGGATTCTGACTGCTCTTCATCAGACTCCAACGACGAAGGACTTGTTGCCTCGGCCTTTGACAAATCCTCACTCTTCCCCAACAAACGCCATACATGTCTTATGGCCAAGGAGAAAAAGGTACGTATTCGGGACACACCCAAGTACACTTCATCGAGTGATGAAGAATATTCCAATGATAAAGTAGACTACACTGATCTGATTAAAGGACTAGATAGAGCCAAGGTAGATAAAATTAATGAATTAATTGATGCTCTAAATGAAAAGGATAAATTGTTAGAAAAACAAGAGGATATTTTATATGAGGAACATGACAAATTTGTTAGTGTGCAAAAATCTCTTGCTTTAGAAACTAAGAGAAGTGAAATGCTGTCTTCTGAGTTATCTGCTTGCCATGAAACTGTCTCTAGTTTAAAGAATTTAAATGATGAATTAAATGCTAACTAGAAGAAGTTAATAAAACTCGTTCATGTCTAGAGCATGTCATTATTTGTAATAGATGTAAGGACTTTGATGTTGATGTCTGTAATGAACATCTTATTTCTATTGCTCAACTAAACGATGAGGTGGCAAGTCTTAATGCTCAACTTAAGACTTGCAAAGTTGATTTTGATAAACTAAAATTTGCTAGGGATGCCTACACTGTTGGTAGACACCCCTCAATTAAGGATGGACTTGGTTTTTGAAAGGAAACCAAGAACTTAACAAGCCAAAGGACTCCCGTTCTTAACAAGGAGAAATGGAAGGCCCCTATGGCTAATAATCCTCAAAGGAACCATGCCTTTATGTATGATAGGAAAGTTGCTAGTCGTTCTTATTACAATAGGAGTTATGATCATGCTGCTAATAATTCACATGCTATGTTTGCCTCTAGTTCTACTTTTGTTCATGGTAAAAGTAGGCCTAGGAAAAATCATGTTGTACCTCATGTACCTAGGAGAATGTGCAAAGAACCTTCCACTATTTATCATGCTTGCAATACTTCTTTTGTATTCATGCAAAAATGCAAAAGTAGTTGCTAGGAAGTTGAGATCCAAATGCAAGGGAGACAAAACTTGTATTTGGGTTCCAAAAGTAATTGTGACTAACCTTGTAGGACCCAACAAGAGTTGGGTACCTGAAACCCAAGCTTAATTCCTTGCAGGTTTATGCATCCAGGGGCTCTAGCTGGATAATCGACAGCGGATGCACAAACCACATGATAGGGGAGAAGAAGGTGTTCACCTCCTACATCAAGAACAAGGATTCCCAGGATACGATCATTTTTGGAGATGGGAACCAAGGCAAGGTCCAAGGCTTGGGCAAGATTGCCATCACTAACGAGCACTCAATTTCGAATGTATTTCTAATAGAGTCGCTCGGGTACAACCTTCTGTCTGTAAGTCAATTGTGTCACATGGGTTACAATTGTCTGTTTACAAATGTTGATGTATCTGTCTTTAGAAGGAGTGATGGTTCATTAGATTTTAAGGGTGTATTAGACGACAAACTCTACTTAGTTGATTTTTCAAAAGAGAATGTCGATCTAGATGCATGCTTAATAGCTAAGACTAATTTGGGCTGGCTTTGGCATCGCCATCTAGCACATGTTGGGATGAAGAACCTTCATAAACTTCTAAAGGGAGAACATGTGTTAGGACTAACCAATGTCTGTTTTGAGAAAGACAGACCCTATGCAGCATGTCAGGCAGGGAAACAGGTGGGAAGCACTCATCACATCAAGAACGTGATGACAACATCAAGACCGCTGGAGCTTCTTCACATGGATCTCTTTGGACCCGTTGCCTACCTAAGCATCGGAGGAAGTAAGTATGGTCTTGTAATTGTTGATGACTTTTCTCGCTTCACTTGGGTGTTCTTTTTGCAGGACAAATCAAAAACCCAAGGGACCCTAAAGCGCTTTCTAAGGAGGGCTCAAAACGAATTCGAGCTAAAGGTGAAAAAGATAAGGAGCGATAATGGGTTCGAGTTCAAGAACCTACAAGTAGAAGAGTATCTTGAGGAGGAAGGCATCAAGCACGAGTTCTCCGCTCCTTATACACCACAGCAAAATGGTGTAGTAGAGAGGAAGAACAGGACGCTAATCGACATGGCGAGAACGATGCTTGGAGAATTCAAGACACCCGAGCGGTTTTGGTCGGAAGCTGTGAACACAGCCTGCCACGCCATAAACCGGCTCTATCTTCATCGCCTCCTCAAGAAGACCTCCTATGAACTCCCTACCAGTAACAAACCCAATGTCTCTTACTTTCGTGTATTTGAGAGAAAATGCTACATTCTGGTGAAGAAAGGTAGACATTCTAAATTTGCTCCCAAGGCAGTAGAAGGGTTTTTACTAGGGTATGACTCAAATACAAAGGCGTATAGGGTCTTCAACAAATCATCGGGATTAGTTGAAGTCTCTAGCGATGTTGTATTTGATGAGACTAATGGCTCTCCAAGAGAGCATGTTGATCTTGATGATGTAGATGAAGAAGAAATTCTGACGGCGCAATGCGCACAATGGCAATAGGTGATGTGCGACCTCAGGAATTATAGGAACAAGATCAACCATCTTCCTTGACAGTGGTGCATCCCCCAACTCAAGAAGATGAACAGGTACCGCAAAAGGAAGAGCTCAACAACTTCAAAAGAAATGAAGTTTGGAGCCTAGTGCCACGTCTAAAGCAAAACGTTGTGGGAACCAAGTGGGTGTTCCACAACAAGCAAGACGAGCACAGAGTGGTGACAAGAAACATGGCTCGACTTGTGGCAAAAGGTTATGCCCAAGTCGCAGGTTTAGATTTCGAGGAGACTTTTGCTCCTGTGGCTAGGCTAGAGTCAATTCGAATTTTATTAGCCTATGCCGCTCACCATTCTTTTAGGATGTTTCAAATGGACGTAAAGAGCGCTTTCCTCAATGGGCCAATCAAGGAGGAGGTATACGTGGAACAACCCCCTGGCTTTGAGGATGACAGGTATCCCAACCACATGTATAAGCTCTTTAAGGCGCTCTATGGACTTAAGCAAGCCCCAAGAGCATTGTTGGGGGCCTTCGTCTTCCGAAGGTCCTCAAAAACATGATTTAACAATGTTTCCCGAGTGTAATATATGAACAGGTGCCCTCGGACTCGGATCAGAACCACACAGTGTGAGAGGCAGGAACAATACGAAGGTTGACACAGCGCTGAAGCTACGCGCAAGGAAGCTTCGGCATAACGGTAGGAAAGGGAACCGACTAAAAAGGGAAAAGACTATTTAGACTTCGGTGGATTACCTTAGAGTCATTAGCAAAGGTAAAGGGCATGGATGTAATTTCACATGGGCTGCGTCCCGTGCCTATAAATAGGTGAACAGTACCCCCGTACTGTTCACGCTCACTTGGCATTTGCTTTTGCGTCATGCTTGTACCATTGTCTTCTGTCGAATCGAAGGTACCTTTTGTAATTGAATATTATTCATGTTTTTTCCATGATTATATAATAAAAGTGGAATCAATAATGTTACATAATCATTCATGTTGTTTTTTATGTCTTACATGCTTCTCCTTTCATTATTATTCACTGCAATCATGAAGGTATGTCCTTCATGACCTTCGTCTGATGATCATTATGTCCTAAGGGGAATAATGTTACGAAAGACGAAGGGCTTTAACCTTTAACATTTTATGTTGTCTTGTTCTTGATTCATAGCATTTGAGAACAAGTCCCCAACATTGGCGCCCACCTCCAGTGAACCGTTTTTCGACCACCTTCGGCAAGCATCGACCTTCATCATGCCGCTGAAGAAAACTTCAGCGCCAGGAGCTGCCGCACTACAACCACTGGACCCAAATCAAGAGACCCTTTCTCTCCAAGAGGCCAAAAGCCAGAAGAGGAAGGCCACTAGTCCAACACTCCAGGAGGAAGAGTTGGACCAAGAAATCAGAAACATGGAGATAATCCATCAGCAAGTACAAAGGAAGAAGGAGAAGATGGCCCGACTGGCTGATCTTCAAAGGCAGATCGACGAAGCCACTGAAGAAGTACACCATCTTGTTCAAGATGAGCAAGATCGAAGGCCCCAACACATGGAGCTTCATCAAGAAGGTTTATTCAACGAGGATGGATGGTATGATGATTTTAATCATGATACCTTTACCTTTGATGTTGCTTCTCCCTTGGCACCAGAGCTGCAAGCTATCCCATGGCCTCCATTATACAAGCCACCTCAGCTCCCTATGTATGATGGGCATTCGGATCCGAAGCAGTTTTTGATGAGTTATGAAGCAACCATATCTTCATATGGAGGCAATGCAGCTGTCATGGCCAAGTCCCTCGTCATGGCAGTTCAGAATGTAGCTCAAACATGGTATTCTTCTCTTTGGCCAAGGACTATTACTTCGTTGCAGAAGCTAAAGGATATGCTATTAACAAGTTCCCAAGGTTTTCAGACGAAGCCGGTCACAGCTCAGGCCTTGTTTCAATGCACGCAAGACCATGAGGAGTATCTTCTGGCATATGTCTGAAGGTTCTTGCGACTAAGAGCACAAGCGCCTACAGTGCCCAATGAAATTGCCATTGAGGCCATGATTAAGGGGCTTCGTCTAGGACCAGCTGCCCAGTATTTTGCTAGAAAGCCTCCACAGACTTTGGAGAAGCTGCTTCAAAAGATGGATGAATACATCCGGACTGACAATGACTTTCACCAAAGAAGGGAGGAAGCCTACAGGTTCTCTGAGATGACCAGGGGCTTCGGAGGAAAAATCCACCCGAGGCATGTCAGGTCAATTCACAACTCTACTCAGAGTGATGACAGAGGAAATCAGCTGCAGAAGTCACATTATACTTCACAATCTTCAGGGCAACAACAAAGTTCTTTCCGGCCACCAGCTCCAAGAGGCAGAGGCGCCAGGGGCTTCGGAGGAAGATATGGGGATCAGCCCAGAAAGATCTACTGCCTATTTTGTGGAGAAGACAAGGGCCATACTACAAGAATGTTCCAAATCACTATCCAAAAGCAGAAGGAGATCGCAGAAGCCGAAGCTCGACAAAACCAACCGAAGCAGGTTCTGCATACTTCTTCGTGTCACTCACCCTACATACTAAAGTATGTGGGCAACCATCCTGCAGCCTCTGTTGCTTCGGCTAGTCAGCCACAGGCTTCCTGGCCACAACTTCCACCTCCGCCACCACTACAACTTGCCTATTCATGAGGTCAGCAGCCAGAAGGGAGCCATCAGACCCATCAGCAGCATGACCTCAGGGAGGAATCCAAAGCTCGCACAGTCAACAGTACTGTGCCAGAATCAAAACACATCTATTGAGACATATCCTACCTCTCAAGCACTTTTATATTCCTTGTCATTTTCTTTTTTAATAAGAAACAATTAATGAAAACCTAGTCTTCTTGTTATTTTTAAATAGCTTTGTTCTTGAGAAATATATCTTTTCACAGATTTACGAAGCCCCAAATTGCTGAAGCTCAAAAGTCGTTCTTAAGGGAATGCAGAGCTAAGGATCGCATTGTGACTTTTACCGAAGCTATAGAAAGTTGTTCCAAAGGAATACAGCGTAAGTTCGCCGAAGCTACAAAAAGTCGTTCTCGAGGGAGTGCAGTGTAAGTTTTCTGCTCAAAAGTCGTTCCAAAGGGAATGCAGAGCCAAATACCACCGAAATAAAAGGCAAAGCGCGAAAAGTCAACGCGAATACCACCAAAATAGAAGGCGAAGAAGTTCAAAAGACGTTCCTAAGGGGATGCAGAACTTACACAGAAAAATAAGCGGTGAAGCCAAAAAATAAACGCCAAAGAGATTTTGATCGTTCCTAAGGGGACGCAAAGATTGTGTTTTAGTGGGAGTATGTGTCTTCGGCATTAGCATCATTCTTTGCATCATATCATCACATCATATCGCATAGCATCTCATCATACATCATGCCACACCGATGACATCAATTAAAAACAAAGCCGATCTTCGGAGATGGCCTTACGAAAATGAAAAGGTGCTAAGACAAAAGCAAGCTAAGAATCACAGCTTCATCAATCCTGATATGGAAGAAGGGATCTATTGACTACGAAGCATCAATGTTTTTACGAAGTGTGAATGATTTTACGAAGGATAAAAATTCTTCTTTACGAAACATGAAAAGAAGGGAAGGTGTTTTTTCGCCAACGACTCAAAAACGGTATGTACATAAAATTTCATGCATCGCAAAGAGTTGACTTACAAATAACTTACATATTACATTGAGAAATATAAACATCAAATATTACAAACTTAGTTTAGCAAATGTTGCATTAACACCCTAGAAATGTTTTTACAATAACTGCTATTCTTCCTTCAGAACCTTTTCTGCAACTTCGTTAAGCAGTTTTGTAACAACTTCGTCCATAATAGCTTCGGCCACATTAATGATTTCTATTGCCTTCTTTGTTTCTGGGTCGACCAGTAGGTCGAATGGCTCTAGTGGAGGAGGTAGTTCAGCTGCGGTAGAAATCATCAGTTAGCTTGAAGTCAAAAATGACAAAGCTAAAAGCCATTAAGTAATACCTATTCGTCTTTCGAGTTCCACTGCTCTTTCAGCTTCTTTTGCTGCTTCTCGAGTGTCATGAAGATCTTTTTCGCTCTTCTTCATTATTTCATGAGCCATTTCTCGGCTGCCATTTTCCCAGATATCAGTGAAAAATTTTCCGCCTGTTAAACTTGCTTCGGCTGAGGGGTCCTTCGTGTCATCCACGGAGAAGGCAGCTTCGGCCCGGGCCAAGGTTTTAACATGATCACAACCCGCCTTCTCCAAAACGGCTGCAATTCCTCTCGCACCAGAAAAGGCACAGACGTCCCCACGATCACTTAGAATTTCTTCAAAAGCTTCGGCTTCATTACTGATCCACTCGATAACGCCCTCGGGGTCGCCTCGTATGAAGTTGTTTTCGCTTGAATACGCGCCCATGTTGGCGAAGCTAGTCTTTATTTTCCTCACGCACTCCTGAGAGCACCTAGAGGGGGGGGGGGGTGAATAGGTGATCCTGTAAAAACTTAAAACTTATAGCCACAAAACTTGGTTAAGTGTTAGAGAGATAATTCCAAGTGACTATAAAGCGAGCTCTTGCGAATACCAACAATCACACAAAAAGCAATCACAAGAGACACGTGAGTTATCCCGTGGTTCGACAAGTACAACACTTGTCTACCTCCACGTTGTGGCGTCCTAATGGACGAGAGTTGCACTCAACTCCTCTCAAGTGATCCAATGATCAACTTGAATACCACAGTGTTCTTCTTTCTTTACTCTTTCCCGTTTGTGAGGAATCTCCACAACTTGGAGTCTCTCGCCCTTACAATAAGGATCAAAGTGAAAGCACTAGAGTAAGGGAGGGAAGCAACACACATAAATCCACAGCAATACGCACACACACAGCCAAGACTTGAGCTCGAATGAATCGCAACAAGTTCACCACTAGAACAAAGCTCAAATCACTAAGAATGTCAATCGAGTGCGCAAAGATGGAGTGTGGGAGTCTTAGAATGTTCAAAGTATGCTTGGATGGCTCCTCCATGCGCCTAGGGGTCCCTTTTATAGCCCCAAGGCAGCTAGGAGCCGTTGGAAGCAATCTAGGAAGGAAATTCTTGCCTTCTGTCGGGTGGCACACCAGACAGTCCGGTGCACCACCGGACATCCACGGTTCACTGTCCGGTGCAGATTGCTTTCCTAAATTGGTGCAGCCGACCGTTGAAGATTTGGAGCCGTTGGCGCACCGGACACTGTCCGGTGCACACCGGACAGTCCAGTGCCCCCATCAGACCGGCTCGGCCACGCGTCACGCGCGGATTGTGCGGCCGACCGTTGGCGCGGCCGACTGTTGGCTCACCGGACAGTCCAGTGCACCACCAGACAGTCCGGTGATTTTTAGCCATACGCTGTTGACTGTTTCCCGAGAGCGGCGACTTCACCGCAGACGACTCACCGGACAGTCCGGTGCACCACCGCACAGTCCGGTGATTTATAGCCGTATGCCGCCGTCGAGACCTGAGAGTAGGCTGTTCATCGGGACTGGTCCTGGCACACCGGACACTGTCCGGTGCACCCAGACCGAGCAGCCTTTTGGCTATACATAGCCAACTTTTATCCAAAACGATTTCTCCTGTTTCTAGCACTTAGACATAATACATTAGTCTTCAAAACAAAGTACTAAGTCTAGAAACATACCTTTAATCTTGATTTGCACTTCTTGAGTCTTTGGCACAAATATCACTCAAAGCATTTTTGTGTGGAGCACTTAATCACCAAAATCTTATAGAAATGGCCCAAGGGCACATTTCCCTTTCAACCTCCCCCTTTTTGGCGATTTATGCCAACACAACCAAAAGCAACTAAAGAAGTGCAACATCAATGCAAATGAGAACAAAAATTTGTTTTTGATTCAAATTTGGCATATTTGGATCATTCTTTGCCACCACTTGGTTTGTTTTTGCAAATCAAACTCAAATTCCTATCTCTAAGTCAAATTCACTTGTCGAGGCATAGAGAGAGGTATTCCAAGAGAAATTGATCAAAGATTCAAAAACTCCCCCTTTTTCCCATAATCAAACATTCTCCCCACAAGAGACCAACTTTTGACAATAAGAGACAATAAGAGTATTTTGACAAAACAAAAGCTCTAACTCTACTATTTTCAAAATTTTCAAGTGGTAGCTGATCCATTTCTTGCTTTGGCCTTGATTTCTCCCCCTTTGGCATTAAGCACCAAAACGGGATCATTATTGGCCTTAAACCTCATTGCCTCACCAAAATCTTCAATTAAGAGTAGAAAGGCAATAAGAGCACGAAGATGAACTTGGAGTAAATTACCCTCTCATCGGAGTGTAGTGGAAGTCTTGCATGGTCCAAGTTCACCTTTTCCCTTTCAATCCTCCTTTGAGACTAAATTAAGAAAACTCAAGCACACGGTTAGTCTCAAAGGGTAAAGTTGTAGCATTTCTCCCCCTAAGTATGTGCATCATTCACACATGGACTTGTGAGGTCTGGGGATCCCTTGCACAACTTGAGCACCATAAATAAGCAATAAAATGCATCATGGAACATGATCAAGGGCATAAAACACATGTATGCTCTAGATCAATCCAAGTTACGCGAATCTAAGACATTTAGCTCACTACGCAGCCTGCAAAAGGTCTTCTCATCTAAAGTCTTGGTAAAGATATCGGCTAGCTGGTTCTCGGTGCTAACATAAAACACTTCGATATCTCCCTTTTGCTGGTGGTCTCTCAAAAAGTGATGTCAGATGTCTATGTGCTTTGTGCGGCTGTGTTCAACAGGATTGTCCGCCATGCGGATAACACTCTCATTGTCACATAGGAGTGGGACTTTGCTCAGATTGTAGGCAAAGTCCCGGAGGGTTTGCCTCATCCAAAGTAGTTGCGCGCAACACTGTCCTGCGGCAACATACTCGGCCTCAGCGGTGGATAGGGCAATGGAAGTTTGTTTCTTAGAACTCCACGACACCAGGGACCTTCCTAGAAATTGGCACGTCCCTGATGTACTCTTCCTATCGACCTTACATCCAGCATAGTCGGAATCTGAGTATCCAATCAAGTCAAAGGTAGACCCCTTTGGATACCAGATCCCAAAACAAGGCGTAGCAACTAAATATCTAAGAATTCGCTTAACGGCCACAAGGTGACACTCCCTTGGGTCGGATTGAAATCTAGCACACATGCATACGCTAAGCATAATATCCGGTCTACTAGCACATAAATAAAGTAAAGACCCTATCATAGACCGGTATGCTTTTTGATCAACGGACTTACCTCCTTTGTTTAGGTCGACATGTCCGTCGGTTCCCATTCGAGTCTTTGCGGGCTTGGCGTCCTTCATCCCAAACCGCTTGAGCAAGTCTTGTGTGTACTTCGTTTGAGAGATGAAGGTGCCATCCTTGAGTTGCTTCACTTGGAACCCAAGGAAGTAGTTCAACTCGCCCATCATCGACATCTCGAATTTCTGAGTCATCACCCTGCTAAACTCTTCACACGACTTTTGGTTAGTAGAACCAAATATTATGTCATCGACATAAATTTGGCACACAAATAGATCACCATCACAAGTCTTAGTAAAAAGAGTTGGATCGGTTTTCCCAACCTTGAAAGCATTAGCAATTAAAAAATCTCTAAGGCATTCATACCATGCTCTTGGGGCTTGCTTAAGTCCATAGAGCGCCTTAGAGAGCTTACACACGTGGTCGGGGTACCGTTCATCCTCAAAGCCAGGGGGTTGCTCCACATATACCTCCTCCTTGATTGGCCCGTTGAGGAAAGAGCTCTTCACGTCCATTTGAAACAACCTAAAAGAATGGTGAGCGGCATAGGCTAACAAAATACAAATCACCTCTAGCCTAGCCACAGGAGCAAAAGTCTCCTCAAAGTCCAAACCTATGACTTGGGCATAACCTTTTGCCACAAGTCGAGCCTTGTTCCTTGTCACCACCCTGTGCTCGTCCTATTTGTTGCAGAACACCCACTTGGTGCCCACAGTGTTTTGCTTGGGACATGGCACCAGTGTCCAAACTTCATTTCGCTTGAAGTTGTTGAGCTCTTCCTACATGGCCAACACCTAGTCCGGATCTAGCAAGGCCTCCTCTACCCTGAAAGGCTCAATAGAAGAGACAAAAGAGTAATGCTCACAAAAATTAGCTAATCTAGAGCAAGTGGTTACTCCCTTGCTTATGTCACCCAAATCTGGTCGACGGGATGATTCCTTTGAATCGTCGCTCGAACTTGAGATGGAGGGGCCCGTGGTACTTCTTCCTCCTCAACTTGGTCTTCTTGTGCTCCCTCTTGATCACACGCCTCCTCTTGAGGAACCTGTTCATCATCTTGAGTCGGGGGACGCACCATCGTTGAGGAAGAAGGTTGATCTTGCTCCTGGTGTTCCTGTGGTCGCACATCTCCAATAGCCATGGTGCGTATTGCGTCCGTTGGAACATCATCCTCATCTACATCATCAAGATCAACTTTTTGCTCTCTTAGGGAGCCATTAGTTTCATCAAATACAACGTCGCTAGAGACTTCAACCAAACCCGATGATTTGTTGAAGACCCTCTATGCCTTTGTATTTGAGTCATAACCTAGTAAAAACCCTTCTACAGCTTTGGGAGCAAATTTGGAATTCCTACCTTTCTTCACTAGAATTTAGCATTTACTCCCAAATACACGAAAATATGAAACGTTGGGTTTGTTACCGGTTAGTAGTTCGTACGACGTCTTCATGAGGAGGCGATGGAGGTAGACCCGATTTATGGCGTGGCAAGCTGTGTTCACAACTTCTGACCAAAACCGCTCGGGCGTCTTGAATTCTCCAAGCATCATCCTCGCCATGTCTATAAGTGTCCTGTTCTTCCTCTCTACCACACTGTTTTGCTGTGGTGTGTAGGGTGCGGAGAACTCGTGCTTGATTCCTTCCTCCTCAAGGTACTCCTCTACTTGAAGATTCTTGAATTTGGACCCGTTGTCGCTTCTGATCTTTTTCACCTTGAGCTCAAATTCATTTTGAGCTCGCCTTAGAAAGCACTTGAGGGTCACTTGGGTTTCTGATTTATCCTGCAAAAAGAATACCCAAGTGAAGCGGGAAAAACCATCATCAACAACAAGACCATACTTACTTCCCCCGATGCTAAGGTAGGCGACGAGTCCGAAGAGGTCCATATGCAGTAGCTCCAGAGGTCTTGATGTAGTCATCACATTCTTGTTGTGATGAGCGCTTCCCACCTGTTTACTTGCTTGACAAGCTGCACAAGGTCTATCTTTTTCGAAATACACATTTGTTAGACCTAACACATGTTCTCCCTTCAGAAGTTTGTGAAGGTTCTTCATGCCAACATGTGCTAGACGGCGATGCCACAACCAGCCCATGCTAGTCTTAGCAATTAAGCATGCATCTAGACCGGCCTCCTCCTTCGAAAAATCAACTAAATAGAGTTTGCCGTCTAGTACACCCTTAAAGGCTAATGAATCATCACTCCTTCTAAAGACAGACACATCTACATTTGTAAATAAGCAATTGTAACCCATGTTACATAATTGACTAACGGACAACAAGTTATACCCGAGCAATTCAACTAAAAACACATTAGATATGGAATGCTCGTATGAAATAGCTATCTTTCCTAGTCCTTTAACCTTGCCTTGATTCCCGTCACCGAATATGATTTGAGTCTTGGGAATCTTTGTTCTTGACGTAGGAGGTGAACATCTTCTTCTCCCCTGTCATGTGGTTTGTGCATCAGCTGTCGATAATCCAGCTTGAGCCCCCGGATGCATAAACCTGCAAGGCAAATTAGGCTTGGGTTTTAGGTACCCAACTCTTGTTGGGTCCTACAAGGTTAGTAACAATAGTCTTAGGGACCCAAATGCAAGTTTTATCTCCCTTGCATTTGGCGCCCAATTTCCTAGCAACCACTTTCTTATTTTTACATGAAAGTACAAAATCAGTGTTGCAGGCATGAAAAATAGTAGCAGATTTATTTTGCATTTTCTTAGGTACATGATGAACAACATTGTTTCTAGTCATATTTCTACTATGCACAAAGGAAGAACTTGAACCAATCAAGGCATGTGAATCATAAGCATTATAACTCCTATTATAATGAACATTTCTAGAAAATTTCCTATCACTATAGATAAAAGCATGATTCCTTTGAGCATTACTAGTCATAGGGGCCTTCCCTTTGTCCTTAGCGGAGATGGGAGCCCTTTGACTTGTTAAGTTCTTGGCTTCCCTTCGAAAACTAAGCCCATCCTTAATTGAGGGATGTCTACCAACAGTGTAGGCATCTCTTGCAAATTTTAGTTTATCAAAATCACTTTTGCTAGTCTTAAGTTGGGCATTAAGACTAGCCACTTCATCATTTAATCTAGTAATAGAAATTAAATGCTCACTACAGGCATCGACATTAAAATCCTTACACTATTACAAATCACAACATGCTCTACACAAGAACTAGATTTATTTGCTACTTCTAGCTTAGCATTTAAATCATCATTAATATTTTTAAGCTAGCTACAGTCTCATGACAAGTACATAATTCACAAGAAAGTATTTCATTCCTTTTAACTTCTAAAGCAAGAGATTTTTGCACACTTACAGATTTATCATGCTCTTCATATAAAAGATCCTCTTGCTTTTCTAAAAGTCTATTCTTTTCATTTAGAGCATCAATCAATTCATTGATCTTTTCTACTTTTGTTCTATCTAATCCTTTGAATAAGCTAGTGTAATCAATTTCATCATCACTAGAGTCCTCATCACTAGAAGTAGAGTACTTAGGAGTTTCTCTAGTGTTTACCTTCTTTTCCTTTGCCATTAGACAAGTATGGAGCTTGTTGGGGAAGAGCGACGACTTGTTGAAGGCTGAGGCGGCGAGTCCTTCGTCGTCAGAGTCAGACGACGAACAATCCGAGTCCCACTCTTTGCCGAGGTGCGCCTCGCCCTTCACCTTCTTGTAGACCTTCTTCTTTTCCTTCTTCCCGCTTTTCTCTTGTTCCTGGTCATTAGTATTGTCGGGACAATTTGCTATAAAATGACCATACTTACCACACTTGAAGCAGGAGCGCTTTCCCTTCGACTTGCTCTTGTTGGGATGCTCCTTGCGACCCTTTAGCGCCGTCTTGAAGCGCTTGATGATGAGGGTCATTTCTTCCTCGTTAAGCCCAGCCGCCTCAACTTGCGCTACCTTACTAGGTAGCGCCTCCCTGCTACTTGTTGCTTTGAGAGCAACGGTTTGAGGCTCGTGGATCGGCATTGGGCCATTCAACGCCTCATCAACATATCGTGCCTCCTTGATCATCATTCGCCCGCTTACAAACTTTCCGACTATTTCCTCAGGCGTCATCTTGGTGTACCTAGGATTTTCATGAATAGAGTTTACAAGATGAGGATCAAGGACAGTGAAGGACCTTAGCATAAGCCGGACGACGTCGTGGTCCGTCCATCTCATGCTTCCATAGCTCCTTATTTTGTTGACCAGGGTCTTGAGCCTGTTGTACGTTTGAGTTGGCTCCTCCTCCCTGATCATTGCGAACCTTCCCAGTTTGCCCTCCACCAGCTCCATCTTGGTGATCATGGTGGCGTCGTTCCCCTCATGCGAGATCTTGAGGGTGTCCCAAATCTGCTTGGCGTTATCCAAGTCGCTCACCTTATGGTATTCTTCCCTGCACAAGGATGCTAATAGAACAGTGGTAGCTTGTGCATTTTTGTGAATTTGTTCATTGATAAACATGGGACTATCCGTACTATCAAAATTCATTCCATTTTCTACTATCTCCCATATACTTGGATGAAGGGAGAACAAATGGCTACGCATTTTGTGACTCCAAAATCTGTAGTCCTCTCCATCAAAGTGCGGAGGTTTCCCAAGTGGAATTGAAAGTAAATGAGCATTGGAGTTAGACGGAATACAAGAATAATCAAAAGAAAAGTTTGAGTTAACCGCTTTCTTTTTCTCTTCGTCGTCGTCTTTTTGGGAAGAGGAAGACTCGTCGCTGTCGTAGTAGACTATCTTCTTGATGCGCCTCTTCTTCTTCCTGTCCTTCTTCTTGTGACTCGAGACAGAGTCAGTGGGCTTATCGTCTCTTGGCTCGTTGAAGACGGATTCCTTCTCCTTATCGTTGACCACCATCCCCTTTCCCTTCGGATCCATCTCTTCAGGCGATTAGTCCCTTTCGTGAAGAGAACGACTCCGATACCAATTGAGAGCACCTAGAGGGGGGTGAATAGGTGATCCTATAAAAACTTAAAACTTATAGCCACAAAACTTGGTTAAGTGTTAGAGAGATAATTCCAAGTGACTATAAAGCGAGCTCTTGCGAATACCAACAATCACACAAAAAGCAATCATAAGAGACACGTGAGTTATCCCGTGGTTCGACAAGTACAACACTTGTCTACCTCCACGTTGTGGCGTCCTAATGGACGAGAGTTGCACTCAACTCCTCTCAAGTGATCCAATTATCAACTTGAATACCACAGTGTTCTTCTTTCTTTACTCTTTCCCGTTTGCGAGGAATCTCCACAACTTGGAGTCTCTCGCCCTTACAATAAGGATCAAATTTAAAGCACTAGATTAAGAGAGGGAAGCAACACATACAAATCCACAGCAATGCGCACACACACAACCAAGACTTGAGCTCGAATGAATCGCAACAAGTTCACCACTAGAACAAAGCTCAAATCACTAAGAATGTCAATCGAGTGCGCAAAGATGGAGTGTGGGAGTCTTAGAATGTTCAAAGTATGCTTGGATGGCTCCTCCATGCGCCTAGGGGTCCCTTTTATAGCCCCAAGGCAGCTAGGAGCCGTTGGAAGCAATCCAGGAAGGAAATTCTTGCCTTCTGTCGGGTGGCGCACCGGACAGTCCGGTGCACCACCGGCATCCACAGTTCACTATCCGGTGCAGATTACTTTCCTAAATTGGCGCAGCCGACCGTTGAAGATTTGGAGCCGTTGGCGCATCGGACATTGTCCGGTGCACACCGGACAGTCCGGTGCCCCCATCAGACCGTTGGCTCGGCCACGCGTCACGCGCGGATTGCGCGGCCGACCGTTGGCGCACCGAACAGTCCGGTGCACCACCGGACAGTCCGGTGATTTTTAGCCATACGCTGTTGACTGTTTCCCGAGAGCGGCGACTTCGCTGCAGATGACTCATCGGACAGTCTGGTGCACCACCGAACAGTCCGGTGATTTATAGCCGTACGCCGCCGTCGAGACCCGAGAGTAGGCTGTTCATCGGGACTGGTCCTGGCACACCGGACACTATCCGGTGCACCACCGGACAGTCCAGTGCACCCAGACCGAGTAGCCTTTTGGCTGTACGTAGCCAACTTTTCTCCAAAACGATTTCTCCTGTTTCTAGCACTTAGACATAATACATTAGTCTTCAAAACAAAGTACTAAGTCTAGAAACATACCTTTAATCTTGATTTGCACTTCTTGAGTCTTTGGCACAAATATCACTCAAAGCATTTTTGTGTGGAGCACTTAATCACCAAAATCTTATAGAAATGGCCCAAGGGCACATTTCCCTTTCAACTCCACAGATTTTTCATAGCACCTTTCCTTGGATGCGTGAAGCTCTACAACCGTTTTTTCTAGATAATTTTTCCAATATTCGCTGGCATCTCGATCAGCTTCAGCGACAGCACACTTTACGTTGGCTTCAACCAGTTGTTTTCGAAGGTCTTCAATCTCATTCTTTTGAATTTCAGCTTGAGCCTTGAAGTTAGCTTCATCCTCCTTTACTTTGTCCACCAATGTAAGTAGAATTTTGTCTTTTTCCGTGGCTTCGTTTCTCAGCTTGATAACCTCTCTTCGAAGGTTGTTGAGGGCAATAGTGCAGCTCTCGTCTTCAGCATTCTTTTGCGCTCTTAAGGCGTTGCTAAGTATTAAGCCCTACAAGAAAGAATAAATGGATTAACATAAGAATAAAAGACTCCATTACAGAATCCATAAGCTTCAAAATTTACAACTTTTTGTACCTTCAGACTGTTGTATGCAAGGCTATCTGCAAGATCATCCTTCGTCATGGCGCAAAGCCCGGCCTCGAGCTTCGGGAAACCCATGCTTCTGGCCATCTCCCGGCAGACGGATAATTCTTTGTTGTCCGGGAGACAATACAAGAAATCGTCTTCATCCGTACCGTTAAACACTAAGGCCCCCTTCGGATACTTCAGTTCCCGGGCAAAGTGTTTGGCTTCAAAAATTTCTTTGGATAATTTCTTTCCCGTAGCATGTCGAATGATATAATCAAGATCTTCGGAGGATGCTTCGGGGGTAAGGGATTCGGTTTCTTTGGCCACACTTTTTTCAAAAGCTATATTAATATCTGAAGGTATTTCTTCGGCCTCCTGCTCGGGTGTGGCAATCTTCGTCTCAACAGGCACTTTGGGCCCTGCTTTGGCTTCATCCTGGGTTTTTGTAGCTTCAACTTCTATTTGCTCAGAATCAGCTTTGCGTTGCTTTCTATCAGCTTTGGAAACCTTCTTTGTGGAAGAGGGGCGTTTGGAACCCGGTGTTTCCAAAATATCTAATACATTTACCATCCTTTTTCTTCTAGGGGTTATGGCAGAACTTTTTTCTGCCTTCAGCACTGTCGCTTCTGTTGAAGGACTTATAATCCCGGGCATTTTTGTTGTTTCTTCAGTTTTCGACCTTTCGGCCTTATCCTCGTTAACCTTCGTTTTAACCAGCTCAGTCGAAGGTGCCTGCGGCACTGCAGCCGGCTTTTCAATCTTCTGCGTGGGAGGAGCAGGTTCCTTCGGCTCAGTAGCTGAAGGCGTCTCCCCGCCAAACTCAGGCACTACGTCCGGTTCAATGTAGTGTGGTCGGTGGGTGAGGACCTTCAATTTTTTACTCTTCGGCGCAGGCTCGCTTGGAGCAGCCAAAGCAGCAACCTTTCCAGAAGTCACACCCTTTCTTTTCTGCCCCCGTGGCGGGTAGCGATAGTCAGCATACACAAATCCAATAGCATCAAAAACCTATTTAATCTTTTCTTTTTTCGGCTCCCGAAGGCCGCAGATAGTGCATTATCTTCAGACTTGGAATATGCTCCAAGTAATTCATCGCTAGTATTTTCAATACACTTCAGCCAGTCATCATCTGGTTCGAGAAACTTGTCCCCAAACCTGAAGGTGTACTTCAATCGAACCAGGCCGCCTTCGCCCGGGTTAGTAATGGTTTCTTTCGTCATCTCCCAGCTGTCTACAAGTGGCCATATCTTGTAGGCTATATGTTCCTGAAGTAAGTCTCTTGTCCCAATAAAAGAGCAAACTGTGCTGAAAGCCCTTTGGCATGCTTCGGCTGCTTCATCAACTTCTACCTTTGGCTTACGAAGGCCGAAGCGGGACCAGATGAGGCGCATGATGATATCTTTAATGTCTTCTCTTGCCTTCAAATCATTTTTCACATAAAACCACCCTTCCATCCAGGCTCCGTGCCACCTCTTCCGAAACGTCGGCACTGGGTAGCTTGCGCCGGAGCGAGCAACGAAGCCATAGCAACCGAAATTGTTATGATATTGTTCTTTACCCTAGGCCTTCGTCTCATACGAAAGTTCATGCATACTACAAAAACACCTTGCGCTTGGCTCCAGACCTTGACTTCTCACAGCCCAGACGAAAATCCCCATTCTAATAACCGCTTCGGGGGTGATTTGGTGAAGGTAAATATGGTATATCTTCAAAACTTCAACCACAAACCTGCTCAATGGGAACCAAAGCCCAGCTTTGAAGAAGCTTCGGAAAATTACAACTTCATTTTCTTCGGGAGCAGGAACAACCCTGTCTCTGTCAGTCCTCACAATAGACATATCTCGAAAATACCTTCCTCTCATATTATCAAGATGACTTTGTTTGATTGTTGATTTTCCAAAGACTATATGACTTGGCCGCCAGGGCGACCTTCGGAGTCTTCGCCTCCACTCTCCATATCATAGCTGTCACTATCACCTGTATCTTTAGACAGTCTTTCCAGTATTTCCTTAGTAATCTTCTCTATGTTTGTTTTTTCTTGACTCAATAAAGCCAACATTCTTCTCCTTAAGAAGCTTCTCCTCTTCGGTTAGCTTCGTCTCAGCAACAGGCTTTTTGTCTTGAGACATCTTCTCTTCGGAAATAATGAAAATGTGACCTTCAAACCGAAGCTCAAAAGCTTGAAAACTAACAAGCCTTAGTGAGCAAGAGCTATAAAATTGAGAAAACAAAGAAAATGGCACAAGTAGCATACCAAATATGGTTGGTGCGAGTTCTTATTTATACGCTCGACGTGCTCCAAATTGGAAGGCCCCGTCTGTCATTGACTGTTGCTATTCTAGCAAAGGGAAGGTGTTTTTTCGGACCTTCGGCTTAGGGCCTTCGTCCATGTCGCAATCTGAATTCGTTATTCTAACAAATTAATATTGCGAGGGGTACTGTTGGGGGCCTTCGTCTTCCGAAGGTCCTCAAAAACATGATTTAACAATGTTTCCCGAGTGTAATATATGAACAGGTGCCCTCGGACTCGGATCAGAACTTCATAGTGTGAGAGGCAGGAACAATACGAAGGTTGACACAGCGCCGAAGCTATGCGCAAGGAAGCTTTGGCATAACGGCAGGAAAGGGAACCGACTAAAAAGGGAAAAGACTATTTAGACCTCGGTGGATTACCTTAGAGTCATTAGCAAAAGTAAAGGCATGGATGTAATATCACATGGGCTGCGTCCCGTGCCTATAAATAGGTGAACAGTACTCCTGTACTGTTCACGCTGACTTGGCATTTGCTTTTGCGTCAAGGTTGTACCTTCGTCTTCTGTCGAATCGAAGGTACCTTTTGTAATTGAATATTATTCATGTTTTTTCCATGATTATATAATAAAAGTGGAATCAATAATGTTACATAATCATTCATGTTGTTTTTTATGTCTTACATGCTTCTCCTTTCATTATTATTCACTGCAATCATGAAGGTATGTCATTCATGACCTTCGTCTGAAGATCATTATGTCCTAAGGGGAATAATGTTTCGAAAGACGAAGGGCTTTAACCTTTAACATTTTATGTTGCCTTGTTCTTGATTCATAGCATTTGAGAACAAGTCCCCAACAAGCATGGTATGAATGCCTTAGAGATTTCTTAATTACTAATGCTTTCAAGGTTGGGAAAGCTGATCCCACTCTTTTTACAAAGACTTGTGATGGTGATCTCTTTGTGTGCCAAATTTATGTCGATGACATAATATTTGGTTCTACTAATCAAAAGTCTTGTGAGGAGTTTAGCAGGGTGACGATGCAGAAATTCGAGATGTCTATGATGGGTGAGTTGACCTACTTCCTTGGGTTCCAAGTGAAGCAACTCAAGGACGACACCTTCATCTCCCAAACGAAGTATACTCAGGATCTTCTCAAAAGGTTTGGAATGAAGGACGCCAAGCCCATGAAGACATCGATGGGAACTGACGGGCATATTGACCTCAATAAAGGAGGTAAGTCTGTTGATCAAAAGGCATACCGGTCCATGATAGGTTCATTACTTTATTTATGTGCTAGTAGACCGGATATTATGCTAAGTGTATGCATATGTGCTAGATATCAATCCGACCCCAAGGAATGTCACCTTGTGGCCGTTAAGCGAATTCTTAGATAATTAGTTTCTACGTCTTGCTTCGGGATCTGGTATCCAAAGGGGTCTACCTTTGACTTGATTGGATACTCAGACTCCGATTATGCTGGGTGCAAGTTTGATAGGAAGAGTACATCAGGGACATGCCAATTTCTAGGAAGGTCCCTGGTGTCCTGGAGTTCCAAGAAACAGACATCTGTTGCCCTATCCACCGCTGAGGCCGAGTACGTTGCCGCAGGACAGTGTTGCGCGCAACTACTTTGCATGAGGCAAACCCTCCGGGACTTCGGCTACAATCTAAGCAAAGTCCCACTCCTATGTGACAATGAGAGTGCAATCCGCATGACGGATAATCTGTTGAACACAGCCGCACTAAGCACATAGACATCCGACATCACTTCCTAAGAGACCACCATCAAAAGGGAGATATCAAAGTGTACCACATTAGCACCGAGAACCAGCTAGCCGATATCTTCACTAAGCCCTTAGATGAGAAAATGTTTTGTAGGTTGCGTAGTGAGCTAAATGTCTTAGATTCGTGTAACTTGGATTGATATATAGCATACATGTGTTCTATGCCTTTGATCATGTTACTTCATGCATTTACATCATTTGTTATCTATTTATGGTGCTCAAGTTGTACAAGTAATCCTAGAGTGCATTCACAAGCATCATAAACATTGGCATTGCATATGTTTGACACACCTAGAGTGCATTCACTAGGTAAAAATTTCAAACAAGTTGTATTGTTATAGCATTTTGCAAATAGAACCCTGGATAGGGAACTTAGCCCTAAATAGGGACTAAGGGGGTAAAACTTAGTCCAAATTGAGAAAACCTAAAAGCTTTAGGGGAATAGTCATAAAATGTTCCCAAGAATGAACTTGAATTACATTTATACCCCTAAGGTACCAGAAACCCTAAATGAAGCCCTAGAAAACCCTAAGTCCAAACCCTAGGGGCCTATGTGCAAAAACAGTGCACATTTGGACTAAAGTGTAAAAACTACAAGGTTAAGGCATATTAAGTCCTTTGATTCACAAATATATGAAATTGCAAGTTAAACCCTAAGTTTTGCCTAAGTCTGAATTTCAGAGATTTGGGCTCAACTTTGGAGCCTTGTAACTTTCAAATTATAGGGTTTTTGCCCTAGGGCACCGCATTAAAGTTGTGGAGAAAACAAAGGAGAACAACTTTGCTTAAGTGTGTGAGCTCAGTTGTTGAGAAAAATCTAGAGATAATTAAGCCCAAAGTTGGGCTGTCAGGGTACCAAGGTCTGAATTTTCAGACAGACAGTGCAATTACTGAGGCTTTGAGTATGAATTCAAGTCTGATTTAGTAAGAATTTAACCAAGGTTGCTATGACAAAGTTGTAGTTGGTTTGTAGCTCTACAATATTGCTGCAGATCACTGGTTGTGTTGTCATAAGAATCTAGGAGCAAATCAAGTTCAAACATTGGCTGTCAGGTTCATCCGACTGAATTCACCATGGTACAGTGCTCGTGCGGATCAGATCGCCAGCGCGACTATCCTCGCCGCCGACGACTCCCTCCGCCGCGATTCGTGCCGTGGTCGCCGTGATTTGTGCCCGAGTTGATCTGGTAGCGCTCAAACCACGTCGCCGTGGATAAGTCCGGCCGGTAAAACAAATCCGACCACCGTACTAGCTCGTCGCGGTGGAAACCGATAGGCACGCCGGTGAACGCCGCTTTCCGGCCGTGTGCCACGTGCCTGAGTACCTCCACCGCATCGCCGTGATTCGTTTTAGCTTCCCGTCGATCACCGGAATAATCACCACGACAGTTGACACGAGTTCACTTGCACCAGTCACCTTTCCCCTCTCCGGCCGCCACCGCGCCATCTGCAATTCAAGTGCCACCGCCCCTGGGATCTATAAATTGAGCCCGTGACTAGCTCCGCAGCATCATCACACACCACACCGTCCAGTATCACCCCCAATCTTGCAACCGTGAGCTCCAATTTCAAGTTTCCCCCAACTCCGTTCTGAAACATCGCAGGGTCGAGCTCACCGCGGCCAGCCCAATTCAGGTCAAATTATGTTGCTCTGTTGCCTGTTCTAGCATCCCTAAGCTCTTCTCAAACTCCCTAACCCTTTAGATTGAGCTAAACTGCCATAGATCACTAGGAACACGCGATTCTATTCGATGCCTCCGCTGTTCCAGTGGGCAGGGCGGAGTAGGTCACCACCCGTGCAATTAACTTAGGGGAAATGCTGGTTGGGGCGTAAATTCGGTTTCGGTCGAAGTAGGGTGCCAGTTGTTGCCCCAATCGGCCGGTCTGTGAGCTCACCGGAGCTCTGCTAAGCTCGTCGCCGTCGGGGATCATGAGGGGTAAAGAAATAGAAATCCAGGGACTATATTGCAAACTGTCAGCGACCGTGTTAAATAGTAAATGAACCTACTTCGGTTTAGCCGGTAAGCCGAGGGTCCTTCTGCAAGATTGCCAGCGTGCGGGTGCGGGCGCGCTTCTGTTCGTTGTTGGGTCAACTGGGCTGAAATCAGCCCAATACTATTCATAAGTTTTTCCTTTTCTTTTTATTACAGAGCTAAAACAATTATAGAAAAATGTAGAAAAATTCTAAAATTACCAAACCAATTTTCCTAGACTTCTTATTTTCCATAGAATTTAATAAAAATAGTTTTATGATTTTTAGGATAAATAGGGAATTTTATGGTATTTAAAATAGATTAAAACAGTGGTTCTGGATTTTTAGAAAACACAGGGTAATTCCAAAAATATCCAAACTTTTTATATGAGCTCTACACATTAATTAGAAGCCTTGGGTAGAGTTTGGGTGGATTTGGACCTTGTTTGATACTCAGAACCCAAAACCCCCACCCCTGCTCTATGAACTCCTTTACTGACTCCGGAAACTCTAAGTTCTCGGAGTTCTGTGAAGGAAAATTGTATTCAAGACCTTAGATAATAAGTTCTTATTATCTTTGCACTTTCATGAGCATTACATGGCATTCATTCTTATATACATATATGTAATTATGTTTAGAAAACGAAGAAGAAATTGAAGTGACCGAAGAGAAGACACCACCACCTTTGGAATCTCAGGCAGGGTCTTGTCTCTACTTTGACATCTGCGGGTCTGAGCCTGACTCAACTAGTAACGAAGGCAAGCCCTAGTGCATTTGCCACCTCCTTGTGTTTTAAAAACCTTTTTTCACTTGCTTGATGCATTAGGTGATAGGAGTTGATTGCTAAAACAATTCCTGCATTACCTTCCTTGAATTTGATTACCTTCCTTGATCACCTGTTTTACAAAAGTTTTTTGATGCTTAGCATTGCTTTAGAAAAACAAAATGTCTTGTTTTTACAAAAGATGATTTGGCAAATGTGGGTGGGATGTTTTTGAAAAGCAAAATTTGATGGTGGATCCATCAGGGCCTTGATGGGTTCAACATCGGAAAAGATGTACCTCTGTCAGGTACCAAGTTTTTGGGTTTAAATGATTAAGTTGAGACCGGGCGGGTGACTTGCACGAGAGGAAAGTCTCGGTGTACTGTCTTCGCCTGAGTCGATTAAGGACCGTGTCGATGTAGGCTTGATGACCGAGGACCCTTTAACTAGTCACATGCCTCGTCATGGATAAGCCTTGCCTCGGGCAGACTAAGGCCAGAATAAGATAACACGAAATAAGCGTGGAGCGGTGGCGAGAGTAGCGTGTACCCTCCATAGCAAGAGGCTGGACGGTGGTGTATCTGTGCTCTCGGTTTGCGTGAACCTGATCTGGTCTTAAGAACCCCGGTGGCGGGTTGACATATGCAAGGGTTAAGTGCTACATATGTCGTGTGATCGGAGATCCTTAGCTGAGTATAATCGATTCGGATCGCCGTACCTTCGCGGTTAGAAAGACTTGATCACTGCCCTAAACGTAGAACTCCAGTAAAGATGAAGGACTTGTTAAGAAACTGGCTAGTACAGGACAAGTGTTTGAACTAGGGTAGAGAGAACTCTAGATGTAGGTAAGTTTACCTAACTGGAAAATAAAATTGGATTTTTAAGGATCCACTCTTAGTAAGCATTTGTGCAAAACAGAGTCTTTGATCTTGAAATACCTTACCTTGACTCCCTTATAACCAGCATACCCTTGAGAGTCTTTTCTTTAGTCGGGTAAGACTTGCTGAGTAATTCCTATACTCAGGGTTTATTCCCCCGTTGTTTTTAGGTGAGGAAGCAGCAAATTTTTGTTGCTTTTGTACCAAGGTGGTTCCAAATGAAGACAACCAAGAGTGAAGCTGTGGGAGGACATAGTGCTCCATAAGAAACTTTTATGTAAAAACTATCGGGAGGAGTTTTTGCCTCCCTTGGTATTGTAATAATACTACTCAGCACTCGTTTTATAGCTCTAGTCTGTAATAAGTAACTTGATCTTACTTTCTAAATAAATGTAAGTTTATGTAATCGCTTCCGCATTTCAATATCTCCGATGTTCTGTAATGTCTGCAAGACGGGTGAAATGTTCCTGGAAAGGTAAGAAAGAAGATACCGAACTTGTCAAGTAATTCAGGAACATCTACAGGGTTGTCTGATGTCTGTTGGACAAGGACAACTGTAGGTGGGCCTAATGACTTGGAAGGTTCCATCACAGCTGGTATCGGAGCGAAGCCCTTCTTTGCAGATATTATGAGGCATCTTCAAAAGGATTTTCTAAAAACTTACCTAGAAAAATTTCTTCCATTCTCATCCTGCATATCTGAAGAATTTATATGAAAGACCAGATAGGAAGAATGCAACGTATAGAAGGTATGAATCAACTAAGGTTGATTCTGTAATTACACATGCATCATGCTAAGAATTATACTAATAAAATTTTCCCCCTAGAGAAATGCCGCCGCGTACGAGGAAAACCGCGCACAAGTCAACTGGCCCAATTGGAGTACCTCGTCATCAACTTGCTCCCTGGGATGAGGATAGTAGTAGCAGAAGCAACGATCCGATTGGGGATCTTGAAGCCCGCGTGAATCAGATTCAAACGGAACTGCAACGCAGGACCAACATGTGGATCGCGGATGGCGACAGAATAAACGAATTGAGAAGTTACATCCGCCGTCTGCAAGATCAGCTTGCTGATCGGGATTTAGCGCTCGATTGGGCGGTACAGTCTCGTTCAGTGGCTTGGGCTAAGGCAGCAAAGGCTCGAGCCCGAGTCAAAGAATTTAGCTCTGCCATTGACAACCTGCAGGCGTATTGCAATACCCTACATGAGGAAGTCCATGTACTGTATTCGCAACTACATCCCAGTGCACCTACGGATCCTGTCGGGTCGGAAGCCGGACCCTCGCACGTTGCGGGAGAAGCGCTTGGTGGTGAGCTAGACCTTTTTAAGCCCCCTCCTTCTATGAGGCTGGTCGATGAATGGTCTCCCACACCCGACGACGAGGCTGCTAGGAGTAACCAGAAGCAGGAATAATGGTGTAGTAGTAGAAATAGAAGTAGTGTATTGTAGGTTGTACTATTGTATAATAGGTAATGCTATTATATACTAGGTAATGTATCTTGTTGTAAAAATCGAGTCCGTACATTACTCTTTTTGGTAATGTAAATTGGATGGTTTTGTCTATGGCATATTATAATTGTTTCCAAATGTTTGTTGCCACAGATGTCGTCCAAGACCCGATCACAGGATGCAGCTGGAACCTCCAGTGGGAGGGAATCTACCCCAAATCCACCTCCTGTTCCTCCCACACTGGCTGAGGCGATTGCCGCCTTAGTGAATGCGGCCGCTGATAATACCCGTTTTCTGAGAGAAATAGCGGGTCAACAGTTTCAGCAACAAGGCGGGCGGGGTTATCAACAGGGCCCCCGTGAAACCTCTTACTTGGACTTCTCAGAGACACGTCCACCGCTGTTTGTCAAAGCCGAAGACCCGTTGGAGGCAGATGAATGGATTCGGGTCATCGAGCAAAAGTTTGGACTTCTGCGCTGTTCGGAAACCCAGAAGCCTTTATTTGCAGCCTAGCAACTGCGCGGCCCTGCCAGTACCTGGTGGGGAATTTCGTGGCCGTTCAACCAGCCAATCATCAGATAACATGGGAAGAATTCAAAGTGGCCTTCCGTGAGCATTATATACCCGAAGGTGTTCTTCACATGAAGCAAGAAGAATTTATGAAGCTAAAGCAAGGAGGGGATACTGTTAATCAGTATCTCAATAAGTTCAATCATCTATCGCAATATGCAATCGATCAAGTGAACACTGAATTGAAGAAGAAGAATTGTTTTATGAGAGGTTTAAATGATTGACTGCAAAGAAAAATGGCAACCTGCATAGATCTTACTTATGGAAGAGCTGTCAGTACAGCAATGGCAGTAGAAGCAAAGTATGCAGGTGTTGGAAAATCTAAGGGATTTGGAGGAGACAGGCCTAGTCAGGGCCCGGTAAAAAGGCAACGGTTTGTTCTCCGGCCTTCCAACCCGAATCGCTCTTTCTCTCGTCCACCCTTCTTCCCTTTTAAGCAGCCAATAATTATTCGTCCCAATAATGCCCCCACTGCCTCAAGTCAGCCGGGTGCCCCAGGCACTCGATTCCCTGCTCTGCCCAGCTCAGCGACTGGACGTTTCAATTGTGGCAAGTCTGGACATTTCATCAAGGATTGCCCCTATCCCAAGCAGAACCAGTCAAATAATCAGCAAGGATCTAGGAATTCATCTCAAGTCAAGGGAAATACTTCGGGCAAAAATACCAAGAAGATGGGACGCATATATTATACGCAAGTGGCCACTACACCGGATGGAGAGCCGGTAATGATGGGTACGTTCCTCGTGGCCAATCATCCTGCAGTCATTCTCTTTGATTCCGGTGCTTCGCATACGTTCATTAGCAAGAAATTTGTGGAGCAACATTGCATTTCATGCCATGAATCAAAAGAGGGGTTTAAAATTCACTCACCTAGGGGACAAATCTTTACTAGAGAAGTGGCCTATCAAGTGCCCGTAACATTGGCCGGACGGGACTTTCCTACTACTATGATCGTTCTGAAAGGCCAGGACATAGATGTCATTTTGGGCATGAATTGGTTAGCCAAACATAGAGCAACTCTCAACACTGATCAGAGAACCATCAGGTTGAGTCATAATCAAGAAGAAATTATCTTGTCTATCCCCGTTTCAACCAAAGCTACTGGCAGAGTTTATGAAGACATCGTACCGGAAATCAAGGATATTCCGGTAGTATGCGAGTTTCCCGATGTCTTTCCAGAGGATTTGCCTGGATTGCCACCTGAAAGGGATGTAGAGTTTGTAATTGAGTTGAAGCCCGGTACGGCTCCCATTTCTCGAAGATCGTACCATATGCCTCCAAATAAGTTGGCAGAATTGAAGATTCAATTACAAGATCTACTTGAGAAAGGATTCATCCGACCAAGCTCGTCGCCATGGGGTTGTCCAGCCATATTCGTCAAGAAGAAGGATCAAACTTTACGGATGTGTGTGTATTATCGACCCCTGAATGAGGTCACTATCAAGGACAAGTACCCTCTTCCGAGGATTGACATTTTATTTGATCAACTGATCGGGGCAAGGGTATTCTCCAAGATTGATCTCCGATCGGGCTATCATCAGATCCGTATTCGGCCCGAGGATATACCAAAGACCGCATTCACTACGCGGTATGGGTTATTTGAATACTTGGTAATGTCTTTCGGATTGACAAATGCTCCGGCCCACTTCATGTATTTGATGAACTTGGTATCCATGCCCGAGTTGGACAAGTTTGTGGTGGTCTTCATTGACGATATTCTAATATATTCCAAGAATGAAGAGGAGCATGCTCAACATTTACGGGTCGTGTTAACGCGCCTGAGAGAACATCAGTTATATGCCAAGTTCAGCAAATGCGCGTTTTGGCTGGAGGAAATTCAGTTTCTGGGACATGTTCTATCTGCCAGGGGGATTGCGGTAGATCCCAGCAAAGTCAAGGACATTTTGGAATGGAAACCCCCAACCACTGTTCATCAAGTCTGAAGTTTCCTTGGACTGGCTGGATATTACCACCGATTTATACAAGATTTTTCTAAGCTTGTGAAGCCAATCACAAGTTTATTGAAGAATGATATTAAATTCAATTGGTCTTCCAAGTGTAGTGAAGCTTTTGAACAATTGAAGACGTTATTAACCACTGCTCCGGTATTGGCTCAACCGGATATCATTAAACCCTTTGATGTATATTGTGATGCATCAGGCAGTGGCCTCGGCTGTGTATTAATGCAAGAAGGCCGAGTAATGCATATGCTTCAAGGCAGTTGCGCCGACATGAGGAGCATTATCCAACTCATGATCTGGAGCTAGCTGCTGTGGTTCATGCCCTGAAAATTTGGCGTCATTATCTGCTGGGTAATATCTGTCACATTTATACAGATCATAAAATCTTGAAGTATATCTTCACCCAGTTAGAGTTGAACATGAGACAAAGGCGATGGCTTGAGCTTATTAAGGATTATGAACTAGAAATTCATTATCACCCAGGCAAGGCCAATGTGGTGGCAGATGCACTTAGCCATAAGGTTTCCTGTCACTGTCTTACGGTGAAGACCTCTGACAATACATTATGTCAGGAGATGGAGAAGCTAAACCTGGGAATGGTCCAACAAGGAACCCTAAGTCAGCTAAAGCTTGAGTCAGTCCTTTTGCAAAGGATAATTGATGCTCAAAGGGATAGTGAGGATATGAAACACATTCGTGAGAAGATAAGGGCTGGAAAAGCCAAATGTTTCAAAGAAGATGATAAAGGTATTGTATGGTTTGATAACCGCATAGTGGTGCCAAAGAATGAAGAGGTCCGCCAGCAAATTCTTGATGAAGCACATCTTAGTCGCTATTCTATTCATCCCGGAAGCACTAAGATGTACCAAGACTTGAAACAACATTATTGGTGGACAAAAATGAAGATCGAGATTGCACGCTATGTGGCTAGATGTGACACCTGCAGACGTGTCAAGGCCATACACTTGAAAGCTGCCGGTCCATTACAGTCTCTACCAATACCGACATGGAAATGGGAAGACATAAGTATGGACTTTATTATGGGATTGCCCAGAACCGCAAAAGGGTATGACTCTATTTGGGTTATCATTGATCGACTTACCAAGATCGCCCACTTCCTCCCGGTTAAAGTAAAATATCCTGTCATCACCTATGCGGAATTATACATTGCTCGCATTCTCAGTTTGCATGGTATTCCGAAGACTATAATGTTGGATCATGGACCCCAATTCGTATCCAAATTTTGGGAAGAACTTCATAAATCCCTGGGTACTAAGCTGCTCCACAGTTCGGCCTATCATCCTCAAACAAGTGGACAGACTGAGAGGGTTAATCAAATACTCGAAGATATGCTGCGGGCGTGTGTTCTGGACTTCTCACAGAAATGGGATGAATGTTTGCCCTTAGCGGAGTTTTCATATAATAATAGCTATCAAGAAAGTATCAAGATGGCACCCTTCGAAGCTTTATATGGACGACGCTGTCGCACTCCACTAAATTGGTCTGAACCTAGAGAAAGGTACTTCTTTAGACCTAATATGGTGAAACAAACCGAGGAAAAGGTTCAGAAAATAATTCATAATATGAAGAAAGCCCAAACTCGTCAGAAAAGTTATGCGGACAAACGACGAATGCCCTTATATTTTCTTGAAGGGGACTATGTCTACCTGAAGGTTTCACCAATGAAGGGAGTATCGCGTTTCGGGGTTAAAGGGAAGCTTGCACCTAGGTACATTGGTCCATTCCTTATACTTGAGCAATGTGGACCAGTGGCGTATCGACTTCAGCTCCCCGAAACTTTGTCTGCTGTACATAATGTGTTCCATGTGTCACAATTGAAGAAATGTCTTCGGGTACCAGATCGAACCGTTGAGGTAACGGACGTTGTCCTTGAACCAGACTTGACATATTTCGAGCATCCCATCCGAGTCTTGGATCAAAAGGACAGGGTTACCCGAAGAAAAACCCTCAAGTTCTATAAGATACAGTGGAACCAACATTCTGAAGAAGAGGCTACATGGGAAACTCAAGACTTTTTAGATAAGAATTTCCCAGGCTTTTTAGCCTCATGTAATTTGTAAAGTGTGTATAGTTGTGGTAATAAAAGAATGAACCCCACACCACCCCTGCCTTGTAC
This sequence comes from Zea luxurians, assembly GCA_029449295.1. Lineage (NCBI taxonomy): Eukaryota > Viridiplantae > Streptophyta > Magnoliopsida > Poales > Poaceae > Zea > Zea luxurians. Next base: position 5,090,335 of record JAOPSE010000129.1, on the reverse strand, counting down.
CAGAAATAAGGAAATAAGAATGTGACACATTTCCTTTTCCATTACTTGCCCTAGGACTTTCAATCTCGGGACGAGATTCTTTTATGGGGGGAAGGATGTAACACCCCTGGTGTTACTGCAACTAAAACTTGAGCATGGCATCATAAACATTGGCATTGCATATGTTTGACACACCTATAGTGCATTCACTAGGTAAAAATTTCAAACAAGTTGTATTGTTATAGCATTTTGTAAATAGAACCCTGGATAGGGAACTTAGCCCTAAATAGGGACTAAGGGGGTAAAACTTAGTCCAAATTGAGAAAACCTAAAAGCTTTAAGGGAATAGTCATAAAATGTTCCCAAGAATGAACTTGAATTACATTTATACCCCTAAGATATCAGAAACCCTAAATGAAGCCCTGGAAAACCCTAAGTCCAAACCCTAGGGGCCTATGTGCAAAAACAGTGCACATTTGGACTAAAGTGTAAAAACTACAAGGTTAAGGCATATTAAGTCCTTTGGTTCACAAATATATGAAATTGCAAGTTAAACCCTAAGTTTTGGGTCTATTTGCAAAAATCACTTCTTAACCCCTATAAAGCCTAAGTCTGAATTTCAGAGATTTGGGCTCAACTTTGGAGCCTTGTAACTTTCAAATTATAGGGTTTTTGCCCTAGGGAACTACATTAAAGTTGTGGAGAAAATAAAGGAGAACAACTTTGCTTAAGTGTGTGAGCTCAGTCGTTGAGAAAAATCTAGAGATAATTAAGCCCAAAGTTGGGCTGTCAGGGCACCAAGGTCTGAATTTTCAGACAGACAGTGCAACTACTGAGGCTTTGAGCATGAATTCAAGTCTGATTTAGTAAGAATTTAACCAAGGTTGCTATGAAAAAGTTGTAGTTGGTTTGTAGCTCTACAATATTGCTGCAGATCACTGGTTGTGTTGTCATAAGAATCTAGGAGCAAATCGAGTTCAAACATTGGCTGTCAGGTTCATCCGACTGAATTCACCATGGTACAGTGCTCGTGCGGATCAGATCACCAGCTTGACTATCCTCGCCGCCGACGACTCCCTCCACCATGATTCGTGCCGTGGTCGCCGTGATTTGTGCCCGAGTTGATCTGGTAGCGCTCAAACCACGTCGTCGTGGATAAGTCCGGCGGGTAAAACAAATCCGACCACCGTACTAGCTCGTCGCGGTGGAAACCGATAGGCACGCCGGTGAATGCCGCTTTCCGGCCGTGTGCCACGTGCTTGAGTACCTCCACTGCATCGCCGTGATTCGTTTTAGCTTCCCGTCGATCACCGAAATAATCACCACGACGGTTGACATGAGTTCACTTGCACCAGTCACCTTTCCCCTCTCCGGCCGCCACCGCGCCATCTGCAATTCAAGTGCCACTGCCCCTGGGATCTATAAATTGAGCCCGTGACTAGCTCTGCAGCATCATCACACACCACACCGTCCAGTATCACCCCCAATCTTGCAACCGTGAGCTCCAATTTCAACTTTCCCCCAACTCCGTTCTGAAACATCGCAGGGTCGAGCTCACCGCGGCCAGCCCAATTTAGGACAAATTATGTTGCTCTGTTGCCTGTTCTAGCATCCCTAAGCTCTTCTCAAACTCCCCGACCCTTTAGATTGAGCTAAACCGCCATAGATCACTAGGAACACATGATTCTACTTGATGCCTCCGCTGTTCCCGTGGGCAGGGCGGAGTAGGTCACCACCCATGCAATTAACTTAAGGGAAACACTGGTTGGGGCGTAAATTCGGTTTCGGCCGAAGTAGGGTGCCAGTCGTTGCCCCAATCGGCCGGTCTATGAGCTCACCGGAGCTCTGCTAAGCTCGTCGCCGTCGGGGATCAGGAGGGGTAAAGAAATAGAAATCTAGGGACTATACTGCAAACTGTCAGCGACCGTGTTAAATAGTAAATGAACCTACTTCGGTTTAGCCGGTAAGCCGAGGGTCCTTCTGCAAGATTGCCAGCGCGCGGGTGCGGGCGCGCTTCTGTTCGCTGTTGGGTCAACTGGGCTGAAATCAGCCCAATACTATTCATAAGTTTTTCCTTTTCATTTTATTCCAGAGCTAAAACAATTATAGAAAAATGTAGAAAAATCCTAAAATTACCAAACCAATTTTCCTAGACTTCTTATTTTCCATAGAATTTAATAAAAATAGTTTTATGATTTTTAGGATAAATAGGGAATTTTAGGGTATTTAAAATAGATTAAAATAGTGGTTCTGGATTTTTAGAAAACACAGGGTAATTCCAAAAATATCCAAACTTTTTATATGAGCTCTACACATTAATTAGAAGCCTTGGGTAGAGTTTGGGTGGATTTGGACCTTGTTTGATACTCAGAACCCAAAACCCCCACCCCTGCTCTATGAACTCCTTTACTGACTCTGGAAACCCTAAGTTCTCGGAGTTCCGTGAAGGAAAATTGTATTCAAGACCTTAGATAATAAGTTCTTATTATCTTTGCACTTTCCTGAGCATTACATGGCATTCATTCTTATATACATATATGTAATTATGTTTAGAAAACGAAGAAGAAATTGAAGTGACCGAAGAGAAGACACCACCACCTTTGGAATCTCAGGCAGGGTCTTGTCTCTACTTTGACATCTGCGGGCCTGAGCCTGACTCACCTACTAACGAAGGCAAGCCTCGGTGCAGTTGCCACCTCCTTGTGTTTTAAAAACCTTTTTTCACTTGCTTGATGCATTAGGTGATAGGAGTTGATTGCTAAAACAATTCCTGCATTACCTTCCTTGAATTTGATTACCTTCCTTGATCACCTGTTTTACAAAAGATTTTTGATGCTTAGCATTTCTTTAGAAAAACAAAATGTCTTGTTTTTACAAAAGATGATTTGGCAAATGTGGGTGGGATGTTTTTGAAAAGCAAAATTTGATGGTGGATCCATCAGGGCCTTGATGGGTTCAACATCGGAAAAGATGAACCTCTGCCAGGTACCAAGTTTTTGGGTTTAAATGATTAAGTTGAGACTGGGCGGGTGACTTGCACGAGAGGAAAGTCTCGGTGTAGTGTCTCCGTCTGAGTCGATTAAGGACCGTGTCGATGTAGGCTTGATGACCGAGGACCCTTTAACTGGTCACATGCCTCGTCATGGGTAAGCCTTGCCTTGGGCAGACTAAGGCCAGAATAAGATAACACGAAATGGGCGTGGAGCGGTGGCGAGAGTAGCGTGTACCCTCCGTAGCAAGAGGCTGGACGGTGGTGTATCTGTGCTCTCGGTTTGCGTGAACCTGATCTGGTCTTAAGAACCCCGGTGGCGGGTTGACATATGCAAGGGTTAAGTGCTACATATGTCGTGTGATCAGAGATCCTCAGCTGAGTATAATCGATTCGGATCGCCGTACCTTCGCGGTTATGAAGACTTGGTCACTGCCCTATACGTAGAACTCCAGTAAAGATGAAGGACTTGTTAAGAAACTGGCTAGTACAGGACAAGTGTTTGAACTAGGGTAGAGAGAACTCTAGATGTAGGTAAGTTTACCTAACCAGAAAATAAAATTGGATTTTAAGGATCCACTCTTAGTAAGCATTTGTGCAAAACAGAGTCTTTGATCTTGAAATACCTTACCTTGACTCCCTTATAACCAGCATACCCTTGAGAGTTTTTTCTTTAGTCGGGTAAGACTTGCTGAGTAATTCCAATACTCAGGGTTTATTCCCCCGTTGTTTTTAGGTGAGGAAGCAGCAAATTTTTGTTGCTTTTGTACCAAGGTGGTTCCAAATGAAGACAACCAAGAGTGAAGCTGTGGGAGGACATAGTCCTCCATAAGAAACTTTTATGTAAAAACTATCGGGAGGAGTTTTTACCTCCCTTGGTATTGTAATAATACTACGCAGCACTCGTTTTATAGCTCTGGTCTGTAATAAGTAACTTGATCTTACTTTCTAAATAAATGTAAGTTTATGTAATCGCTTCCGCATTTCTATATCTCCGATGTTCTGTAATGTCTGCAAGACGGGTGAAACGTTCCTGGAAAGCTAAGAAAGAAGATACCGAACTTGTCAAGTAATTCAGGAACATCTACAGGGTTGTCTGATGTCTGTTGGACAAGGATAACTGTAGGTGGGCCTAATGACTTGGAAGGTTCCGTCACAACCTATTCACCCCCCTCTAGGTGCTCTCAATAGGGGGCTTCCCTTTCTCCATGTTTAGAACGGGATTCCTTTGGCTTGTTTAGTTCTTGGTTTCCTTTTGAAAACCAAGCCCATCCTTAATTGAGGGGTGTCTACCAACAGTGTAGGCATCCCTAGCAAATTTTAATTTATCAAATTTAACTTTGCAAGTCTTAAGTTGAGCATTAAGACTTGCCACCTCATTGTTTAATTTAGTAATAGAAACAAGATGTTCATCACAAGCATCAACATCAATATCCTTACATCTATTATAGATACTAACATGCTCTACACATGAACTAGTTTTGTTAATTTCCACTAGCTTAGCATTTAATTCCTCATTTAAATTCTTTAAACTAGAGACAGATTCATGGTAAGCAGACAACTCAAAGGATAACATTTCACTTCTTTTAAATTCTAGAGCAAGAGATTTTTGAACACTAACAAATTTATCATGCTCCTCATACAATATATCTTCTTGCTTTTCTAGTAATCTATCCTTTTCATTAAGGGCATCAATTAACTCATTTATCTTATCTACTTTAGCTCTATCTAAACCCTTAAATAAATCAGTGTAATCTACTTCATCATCAGAGGATTCCTCATCGCTAGAAGAAGAGTACTTAGGGGAATCTTGAATACGTACCATCTTCTCCTTAGCCATGAGGCAAGTATGGCGTTCGTTGAGGAAGAGTGAAGACTTGTCGAAAGCCGAGGCAGCCAAACCTTCATCATCGGAGTCGGACGAGGAGTAGTCTGAATCCCATTCCTTTCCAAGGTGTGTCTCAACCTTTGCCTTCCTGTAGTTCTTCTTCTTCTCCCTCTTCCCGCTCTTTTTTTGTCCCTGGTCATTATCATTATCAGGGCATTGTGCTATGAAATGAACAGTCTTACCGCATTTTAAGTAGGAACGCTTTCCCCTTGTTTATTCTTGTTGGGGTACTCTTTGCGTCCTTTGAGCGCGGTCTTGAAGCGCTTGATGATAAGCGCCATTTCGTCCTCATTGAGCCCGGCTACCTCCACTTGTGCTACCTTGCTTGGTAGTGCCTCCTTGCTGCTTGTTGCTTTGAGGGCAACGGGCTGTGGCTCGTAGATGGGTAGTGGACCATTTAGCGCATCGTCCATGTATCACGCCTCCTTCACCATCATGCGCCCGCTCACGAACTTTCCGAGTATCTACTCGGGCGTCATCTTGGTGTACCTGGGATTTTCACGAATAAGATTAACAAGATGGGGATCAATTACAGTAAATGACCTTAGCATGAGTCGGACGACATCATGATTCGTCCATCTTGTGCTTCCATAGCTTCGGATCTTGTTGACCAGGGTATTGAGCCTGTTGTAGGTTTGTGTTGGCTCCTCTCCCCTGATCATCGTGAACCTTCCCAACTCGCCTTCCACCAGTTCCATCTTGGTGATCATGGTGGCGTCGTTTCCCTCATGAGATATCTTGAGGGTGTCCCAGATTTGCTTGGTGTTGTCCAAGCCACTCACTTTATTATATTCATCCCTGCAAAGAGTAGCTAGCAAGACAGTAGTAGCTTGGGCATTTTTATGAATTTGTTCATTTATATGCACAAATTATCCAAACTATCAAAATGCATCCCATTTTCCACAATTTCCCAAATGCTAGGATGGAGAGAGAATAGATGACTACGCATTTTATGGATCTAAAATGAGTAATCTTCTCCATCAATGTGTGGAGGTTTTCCAAGGGGAATTGATAGTAAATGTGCATTTGAATTATAGGGAATGCAAGAATAATCAAAGGAATAATTTTGATTGACTGTCTTTTTCTTTGACGAGGAGTCGTTGTCGTCCCTTGGTGAAGAAGATGAGGCATCGCTGTCGTAGTAGATGATCTTCTTGATGCGCCTCTTCTTGTTCTCGTCCCTCTTCTTGTGACTCAAGCCTGAGTCAGTGGGCTTGTCGTCTCTTGGCTCGTTGAAGAGAGATTCCTTCTCCTTGTCGTTGATCACCATCCCCTTGCCCTTAGGATCCATCTCTTCGGGTGGTTAGTCCCTTAGATGAAGAGTACAACTCCAATACCAATTGAGAGCACCTAGAGGGGGGTGAATAGGTGATCCTGTAAAATCAAACACTAAATAGCCACAGACTTGGTTATTAAAGTGTTAGTGTGACTAAGTAGCTTTGAAGCGAGTTCTCGTGAACACAACAATCACAGAGAAAGCAACACAAGAGACACACGATTTTTATCCCGTGGTTCGGCTAAGTAACACTTGCCTACTTCCATGTTGTGGCATTCCAATGGACGAGGGTTGCACTCAACCCCTTTCAAGTGATCCGATGATCAGCTTGAATACCATGGTCTTTTCCTTTAGAGTGTTGAGAGCACCTAGAGGGGGGGGGGGGGTGAATAGGTGATCCTGTAAAACTTGAAACTTAATGCCACAAAAACTTGATTAGGAGTTAGCACAATAAGGCCAAGTGGCTAGAGAGGAGTCTTAGCAAAACACAATAACCACAAAGAGATCAACACAGAGATGGCACAGTGGTTTATCCCGTGGTTCGGCCAAGTCAACACTTGCCTACTCCATGTTGTGGTGTCCCAACGGACGAGGGTTGCAATCAACCCTTCTCAAGCGGTCCAAAGACCCACTTGAATACCACGGTGTTTTGCTTTGCTTTACTATATCCCGCTTGCGAGGAATCTCCACAACTTGGAGCCTCTCGCCCTTACACGTTGATTTTCACAAAGAACCACAGAAGTAAGGATGGGATGAGCAACACACACAAGACACAAAATCAGAGCAACACACGCACACAAGTCACAACACGAGCTCTCAACACAACTCAAAGAGTTCTCTACTCAAATTGAGCTCTAGTTGCTATCACAAAGAATCGAATGCGCGGAATTGAAGTCTTGGTGCTTAGGAATGCTTAGAGAATGCTTGGTGTAGTCCTCCATGCGCCTAGGGGTCCCTTTTATAGCCCCAAGGTAGCTAGGAGCCGTTGAGAGCATTCCAGGAAGGCTATTCTTGCCTTCTGTCGCCTGGCGCACCGGACAGTCCGGTGCGGATTTCTTTCCTTCTGTGGCGCAGCCGATCGTTGAAGATCCAGAGTCGTTGGCGCACCGGACACTGTTCGGTGGACACCGGACAGTTTGGTGCTCCCTTCTGACCGTTGGCTCGGCCACGCATCGCGCGCGGATTACGCGGCCGACCGTTGGCCCGGCCGACTGTTAGCTCACCGGACAGTCCGGTGAATTATAGTCGTACGCCGTTAATCGCTTCCCGAGAGCGATGACTTCGCCTGTGAATGGCTCACCGGACAGTCCGGTGCAGCACCGGATAGTCTGGTGATTTATAGTCGTACGCCGTTAATCGCTTCCCGAGAGCAGCTAGTTGACAGTCGCCAGCCTGGCGCACTGGACACTGTCCGGTGCACCTAGACTGTGCAGATTCTTGGCTGCTTAGCCAAGTCTTTTCCAAATTGGTATTTTCCTGCTTCTAGCACTTAGACACAATGCATTAGTCTCCAAAACAATGTACTAAGTCTTAGAAACATACCTTTGCTCTTGATTTGCACTTTGTCCATCAATTGGCATAGATTAACACTTAAGCACTTGTGTTGGCACTCAATCACCAAAATACTTAGAAATGGCCCAAGGGCACATTTCCCTTTCAATCTCCCCTTTTTTGGTGATTTATGCCAACACAACAAAAAGCAACTAAAAAAGTGCAATATCAATGCAAATAAGAACACAAATTGTTTTGATTCAACTTTGGCATATTTGGATCATACTTTGCCACCACTTGGTTTGTTTTTGCAAATCAAATTCAATTTCCTATCTCTAAGTCAAATTCACTTGTAGAAACATAAAGAGAGGTATTCAAAGAGAAATTGATCAAGATTCAAAAACTCCCCCTTTTTCCCATAATCAAACATTCTCCCCACAAGAGACCAACTTTTGACAAAGAGAGACAATAAGAGGATTTTGACAAAACAAAAGCTCTATTCTACTGTTTTCAAAATTCTCAAGTGGTAGCTGATCCATTTATTGCTTTGGCCTTATTTTCTCCCCCTTTGGCATCAAGCACCAAAACGGGATCAATCTTGGCCCTTAAACCCCATTGCCTCACCAAAATCTTCAAATAAGAGTACAAAGGCAATAAGGATATTGAGATGAACTTGGAGTAAGTTACCCTCTCATCGGAGTGCAGTGGAAGTCTTGCATGGTCCAAGTCCACCTTTTCCCTTTCAATCCACCTTTGAGACTAAATCAAGCAAACTCAAGCATACGGTTAGTCTCAAGGGGTCAAGTTGTAGCACATCCTCCCCTAAATATGTGCATCACTCACACATGAACTTTTGAGGTCCGGGGAGTGTTTGTACAACTTGAGCACCATAAATACACAATAAAAATGCATAAGAAACATGATCAAAGGCATAAACACATGTATGCTGCAAGTCAATCCAAGTTCCGCGAATCTAAGACATTTAGCTCACTACGCAGCCTGCAAAAGGTCTTCTCATCTAAAGGCTTGGTAAAGATATCGACTAGCTGGTTTTCGGTGCTAATATAAAACACTTCGATATCTCCCTTTTGCTGGTGGTCTCTCAAAAAGTGATGCCGGATGTCAATGTGCTTTGTGCGGCTGTGCTCAATGGGGTTGTCCGCCATGCGGATAGCACTCTCATTATCACATAGGAGTGGGACTTTGCTCAGATTGTAGCCAAAGTCCCGGAGGGTTTGCCTCATCCAAAGTAGTTGCGCGCAACACTGTCCTGCGGCAACGTACTCGGCCTCAGCGACGGATAGGGCAATGGAAGTTTGTTTCTTAGAACTCCACGACACCAGGGACCTTCCTCAGAATTGGCACGTCCCCGATGTACTCTTCCTATCGACCTTACATCCAGCATAGTCGGAGTCTGAATATCCAATCAAGTCAAAGGTAGACCTCTTTGGATACCAGATCACGAAGCAAGGCGTAGCGACTAAATATCTAAGAATTCGCTTCACGGCCACTAAGTGACACTCCCTTGGATCGGATTGAAATCTAGCACACATGCATACTGTTGAGGGCCTTCGGCTTTCGAAGGTCCTTAAAAACATGATTTGATAATGTTTTCCAAGTGAAATATGTGAATAGGTATCTTCGGATTCGGTTCATGAGCATACAGAGCATGGTTAGGACGAAGCCTGAGCGAGACGAAAGGTGATTATGACGAAGGACAAGGTGATCACGAAGCTGTGCACAGGAAAGCTTCGGCATGATAGTAGAAGAGGGGAACCGACTTAAGGATGAAAAGGCAAATTAGACCTCGAGGAATTACTATAGCGTTATTAGCAAATATAAAGGGCATGAATGTAATTTTACATGGGCTGCGTCCCTTGCCTATAAATAGTTGAACAGTACTCCCGTACTGTTCACGTTGACTTGGCGTTTGCTTTCACGTCACGCTTGTACCCCTGCTTTTCTTCGAGCCAAAGGTACATTTATAATCTGTTATTGTAAATAAAGCAATGCAAATTAAAATAAGTTGATAATAACATTTAAAGTGTTTATATTATTTTTCCATATCTTGTGTATGAATCTTTCTTCATTTATTGTGCTCATGAAGATTGGCCCTTCATGACCTTCGTCCGGAATTCATTATATCCGAAGGGAGATAATGCTTCGAAGGACGAAGGACTTTGACATTTAACACTTTTATGTTGCCTTGTTCTTAACTCTTAGCATTTGAGAACAAGTCCCCAACATTGGCGCCCACCTCCGGTGAACTCACTTCCACTTTTTGAGTTTCGAACACCTTCGGCAAGCGTAGACCTTCATCATGCCGCCAAAGAAAGCTTCAGCAACAGTGGCTGCCGCTTTGCAGCCGCTGGACCCCAACCAGGAGACTCTCTCTCTTCGGGAGGCCCAAAATCAGAAGAGGAAGGCCATCAGTCCAACACCTCAGGAAGACGACTTGGATCAAGAGATCAGAAATATGGAGATGCTCCATCAGCAGGTGCAAAGGAAGAAGGAAAAGATGGTTAGGCTGGCTGATCTGCAAAGGCAGATAGACGAAGCCTCTGAAGAAGTTCGCCATCTTACTCAAGATGAGCAGAACCGAAGGCCTCAGTACAGAGACCTTCATCAAGAGGGCTTCTTCAACGAAGATGACTGGTATGATAATTTCCATCATGGAAATTTTGCTTTTGATGATGCTTCTCCTCTGTTAGCAGAACTGCAGGCTATACCCTGGCCTCCGTCCTACAAGCTACCTCAACTCCCCGTGTATGATGGTCATTCAGATCCGAAGCAGTTTCTGATGAGCTATGAAGCAACAATATCGTCCTATGGTGGCAATACCGCAGTCATGGCGAAGTCTTTCGTCATGGCTGTCAGGAATATTGCATAAACCTGGTACTCCTCCCTTCGGCCAGGAACAATCACATCATGGCAGAAGCTGAAGGATATGCTGATCACTAGTTTCCAAGGGTTTCAAACGAAGCCAGTCACCGCTCAAGCTTTATTCCAGTGCACCCAAGATCACGAAGAATATCTTCAGGCGTATGTCTGAAGATTCTTACGCCTGAGGGCACAAGCACCAACAGTGCCCAATGAAATTGTCATTGAAGCCATGATTAAGGGGGCTTCGGCCGGGACCTTCAACCCAATACTTCGCCAGAAAGCCCCCTCAGACTCTGGAGAAATTGCTTCAGAAGATGGATGAGTACATCCACGCTGACAATGATTTTCGACAGAGAAGAGAGGAAGCTTACAGGTTCTCCGAAATAGCCAGGGGCTTCGGAGGAAGAATTCATCCCAGACATGTCAGATCAATTCATTCCACACAGAATGATGACAGGGGAAGCCAGCAGCAGAGGCCGCAATATTCCTCCTAGGCTTTGGGGCAGCATCAAAGCTATCCTCGACCTCCAGCTCCAAGGGGCAAAGGTGCCAGGGGCTTCGGAGGGAGATTTGGGGATCAGCCCAGGAAGATCTATTGCCTATTCTGTGGTGAGGACAAGGGCCATACCACCAGGATGTGCCATGTTACCATCCAGAAACAAAAGGAGATAGCAGAAGCTGGGGCCCAACAGAGCCAGCCGAAGCAAGTTATGCACACTGCTTCGTACCATTCGTCATACATTCCAGAGTATGTAGGCAACCACCCTGCAGCTTCTGTCGCTTCGGCAAGCCAACCTCAGGCATCCTGGCAACAGCTTCCCCCTCCACCACCAATGCAACAAGGCCAGCAGCAAGAAGGGAGTCAGCATCCCCACCTCCAACGGGACTTCAGAGAAGAGTCCGAAGCTCGCACAGTCAATAGTACTATGCCAGAATCGAAGCATATTTACTAGCAAATATCCTACCTCGGCAGCAGTTTTTACATTCAGTTTCATTTTCTTTTTAATAAGGAACAATTATTGAAAGCCTAAGTGTTTTTTGTCGCTTTTCAATTTCTTGTAATAGCTTCGCTTTCGCCACAGTAAAAATATACTTTCTCCATAGAATAGCTGAGTTGCCGAAGCATAAGAATTTATGGTACAAGGAGAATGTTGAAATAACAAAAGTCGTTCCTAAGGGAGCACAGAGTAAGTTTTCTGCTCAAAAGTCGTTCCAAAGGGAATGCAGAGCCTACAGCGAAAAATAAATGCTGATACCGCTGAAAGTAAAAGGCGAAGAAGCTCCTAAGGGAGGCTTACAGCGAAAAATAAACGCTGATACCGCTAAAAGTAAAAGGCGAAGAAGCTCCTAAGGGAGGCTTACAGCTAAAAATAAACGCTGATACCGCTGAAAGTAAAAGGCGAAGAAGCTCCTAAGGGAGGCTTACAGCGAAAAATAAACGCTGATTCCGCTGAAGTAAAAGGCGAAGAAGCTCCTAAGGTAGGCTTAGAGTGAAAAATAAACGGTGATCTTCGGCAAATATCATTTTGCATAACATCACATCATCACATCATTTGCATAGCATAACATCATACATCATGTTTCATCAATGACACAAGAAGGGGATCAATGTTGACATTTGGAGATTGTTTTGAAAAAACAGTGCCAAGGCACAAAAAAGTAAATATTGAAGAAGCATACCTTTGTCAAATTCTTGGATGTTTTTATGAAAATACGGATATTATTTACGAAGCATGAAAAGAAGGGAAGGTGTTTTTTCGCCGAAGGCTCAAAAAACAGTATGTATGTAAAGTTTCATGCATCGTAAAGAATTGAACCATAAATAGCTTATATATTACATTCAAAGTTACAAAGTATTATACATGTTCAATAAATATTACATTCCAAATGTTTTCACAATAACTTATAGTCTTCCCTTAGAACTACTTCTGCAGCTTCGTTTAGTAGTTGATCAACAACTTTATCCATGATTGCTTCAGCCATTTTTCTAATTTCGTCGTCCCCCTTCACGTGGGGGTCCGTCGATGGCTTGGCAGGCTCTGAGGGGCGAGAAAGTGTGGCTGTGTTACAAAGCGTAAACAAGTTCGAAATCAAAAATTACAACAGAGCCAAAAACTGCTAGTCAGTACCTATTTGCACTTCGGCATCTGCACTCTTCTCAGCGGTCTCTGCTACTTTTCTAGCGTCATGAATACCTTTCTCGCTTTTTCGTATAATTTCTTGGGCCATCTCCCGGCCACCATTGTCCCAGATATCGGTGAAAAATTTTCCACCAACCAGGCTCGCTTCGGCCGAGGGGTCTTTTATATCTTCGGAAGACAATGTGGCTTCGGATTGTGCCAAAAAGTTTACATGGTTACTGCCTTTTCTCTCCAAAATAGTGGCAATCCCCCTGGCACCCATAAAGGCACATATGTCTCCACGGCTATTCAAAACTTCTTCAAAGGCTTCGGCTTCGTGGCTGATCCATCCAATTGGACCTTCAGGGTCACCCCTTTCGAAGTTCTCTTCACTTGAGAATGCGCCAACGCTGGCGAAGCTGGTTCTTATTTTCTTAACACATTCTATAAATTTTTCGTAACACTTTTTCTTGGATGCACGAAGCTCTTCAACATTTATTTCTAAATGATTGGCCCATTGTTCACTAATTTCTCGTTTTGTTTCTTCAAGTGTGCACTCTTCTTTAGCTCTGACTAGTTGTTTCCGAAGATTTTCAATTTCGCGCTTCTGAGCTTCGGCTTGAGCTTTGGAAGCAGCTTCGTCTTCTTTTATTTTATTGAATAACGAGTGCAATATTTTATCTTTTTCAAGACCTTCGTTCCTTAGTTCAATTACTTCAAAACGAAGGTTGCTCAAGGCTATGGTATACCCTTCGTCTTCAACATCTTTTTGTGCCCTAAGGGCATTGCTAAGTATAAGACCCTGAAAAAAAAATGTTTGTTAAATAAGTTTAAGCAAATGAAAAATTTTGGTTTCAAGAAATAATACAAAGATTTTATTTTTTCACCTTTAAACTATTATACGCTAAGCTGTCAGCTAGCTCATTCTTTGACAACACTGACAGCCCGTCTTCTAGTGTTGGGAATCCGAAGCTTTTGCTCATCTCCCGACAGACTGAAATCTCCTTGCTGTCAGGGAGGCAATACAAGAAGTCTTCTTCTCCGCTGCCATTGAATATCAACGCCCCCTTGGGATATTTTAATCTTTGGGCATAGAACTGAGCCTCCTGCTTTTCTTTTTCAGTCATTTCCTTCCCCGAAGCATGTCGTAAAATATAATCGAAAGCTTCAGAAAAGACATCGGGGGCGGCAGTGCCACTTTCTTCAACAAAGATTTGTTCTGTTGTTTCTGTTTCTTTGGTTTCCAAGAATTTTACCTTGGCGGGCTCTGAAGGCCCAGCTTCAGTTTCAGCTTGGTGTTTTGAAGCTTCGGCCTCAAAGGCTTCGATTTGCACTTCGGGAGTTTCGGCAATTTTCTTCGGAGTAATGCTTGAAGACTTTATTGTCTCCAACACATCCAGTACATTAACCATCCTTTTTCTTTTGGGGGTCAATGTTGGCCCCTTTTGGCTTTTCGGTACTTCGACTTTTGCTGAAGGACTTAAAATTTCAGATGTCCTTGTTTCTTCAGCTTTCGGTTCTTCTATTTTCTTTGTCTCCGGCAATGTGACCGGCTCTTCAATATTCTTCAGGGGAGTCGCCTTTTTGGCTTCGGGGGCCGAAGAAGATTCACCGACAAATTCGGGCACTGTGGCCGGTTCAATGTAGCGTGGACGGTGTGTAAGAACCTTTATCTTTTTCCTCTTCGGCGCTGGCTCACTAAGAGCAGTTGAGGCGGCTTCCTTCGTAGACGTAGTCAGGATACACGAACCCGATGGCATCAAGTACTCGGTTGAGCCTTTTCTTCTTCCGGCCTCCGAAGGCAGCGGACAGTGCAGTATCTTTTGCCTTCGAGTATGGCCCAAGCAACTCATCGCTTACGGCCTCAATAGTTTTCAGCCAGTCGTCATCTGGCTCGACGAACTTATCGCCATATTTGAAGGTGAATTTTAACCTAACTAGTCCGCCTTCGTTAGGTTCGCTGACGGTTTCCTTTGACATTTCCCACTTATCTGCAAGTGGCCATACTCTGAAGGCAATGTGTTCTTGGATCAAGTCCCTTGTTCCGATGAAAGAGCAAACTACTCCAAAGGCTCTTCGGCATTCTTCGGCTGCTTCGTCAATTTCCACCTTCGGTTTTCGAAGGCCGAAGCGCTGCCAGATAGGGCGCATAATGATACCTTTAATATCATCTCGCGTTGTCAAGTCGTTTTTCACATAAAACCATTCCTTCATCCAGTCCCCAGGCCATCTTTTCCGAAAGGTTGGCACGGGATAGCTTGACCCAGAGCGGGCACCGAAGCTATAACAGCCAAAATTGTAGTGATACTGCTCCTTCCCCCATGGTTTCGTCTCATACAATAACTCATGCATATTGCAGAAACTTTTTGCATTTGGTTCCAAACCTTGGCTCTTCACGGCCCATACGAAGATTCCCATCCTTATGATTGCTTCAGGAGTAATTTGATGAAGGTAGATTTCAAATATCTTCAAAACTTCTATCACGAAACTGCTCAAAGGAAACCGAAGTCCAGCCTTAAAGAAGCTTCGGAATATCACGACTTCATTTTCCCCAGGAGTCAGACAAGTTTTCTCTCCTTCGTCAGCCCTTAAAATAGATAAATCCCGAAAATATCTGCCCCTCATATTGACAAGATGGCTTTGTTTAATGCTTGATTTTCCAAAAACTGCATGGCTTGGACGCCAAGGTCGATCTTCGGAATCTTCACCGCCACTTTCCACATCATAGCTGTCACTATCACCAGTGTCTTCAGACAAACCCTCTAAAATCTCCCTAGTAATCTTCTCTGTATTTGTCTTTGCTATTGATTCAAGGAAGCCGAGATTCATCTCTTCGGAAAGGCTTAGCTTCGACTCAGCGATAGTTTTCTTGTCTTCAGACATCTTCGAAAATGCTAGGAAAACTGCTCTCACAGACGAAGCTTGAAAATGTAAGAAGACAGGCAAGCGTTGGTGTGCAAAGAGCTAAAAATTAGGAAGGCAGGAGTCGGTGGCAAGAAAGCGTGCTAAATGTGCTGGCGGTGCGTTCTTATTTATACGCCCAGTGCGTTGCAGGGTGGAGGGCCCCGCTTGTCATTGACTATTGCTATTCTAGCAAAGGGAAGGTGTTTTTTCGGACCTTCGGCTTAAGGCCTTCGTCCATATCGCAATCTGAATTTATTATTCTAACAAATTAATATTGCGAGGGGCTACTGTTGGGGGCCTTCGGCTTCCGAAGGTCCTCAAAAACATGATTTAATAATGTTTTCCAAGTGAAATATGTGAACAAGTATCTTCGAATTCGGTTCATGAGCATACAGAGCATGGTTAGGACGAAGCCTGAGCGAGACGAAAGGTGATTATGACGAAGGACAAGGTGATCATGAAGCTGTGCACAGGAAAGCTTCAGCATGATAGTAGAAGAGGGGAACCGACTTAAGGATGAAAAGGCAAATTAGACCTCGAGGAACTACTATAGCGTTATTAGCAAATATAAAGGGCATGAATGTAATTTTACATGGGCTGCGTCCCTTGCCTATAAATAGTTGAACAGTACTCCCGTACTGTTCACGTTGACTTGGTGTTTGCTTTCACGTCACGCTTGTTTCCCTGCTTTTCTTCGAGCCAAAGGTACATTTATAATCTATTATTGTAAATAAAGCAATGCAAATTAAAATAAGTTGATAATAACATTTAAAGTGTTTATATTATTTTTCCATATCTTGTGTATGAATCTTTCTTCATTTATTGTGCTCATGAAGATTGGCCCTTCATGACCTTCGTCCGGAATTCATTATATCCGAAGGGAGATAATGCTTCGAAGGATGAAGGACTCTAACATTTAACACTTTTATGTTGCCTTGTTCTTAACTCTTAGCATTTGAGAACAAGTCCCCAACACATACGCTAAGCATAATATCTGGTCTACTAGCACATAAATAAAGCAAAGAACCTATCATGGACCGGTATGCTTTTTGATCAACGGACTTACCTCCTTTGTTGAGGTCGACGTGTCCGTCAGTTCCCATCGGAGTTTTTGCGGGCTTGGCGTCCTTCATCCCAAACCACTTTAGCGGGTCTTGCGTGTACTTCGTTTGGGAGCTAAAGGTGCCGTCCTTGAGTTGCTTCACTTGGAACCCAAGGAAGTATTTTAACTCGCCCATCATCAACATCTCAAACTTTTGAGTCATCACCCTGCTAAACTCTTCACAAGACTTTTGGTTAGTAGAACCAAATATTATGTCATCGACATAAATTTGGCACACAAATAAATCACCATCACAAGTCTTAGTGAATAAAGTTGGATCGGCTTTCCCAACCTTGAAGGCATTAGCAATTAAAAAGTCTCTAAGGCATTCATACCATGCTCTTGGGGCTTGCTTAAGTCCATAGAGCGCCTTAGAGAGCTTACACACGTGGTCGGGGTACCGTTCATCCTCGAAGCCAGGGGGTTGCTCCACGTACACCTCCTCCTTGATTGGCCCGTTGAGGAAAGCGCTCTTCACATCCATTTGGAACAACCTGAAAGAATGGTGAGCGGCATATGCTAGCAAAATATGAATGGACTCTAGCCTAGCCACAGGAGCAAAAGTCTCCTCAAAGTCCAAACCTGCGACTTGGGCATAACCTTTTGCCACAAGTCGAGCCTTGTTCCTTGTCACCACTCCGTGCTCGTTTTGTTTGTTGCGAAACACCCACTTGGTTCCCACAATGTTTTGCTTGGGACGAGGCACCAGAGTCCAAACATCATTACGCTTGAAGTTGTTGAGCTCTTCCTACATGGCCAAACCCAGTCCGGATCTAGCAAGGCCTCTTCTACCCTGAAAGGCTCAATAGAAGAGACAAAAGAGTAATGCTCACAAAAATTAACTAATCTAGAGCGAGTAGTTACTCCCTTGCGAATATCACCCAAAATTTAGTCGACAGGATGATTCCTTTGAATCGTTGCTCGAACTTGGGTTGGAGGTGCCGGTTGTGCTTCTTCCTCCATCACATGATTATCTTGTGCTCCCCTTGATCACACGCCTCTTCTTGATGAACCTGTTCATCGTCTTGAGTTGGGGGATGCACCATTGTTGAGGAAGAAGGTTGATCTTACTCCACGTGTTCCTGTGGTCGCACATCGCCAATCGCCATGGTGCGTATTGCGACCGTTGGAACGTCTTCTTCATCTACATCATCAAGATCAACAACTTGCTCTCTTGGAGAGCCATTAGTCTCATCAAATACAACGTCGCTAGAGACTTCAACCAAACCCGATGATTTGTTGAAGACTCTATACGCCTTTGTATTTGAGTCATAACCTAACAAAAACCCTTCTACAACTTTGGGAGCAAACTTAGAATTTCTACCTTTCTTCACTAGAATATAGCATTTGCTCCCAAATACACGAAAGTAAGACACATTGGGTTTGTTACCGGTTAGAAGCTCATACGAAGTCTTCTTGAGGAGGCGGTGAAGGTAGACCCGGTTGATGGCGTGGCAAGCCGTGTTCATGGCTTCCGACCAAAACTGCTCGGGGGTCTTGAACTCTCCAAGCATCGTCCTCGCCATGTCTATGAGCGTCCTGTTCTTCCTCTCTACCACACCATTTTGCTGTGGTGTGTAGGGAGCGGAGAACTCGTGCTTGATCCCTTCCTCCTCAAGGTACTCCTCCACTTGAAGGTTCTTGAACTCGGACCTGTTGTCGCTCCTTATCTTCTTCACCTTGAGCTCAAACTCATTTTGAGCTCTCCTTAGGAAGCGCTTGAGGGTCCCTTGGGTTTCATATTTATCCTGCAAGAAGAATACCTAAGTGAAGCGGGAAAAATCATCAACTATAACAAGACCATACTTACTTCCTCCTATACTTAGATAGGCGACGGGTCTGAAGAGGTCCATATGAAGCAACTCCAGACGTCTTGATGTGGTCATCACATTTTTGGTATGATGAGAGCTTCCCACCTGTTTACCTGCTTGACAAGCTGCACAAGGTCTATCTTTTTCGAAAGTAACATTTGTTAGACCTATCACGTGTTCTCCCTTTAGAAGCTTGTTAAGGTTCTTCATCCCCACATGAGCTAAACGGCGATGCCACAGCCAGCCCATGCTAGTCTTAGAAATTAAGCATGCATCTAGACCGGCCTCCTCTTTTGCAAAATCAACTAAATAGAGTTTGCCGTCTAATACACCCCTAAAAGCTAATGAACCATCACTTCTTCTAAAGACAGACACATCTACATTTGTGAATAAACAATTATATCCCATATTACAAAGTTGACTTACAGATAACAAATTATATCCAAGCGACTCAACTAAAAACACATTAGAAATGGAGTGCTCGGATGAAATAGCAATCTTTCCTAACCCTTTCACCTTGCTTTGATTCCCGTCACCGAATATGATTGAGTCTTGGGAATCTTTGTTCTTGACGTAGGAGGTGAACATCTTCTTCTCCCCCGTCATGTGGTTTGTGCATCCGCTGTTGAAAGTTGCCTAGAGGGGGGGTGAATAGGCAAGTTAAAACTTTTTCAACAAAAACTAGAAGCAAACTGGGTAAAACTGAATTGATCCTGAAATTCACCCAGTTAACTTTGGAAATGAGATGTTCTAAATGATCCACAGAGTTCAAAGTAGTAGATCTGAGAAGGGCACTTCTCAAAATCCACACACCAAAAAGATATAAACAATTTTTCACGGAATGGTGAGAGAACGAAGAACACAAACAAACACAATGAGCAAGAACACAAGAGACACAAGATTTATCCCGAGGTTCGGTCACACCACCAAGGTGCCCTACTTCCTCGTTGAGGCGCCCACAAAGAGCCGGGTCTCTTTCAACCCAAATCCTCCCTTGCCGACCACAAAGGTCAAGCCCACACACTAATCTTTGCTCAAACGAGCGGGTAATACAAACTTTCTTGTGGTCTTCCACAAGATTTGGAGACTCACAAGAGACACCTAGTCGTCTAGGAGCTAGAAGCTCCAAGAGTAATGAATCCACAAAGAACTCGATGTAGTACCAAAGCTCGAATCAAGAAGAGCAAGAGAGATTTGGAGATGAAGCACAAAAACCGCAGCTCTCAAACTCACTCAAAGATTTCTCTCCAAAGATTTGAAATGGGAGAGGCAAGAGGTGTGTGAGAGAGAGTGAGAGGTGTTTCTCAGGTTAGGAATGGAGTCCAAGTCGTGCTCTGCTGTGGGGAGAGAGGTAGGAGTGAGTATATATAGGTGGGGCTCCAAAACTAGCCGTTTTTGACTTTTCTGCCCAAAAACCGGTTGAACCGGTCCCAAAACCGGTTGAACCGGTTTTTCAAAAAGCTGCGCACAGCTTTTTGGCTAACACAGCAGACTGGCAGAAAAAAGTGAACAGTGCAAAAACCGGTTGAACCTGTTTTAAAACCGGTTGAACCTGTTTCCACCAGACAAAAACCGGTTGAGTGTCCGGTTGAGTGTCCGGCTGAACCAGTATTTTCCAAAAAGGTGAACAGTGCAAAAACCGGTTGAACCTGTTTTAAAACCGGTTGAACTTGTTTTTCCAAAAAGCAATTTTGGCCAATGATAGACTTAAAAAGGTTGTACTACATACTTTCACTAAGGATTATCAAGGGTAAAATGGAAGTTTTAGATCAAGGATTTTGAGCTTTAGTACCAACACCAACCTTCTTTATGGACCCCCCTTGATAGTACGACGATTCCTATACTCAAGTTAAATAAAATATAATTAAGTAAACTCCTTGAGTCATTGGTGTCTCAAGTGTGATTTCTCCATGGTGTTGCTTCATAAGGATCACAAACATCTTTGTCTCACCTTTTGAAGCAAACACAAATCGAGCCTGTGACTTGTGCCATTTCACCATATATGAGTTCAAATCATGGCTTCAAGTCACCTTACTGATGCATCAGCATGTTGTAACTCTATATAGCTGATTAGTTCATCGACTTAGTGCAAGTACTCTCTTCTTCACCTTAGCCATGGTACCTCGGTCTACAAGCCGTCGCTTGGCCTTCACCTTCGCTTAGTTCCTCGAAGCCCTTTCCTTGCTATCTTCACCCTATCAAGCCATTCTTGAGTCACATCCTATTGAGCATCCATTGAGAGAATCATTTCTTCAATATTGTGAACCTTGCTTGAATGTCATCTAGATATAACTGCTAAGATCAATCAAGCTCTAGTTTGATTCTCATATATTCATATATGGACTAATAGTAATATGGTCAAGCCAATTCTCGATTCCTCATATCTTATTCACTTTGGCTTGACCAATCCTCTTAATCACTTCAACCTCTATTATGATCATATTTATGCATAGTGATTTCTCAGGACTTGTCCATATATTCAAACCAATATAGACACCATATTATATCCATTTGCATTGTCTCACTGGTTATTTGACCTTGTGTTGAACCTTGTTCACTGATCATTATACACTATTCAAGTATGTTTATCATACTGAATTTCCTGTTCAACACTTAGCAAACTTGTTAGACTTTTAAATGTGTTGTTATCCAAATCACCAAAACTCACAAAAGGGATGAATGCACTTTCAATCTCCCCCTTTTTGGTGATTAATGACAACACATTTAAAGCTTACATAAGATTTGATAAATAAGATTTTGAATCCTATGATATAGTTTCCTCCCCCTAAATATGTGCATTTCAGAAAATACCAATTTTGTACTCAAATGCCAAAACCACATATTTGGGTCAAAGAGTGAAGACAACTTATATCATACTATTCATAGGGTGCTTTGTGTCATAAATAAACGTGATGCTCATGACATATTATGCACTCATCAATTTCCTTCATCTTATGTTTTACTTATGATTCAACCCCCTTTTGTCAATTATTTCTCCCCCTTTTCAAAAGTCTTCTTACACTTAGTTACATAAGACTAAAGGTAAGCTTTAATGCATAATTTCTCCCCCTTTGTCATAAATCTCCAAAAAAAGATATAAAGAATATAAAGGGTAGAAATTATGATTAATCAAGATTTGAACACACTATCATGAAAAGGGTCCTTATATGGCACAAAGGTAATGGAGAAGTGTCATAAGTGATGTACCTTTGCGTTTTACCTTTTCAAAGGGGTGTTCCACACTTGTGTTGTATTTAGAGTTCATTTTGCAATCTCTTGTTGGCATAATTGTGACATAGGTCCAAGATATCAAATGAATATTGTCATACTAATTGAAAGATAAATCTTGATACCTGGAGTCTAGATATCACCTAGCATTTTCTTATCATAACAAGAGGCAGCATGAAAATTGCACAAGTATGAATTATACAACTAGTGATCATGTACAAAAAATATCAATTGAAAACCACCAATTGATACAATTTGATAGATAATCAGATCACTAATTGCATATTACACTAAGTTCTCCTCAAGTTTTAGTACACACATATATATAAATTCAATTGATACCTGTTGAGAGTACTTATTTGCAACTTAAAGTACTATTGGCATAAAAGGAGTATCAATTGAACATAATCATGCAACATAAGAAACATGTGCACTATTTAATCAATTAAGTTCTAGACAAGAGAAATTATAAGCTATGCTACTTCAGACATTTGCAATCCAAAAGGATGTGATACATATTTACCAATTTTAGATGATGTTGGAGTAGCATATACAAGAGAAACTCATTCTCTTATGAAATGTATAGAAGATACATTTATTGGAGCAAAGAATCTTTGATACCCATAAAATTTTGCAGTGGAAGCAATTGTCTTTGCTTGAAGATTCCTTTCTAATTTGAGACTACACACATAATAGACTTGAAAATGAAGTTAGTCTCAAAGATTCAAATTATAGACCATTCTCCCCCTAAATGTATGCATACAAGTGATGAATACTTGTTTAGCTTATGCACTTAGACTTGTGAGGCCAGGGGATTAAGTTCTACAATTTGAACCTTGGTACAAATAAAGTATGAAAATATGAAATTGCACCAATTTAAGGAATTACTCACAATCAAAAGGTATACTAATAGACATGATATGCAATATTTAAGCCAAGATTCTTGAGAAGTTAGCATGTTTGACTCATACCACACTAAGATAACTCAAGACTAACTTATGACATCACCATAAGAGGTATTAATCAAATATCTAAAGATTCTTTAATCGTCACCACAAGTGCAACCTTATGGTGTGACTTAAGATATTACATATACATTCACACACTAGCATGTAAGAGACTAGATGTACAAAGGTAATACAATAGTTCATGGAATGACACACCTTTGTTTTATGCCACATGTTATCCATCATGATCATCAATTTTCAACTTAGTGTTTTGATAGGATTGACATTATTTTTGCACAAAGCAAGATGATTTTCATTCATGCCCATCAGTCTTCATTACGACATGTATTGAGTGAATTTAGCATGCCAAAGAGAAACATATCCTCTTCAAAAAAATCAAGAGAAACCCATTCTTTTCAAAGAACTACACAAGTTCACTAAAAGAAATTGTTAGTATTTAAGGACACAGGATATAGAATGAGCTCCCCCTAAATGTGTGCATCAAGTACTCGAATTACTTGTAGCATGCACTTGATTCAATTAAGATTCTTAGAGGGGTTCATCATATATCTTGGCCAGGGCATAATAAATTTGCAACAATTGAAATCATGCTAGAGAACACATATCGTCCCCCAAAAGAACTAATCCATGGGGTGATATGTGGTAATTATTTGATCATTTCCTTGGAACCACTCATCCTCATTTGATGTTCTTCTTTCACCAAGGTGTGAGACTACACAACATGAACTTGAAAGAAATCATTAGTCTCACAAGATATAGGCTAAACTCTCCCTCAATTTGTGCATGCAAGAGTACACAAAGTACACTTATGCACATCAACAATACGAGGTTAAAGGAGATGTTTGCACTATATTTTGGTTTAACATAATATGCTTTAAATAGATGATGAGAATTATACCAATTAAAAGTTTAAGAACTAAAAGTATATCAATTGAAATCTTGGAGGGTAAAACATGCTAATATGAACCTCAAACCTCATAATGAAGGATATCATATAAATATGTCAATCATCTTCATTATTTGGTTGACAAAAAAAATATAACTCCCTTCTTGATTCACTGTGATCTCTTTTCTCTTTATGATTTCATCCAACCAAGTGATCTTGAACTTCATTCATTTTTTGTAGATTTTGAATCCATCTTGAAAGCTCTTGGAAGGATCTCGTTGTAACACTTAGAAAAGAGAGCATTAAAAACACAAGAGAGGGTTTCACAAATGATGATCCTTATATGTGGATGGCAAATGAATCATCATTACTGAAACCCAAAAGGATAGACTAAATTCCTTTAAATTAGTGCACACATATAGTTGATGTCAAAGTTATATGCACTATTGAACATTTTATATTGCAAGGAATTTAACCTATACTATGGTACATCCCACTAAGGATAAAATACTAAAACAACTAAAAGAGAGGAAGTTTGCATACCTTGGCCTCTTATCAACTTCTTCTTAATTTAGTTGAATAGTATCCTTTAAGCTTGTGATTTATCCAATTTAAAACAAGCACCATCTCTTAACATAGATTTTCTATGGATAAACCCAACACAAGAGATGACATTAGTAGCACAAGCACTAGTTTCTTATTTAGCAACCCTTTATATGTGGAAGGCATGTGTGTTGCAAAAATAAAGAAACCTCATAATATGGACTAAATTTCCCTTGAGCCCTTATGCACAATATATTTTGAATGACATGGATAATATGCATGGTTGTTCAATGAAGTCTAAAGGGCTGAATTAATCCATATTATGGTGAGTGTCTAATATGGAAGAATAAAATCCAAATTAACTAAATAGAAAATACGTCACATAATTTTGGATTGTTGACCATATGATAATATTCATTCATCTTCCAATTGGACCTTTATTTCATAATCAACAACTGATGTGTATCCTCAAGTGCTTCTTCTTCCTTAATGGCTACACAAGTCACAAAAGATATAAGATTTGAAAATAATATGCACTTGAGATTCAGTTGTTACCACCCTTGCTACTATCTCCAAATATGATTTATACATCCATTATCGAGCACCCAACTTGATCCATTGAAGGAGTGATCATCATTGTGTTGCCTTCTTGATGATGAACCTAGCTTGACCTTGGGTGCACCTAGCTTATCAAGGTTAGTCGCACAAGCATTCATATCATAAAGACAAGTTATGTATGGAATTTACAACTTAGTGATCTAATTCAATGTGAAGCATATGGATATCGATTGAAGTAGATTTCTAAGATATCAAAATATGGGTTTCCAAAATTTAGAGAGTATAGATCACTAATTGTACCTTTTACAGTTTAAAAATCATATCCATGTTAATGCATATGTATGTGATGAATATCAACAAAAAGATTCTTATGCACTTTTAGAATTAACGATAAGGGAATTTTAAACTGCATCAAGAGTAGCTATTTAGAAAACAAAGATTACAATCCATATGAATGAGATACAAATTTACCATTTTGGATTGTCTTAGTATAGCTTACTCAAGTGAAACTTATTCTCTATGACACAAGATATATAATGTTCTCCCACTAGATATGTGCATCAAGTATTTGAATGACTTATCAAATGCACTTTCAATTCAATGAAGATTCTCAAGAGGAGTACATTACATATATTGGTCAAGGCATGAAAAATTTGCAATGAATTAACTTATGCCTAAGAATACTTACCACCATATAGAATGTACCATTTGTTATACCAATTTGACAGATCTTACTATCTGTGGTGGTGTCACCTTAGTATTCTTCTTTTCTTCAATTGTGGAGACTTCCTTCTTTAGCTTGTTATCTCTTTTCCTTTTAAAACTAGTCGAAAAAAGCACTTTGAAAAGAGATATTAGTGGTACAAGGAAGTATTTAATGAATGATAATATTTATATATGAATGCCAAACAAATCATCATTTATGAGGCATAAAGGCATAAATTAAATTCCTTTTAAGTTAATACACATGGAGGAGTGAATTAACAATATGCACCAATTTACAAATTTAAGCCAAAAGGAATTTAACCTTCATATTGACATTTCTTTCCATAGAATATAATATTACCAATTGAAAGAATGTGTAATACCCAAATTTGTAAATCATGGTAATAGAGATAATTCTCTTATTTGCTTTGTTTCAATTTAACTAATCATGTGAACAACCCTATTTAAAAAAATGATTAAATGACTAAATGTCAACTAAACAACATGTGCATCATATTGGAGTTTTGTTTGTTGTGCATATAATAATAATAGCAACACTATTAATCAAAATATACTAAAAAGAAAATTGAATTAGAACCCAAAAGGAGATTAGGGTTTGAAAAAGGAAAAGGGAAATAATATATATAAGGCAAGAGAAAATACTATGTAAAGCAAAATAAATCTATAAATAAATAAAATTTATCCATGCTATGTTCACATTGAACATTTAAATGAAGACAAATTCGCCACAAACTTTGGATTTAAACTGGAATTTAAATTTGAAATGAGTTGGATAAATGGAATGGAAATTAGGAAAGAAAATAAAAAGAAAAAGATTAAAAATCCTACCTGGGCCGGCTCCTTCGTATTTGGCCCGCTCCAGCTTTCATCCCGCGCAGCCCACTCATTCCCACGCCCTGCGCTCGCGCTTGCTTCGTCGCTGACCGGCGGGGCCCACATGGTGGTCTCTGTCCCTCGCGCCGCTTCTCTCGTCTTCCACTGGCATCGGGGGCCCGCCTGTCGGGTTCTTCCCCAACCTCACCGTAACAAGCTTCGCATGATTCGCGCGGCCGTTGTGCAACGGACTCCCGTAGCAATTTTCGCTCGACCGCGTTCCTCGCAACAATCCGGACCGGGTCGCCTTGGGAGTATCGCGCGATCCGCCGCCAGTCCCCGCAACACCGCGCGGTCTCCGCCTCGCCGAGAATTTCGCCGAGCTACCCGGCAACAGCCTGGCCGAGGCCTCACCTCAAATGGCTAGCGCCGGGGTCTTCGCCACTCCTCCCTGCCTCCAACACCGCAGTACCGGTAGGATTCGGCTGTGAAATCGAAGGCCGTGTGCAGTGCGCGTACGACCGTCGCCGTGCGCCATTGCAGAAGTAGCATAGCCGCCACCCTTCCAAATCACACCCTGCCGTCGATTCGTCCCGGGAAGGAGCTTTGGGAGTCGGCGATCGACCATGGGTGCACATCCATAGCACACCGGAGCTCGGGATCAATGCGCGGCGCCGGAATTTCACATCGGCGCGGACTTCCACTCCGACACCCGCCCCGCGCCGTGGACCTGGGACTCTCGGCATTGTCCATGGTATTAATCTGCCCCATCTAGTTCACTATTGGTCATGCTACGATAATCTCCTTGCGGCTTGGACCTAGGACGTCGGGTCGTGGTCAGATTCCTCACCGGAGTTGCATCGCCGCGGTGGGCGCGCCGCCGTGGTTCGGCCATGTTTGGGCGAGCTATTCTCGGCTGTCGATCTGCGGGCGGACGACTTAGATTAGGACAGTGCGCTGTTTCGCTAGGAACCATCCCGACCATAGATCTCACGATGTGCGGTTGAAAACAGTTAGGGCGGTGATCAAACCAGAACCCTGGGATCGTGATCCAAGGGACACGTTTGGATCTCGGGTATTAATACCTCTGCCGTCGATCTGTTGATGGACGGCCCATGCGTCGTACCGGTTCGCGGGGCTCGGGATTTAATCTTGGCCGTTCACGATTGATCGGACGGCCGAGATCTGAGAATACCCCTTCGCCGTAGCAATCTTCATAAAGAGCCCCTCGGTTTTCACATAATAAACCCGCCGTCCATGTGCACTATTGACTGAGTCTCGGAAATCTTGCGTAGAGACCCCTGCGCTTTGCAGTAATTGAGGCCCAGTCCAGAACTCGTTTAAATTGAATAAATGAAATAGAAAATGGATTTTTAATATGAAAATAATTATTAGAACTTAGATAATTCATAGAAAATTCATTTTAGCTCCAAATTGAACCATTCCAGTTTCTAAAATTTTGTAATAATATTCTTCATCTTTTTGTGCCTCTGTTTTGGTATGAAAAGCTCATTTAAATTTATCTAATACTTAATCTTGTATTAAATACATAAAAGCTACAGAAATTCATAACTTAAAATCTATAACTCCAAATTTAATGATTCCAGTTCCTGTGATCTTATTTTAATGTCTAGATTATTACTGTGTATTTTATTTACATGCTTGGTGTAATGTTAATTTTGCCTATACAATGTTTGTTTGTATTGCTACGACTAGTGCGAGGTCACGAGTCACCTGAAGATCATCCTGGTACCTGGATTCTCAAGGCCCAGGCAAGTTGTGCCCTTGATCACTTCTTTTTACCCAGCCATGTTCTGATTAATCATAATGATCTGCATAGGTTAATTTTGATGGGACCCAATAGGTTACCCTAGTTTGTCTATCTTTATACCTTGTTTACCACTGAACTTTCTGGGTAGTACTTGCTAGTGCTATATGTGGTTTTGGGTATGGAGATACACTATTCATGGTTATACTTTTGTTATCAGTTGTTATTTATTGTTCATGATGAGATCATTATGTTAATTGGAACATGGAGCGACCACCCGGGAAAACAGTGCTACCACAAGGGTGGAATGGGACGCCCTTGGCTGATTAATTAGGAAAGCTAGTGGAAGACTACCTTACCCGAAAGGGGCAAGGGCAGTAGGGGAGAGGTCAGTGCGGGGAGGCCCTCGGGAGGATTTTGCTGCGATGGCGGTCCTGCAAAGGATTCCTGTACTGGATCTTCCTATAAACTGTAGCGGGTTTTCGGAAGCTAGTGGAACTTTGTAAAGGCCTCGTAGTGGATCCCTAGCCATTCACCTCGGAAGTGTCTAAGGGCCTTGCAAACCCTGGCGACATGGGATACACGACTTGTGGGTAAAGATGCGCAACCTCTGCAGAGTGTAAAACTAGTATACTAGCCGTGCTCACGGTCATGAGCAGCTCGGACCCTCACATGATTAAATGATGGAACTAAATTCAATTTGTCATATGCATTGCATTGCAGGTGAAGTTGTTACTTTTGTTCTACTACTTAATTGGGTTGGTATTTACTTATACTTAGTAATTGCTAATAAAACTTTGACCAACTTTAAAAGCAATGCTCAGCTCTAACCATCTTCCTTGGTAAGCCTTACACTTCACATGAGCTCCCACCTTTGGCGAGTTCATGCACATTATTCCCCACAACTTGTTGAGCGATGAACGTATGTGAGCTCACTCTTGCTGTCTCACATACACCACAGGTCAAGACCAGGTACTGCAGGATGATGCTCATGGAGGATGCTGTGAAGTGTTCGTGAGAGATCTAGGCCGTCGTCTCCCAGTCAACTTTGGGTTGCTGGACCGTTGTCTCCTTATAATGTAATTATTTATTTTGTATAGAACTCCTGTTATATATAAAGATGTGACATTCGATCCTGTGCCACTACACATCATATGTATGAGACTTGGTTCCAGCATACCTGGTGTTTATGTTAACCCCGGGTTTTGGACCCCTAAAATCCGGGTGTTACAGAAGTGGTATCAGAGGAATGTTGACTGTAGGACGAAACCTAGATAGAACTGGACAACCATTATCTACTTACCTTTGCTACTCTAATTCTTTCTAAACTTATCTTAATCTTTTCTCATCTATTTCCGCTTTACTCTGATTATTCTTACCTTTCATTCTAAAGACAAATGTGGATTTCACACTTTGAAATCCTGTGCCTAAAGTGACCTTTAGGAATAGGAGACCTAATCCTAGGAACGAAAAAAAGCAAAACTATTTTTATAAGTGTTTATGTATTTGAGTGTTTGTTCTTATGATATCTGTCTGATTTGGATCTTTGTTTGAGTGTGATGAGTTGTGGAGTAATGTCCACAATTACATCTGCATATACATCTAAGTATAAAGGATAGCATTTGTAAGATAACTAGACAAACTAGATTATCCCCATTGGAACATATCTAGCATAAGAGATTCTATCCTACACTCATAGATCTATCTTATCTCAAAAAGTCTTAACTTATCCTAATATATATAATCCATCTTATCCTAAAAAGATACTCATCTTATCTTGAAGAGATTTTATGTCATCCTAATAGATCTAACTGATCTCAAAAGATTCTATCTTATCTTTATGGATCCATCCTATCCTAATAAGCATATTTATCCTAGTCTAAAATATCAACCATGATCTAATTCAAAGTAATTAGATATTGTCTAGACTAATCCGGTGATACCAATCTAGATCCCATCTAATCTAATATGATCCAATCTAAAGTGAGTTATTTAATAAATTAGTTAGTACTAGTGAAATGGATTAGACCTCACTCCTATAAAAATGATTTAAGCTAAATTGATGCCCTAGATTAACTTGACCATATACATATGCAACTACCTTACCTATCCAATAGTTGCATAATCCCTCTGTGTTAACACTAATAGAGCTTCTAACCTACCTACACCGTATACCCCATCCTATCTTAAAAGATTCTAACATATCCTAACCAGATATATCTTACCCTGATAAATCTATCTAACTTAAACTAGTCTAATCTAGATCATACCTAATTTAATATGGTCTAATCTAGTGTGAGTTACTTAATGCTGGTAGAAAGGATAAGGCCATACTCCTAAATCACTTAAGCCTAATTTGGAGACTCATATCAACTTGGCCATACACAACAACTCGATCTATATAACAAGTTACATAACTTACCCAATCAATAAGAGTCTTAAAGGATTGCATAATCTATCAACCACCACCTGACATCAAACCAGATTTTGACCTATATCATGTAGTCTATCTTACCACATATATCTTAACCATATGTCCTTAACTCGGATGGCAACTCCAAGGAGAAAGGCCAAGGGAGACCAACCACGTCAAAGAAGGATAAGCATCAACTCAAGACTTCAAAGATCAAGTTGAATCGCCAACGGAGTCAAGATCCACAATCTTGGATGGAGTCTTTTCTTACCCCACTCTTTCTTACCCAAACCTATATATACCCTAAAGACATCTTCTATCCTACATAATAAAGTGGACATACATATAATACCCATGCTCTCCTATCACTTACTAATAATAAAAAGAGAGACCCTTGATTTAGAAATTAAAAGCTAAATTGCAAACCAATCCTTTTATATTCCCTTTTCTTACAAATCTCGAGGACGAGATTATTTTTAAGGGGGGTAGGATTTGTAATACCCAAATTTGTAAATCATGGTAATAGAGATAATTCTCTTATTTGCTTTGTTTCAATTTAACTAATCATGTGAACAACCCTATTTAAAAAAAATGATTAAATGACTAAATGTCAACTAAACAACATGTGCATCATATTGGAGTTTTGTTTGTTGTGCATATAATAATAATAGCAACACTATTAATCAAAATATACTAAAAAGAAAATTGAATTAGAACCCAAAAGGAGATTAGGGTTTGAAAAAGGAAAAGGGAAATAATATATATAAGGCAAGAGAAAATACTATGTAAAGCAAAATAAATCTATAAATAAATAAAATTTATCCATGCTATGTTCACATTGAACATTTAAATGAAGACAAATTCGCCACAAACTTTGGATTTAAACTGGAATTTAAATTTGAAATGAGTTGGATAAATGGAATGGAAATTAGGAAAGAAAATAAAAAGAAAAAGATTAAAAATCCTACCTGGGCCGGCTCCTTCGTATTTGGCCCGCTCCAGCTTTCATCCCGCGCAGCCCACTCATTCCCACGCCCTGCGCTCGCGCTTGCTTCGTCGCTGACCGGCGGGGCCCACATGGTGGTCTCTGTCCCTCGCGCCGCTTCTCTCGTCTTCCACTGGCATCGGGGGCCCGCCTGTCGGGTTCTTCCCCAACCTCACCGTAACAAGCTTCGCATGATTCGCGCGGCCGTTGTGCAACGGACTCCCGTAGCAATTTTCGCTCGACCGCGTTCCTCGCAACAATCCGTACCGGGTCGCCTTGGGAGTATCGCGCGATCCGCCGCCAGTCCCCGCAACACCGCGCGGTCTCCGCCTCGCCGAGAATTTCGCCGAGCTACCCGGCAACAGCCTGGCCGAGGCCTCACCTCAAATGGCTAGCGCCGGGGTCTTCGCCACTCCTCCCTGCCTCCAACACCGCAGTACCGGTAGGATTCGGCTGTGAAATCGAAGGCCGTGTGCAGTGCGCGTACGACCGTCGCCGTGCGCCATTGCAGAAGTAGCATAGCCGCCACCCTTCCAAATCACACCCTGCCGTCGATTCGTCCCGGGAAGGAGCTTTGGGAGTCGGCGATCGACCATGGGTGCACATCCATAGCACACCGGAGCTCGGGATCAATGCGCGGCGCCGGAATTTCACATCGGCGCGGACTTCCACTCCGACACCCGCCCCGCGCCGTGGACCTGGGACTCTCGGCATTGTCCATGGTATTAATCTGCCCCATCTAGTTCACTATTGGTCGTGCTACGATAATCTCCTTGCGGCTTGGACCTAGGACGTCGGGTCGTGGTCAGATTCCTCACCGGAGTTGCATCGCCGCGGTGGGCGCGCCGCCGTGGTTCGACCATGTTTGGGCGAGCTATTCTCGGCCGTCGATCTGCGGGCGGACGACTTAGATTAGGACAGTGCGCTGTTTCGCTAGGAACCATCCCGACCATAGATCTCACGATGTGCGGTTGAAAACAGTTAGGGCGGTGATCAAACCAGAACCCTGGGATCGTGATCCAAGGGACACGTTTGGATCTCGGGTATTAATACCTCTGCCGTCGATCTGTTGATGGACGGCCCATGCGTCGTACCGGTTCGCGGGGCTCGGGATTTAATCTTGGCCGTTCACGATTGATCGGACGGCCGAGATCTGAGAATACCCCTTCGCCGTAGCAATCTTCATAAAGAGCCCCTCGGTTTTCACATAATAAACCCGCCGTCCATGTGCACTATTGACTGAGTCTCGGAAATCTTGCGTAGAGACCCCTGCGCTTTGCAGTAATTGAGGCCCAGTCCAGAACTCGTTTAAATTGAATAAATGAAATAGAAAATGGATTTTTAATATGAAAATAATTATTAGAACTTAGATAATTCATAGAAAATTCATTTTAGCTCCAAATTGAACCATTCCAGTTTCTAAAATTTTGTAATAATATTCTTCATCTTTTTGTGCCTCTGTTTTGGTATGAAAAGCTCATTTAAATTTATCTAATACTTAATCTTGTATTAAATACATAAAAGCTACAGAAATTCATAACTTAAAATCTATAACTCCAAATTTAATGATTCCAGTTCCTGTGATCTTATTTTAATGTCTAGATTATTACTGTGTATTTTATTTACATGCTTGGTGTAATGTTAATTTTGCCTATACAATGTTTGTTTGTATTGCTACGACTAGTGCGAGGTCACGAGTCACCTGAAGATCATCCTGGTACCTGGATTCTCAAGGCCCAGGCAAGTTGTGCCCTTGATCACTTCTTTTTACCCAGCCATGTTCTGATTAATCATAATGATCTGCATAGGTTAATTTTGATGGGACCCAATAGGTTACCCTAGTTTGTCTATCTTTATACCTTGTTTACCACTGAACTTTCTGGGTAGTACTTGCTAGTGCTATATGTGGTTTTGGGTATGGAGATACACTATTCATGGTTATACTTTTGTTATCAGTTGTTATTTATTGTTCATGATGAGATCATTATGTTAATTGGAACATGGAGCGACCACCCGGGAAAACAGTGCTACCACAAGGGTGGAATGGGACGCCCTTGGCTGATTAATTAGGAAAGCTAGTGGAAGACTACCTTACCCGAAAGGGGCAAGGGCAGTAGGGGAGAGGTCAGTGCGGGGAGGCCCTCGGGAGGATTTTGCTGCGATGGCGGTCCTGCAAGGGATTCCTGTACTGGATCTTCCTATAAACTGTAGCGGGTTTTCGGAAGCTAGTGGAACTTTGTAAAGGCCTCGTAGTGGATCCCTAGCCATTCACCTCGGAAGTGTCTAAGGGCCTTGCAAACCCTGGCGACATGGGATACACGACTTGTGGGTAAAGATGCGCAACCTCTGCAGAGTGTAAAACTAGTATACTAGCCGTGCTCACGGTCATGAGCAGCTCGGACCCTCACATGATTAAATGATGGAACTAAATTCAATTTGTCATATGCATTGCATTGCAGGTGAAGTTGTTACTTTTGTTCTACTACTTAATTGGGTTGGTATTTACTTATACTTAGTAATTGCTAATAAAACTTTGACCAACTTTAAAAGCAATGCTCAGCTCTAACCATCTTCCTTGGTAAGCCTTACACTTCACATGAGCTCCCACCTTTGGCGAGTTCATGCACATTATTCCCCACAACTTGTTGAGCGATGAACGTATGTGAGCTCACTCTTGCTGTCTCACATACACCACAGGTCAAGACCAGGTACTGCAGGATGATGCTCATGGAGGATGCTGTGAAGTGTTCGTGAGAGATCTAGGCCGTCGTCTCCCAGTCAACTTTGGGTTGCTGGACCGTTGTCTCCTTATAATGTAATTATTTATTTTGTATAGAACTCCTGTTATATATAAAGATGTGACATTCGATCCTGTGCCACTACACATCATATGTATGAGACTTGGTTCCAGCATACCTGGTGTTTATGTTAACCCCGGGTTTTGGACCCCTAAAATCCGGGTGTTACAGAATGCCACTTGAAAGGAACTACCATTGATCAACTACCAATTGAAGCAATTAGTTCCATACCTTTGCCTTGAGCATTCCTAATCTTTCTTTTAGGTGAAGATTAACCTTTAAAGCTTGTGATTTTACCAATTAAAAGAGCACAATCTCTACTTATGAATTTCCATGAAATATCTTAAAAGAGATTGTATTAGTAACATAAGCAATAGTTTCCTATTTAGCAACCTCTAGTATATGAATGACAAGAAGGTTACTAAAACAAGGAAACCTCATGATATGAACTAAATTACCCTTACAAGCATCATGCATAACATCAATTGTAAAAAAAGATAAAAGTAGCATGATTTTTTAATTAAGTTTACATGGCAAGTTTAATTCATAGCATTGTGAGTGATTAATGTAGAAGACTCAAAACCAATTTAAACAAGAGTGAATACATCACATAGTATTGGTTCAATCTTCTTTGAATGTTGAATGGCACACTCCATTTAGGAAACACATTCTCATGTTGTGAGACTACATAAACACTTGGATAGAAACATTAGTCTCACAACTCTAGTCATATAGAGAATTCCCTTTTGGTAAGTGCTTTAAGAATTTGAATTTCTTACTTAGCACTCTATTCATTTAAGAACATGGGATAATACTCTTTATGTCTAGGTCATGGCAATAATATGATGATTAACTTGAAATATGCCACAAGATACATATAATCAATTTAAAGCATGTAGATTGTCACAATATAAAAATATGAACTTGCAATCTACCATATAATTAGATCCTTTCCAAAGCAAGGTAAAATCTTTTAAGTTCATTCTCAAGTGCTTCATTTTTCCTATGTGGCTACAAAAGACACAAAGGAATATACCAATTAAAAGCAATGTGCACTTTAGAATTAATTGTTACCATCCTTTGGATATCACTTGGTTGTAGGTCTTTTGCTTGATTCCCACAAAGGTTAATCCTTATTCCCTACAACACAAGTTCTTGCTAGAGATGAATATGAAGTTAGTGATATAACAACTCAATTCATCTTTGGGTCAATCTTAAAGGATAGACAATGTAAGATTGATAGCTTGAGATAAGAATTGAGTAAACCGCTCAAGCACCCCCAAAGCTTCATATCATCTCTGGGTACCTGCATAACTTATTAAGTACATTTTGGTACCCATTTTTGGATGGGTCCACCAAGGTTAGCTAATAAATACTTAGGCACCCAAATGGCCTTTGTGCTAGTTTTAGGTGAACTACTTACCTTTATAGCACAAGTGTCATTTTTGGGTCTCCTAAGTGAATATGAATGAATTGACATGGTAGGCTTAAGAGTTTTACCCTTTGGACAAATCTTGAATAGATGACCTTTTTCACGACAATTGTAGCAAATGCGGTGCTTATCCTTGCAATGCATTTGCCTTTTGTTTTCATCCTTTTTGATGGTCATCTTTCTTGATCGTGCAAGATCTTGGTTCTTCATGTGGGGGCATGAATCAATTTCATGACCCTTCTCCTTGCATCCATAGCACCTTCTATCGCTTCTCTTTGATCTTTCTTTGTTGAAGCACATAGGTACATTGTTAGAGCAAATAGTATGAGCATTAATTTTCTTACCATGAATTTTGCTCATGCCCTTCTTGGAAAGCTTGGTATTCTTTTGAAGGGGTTTTGTGCATGCTACGGTTGTCCCCTTCTCAAGCTTTTTCACCATATTATCACGGTTATCTTGAGAAGGTTGAGCATGACACTTTCCCTTCAAAAGAGTTAAGATCCTTCTTAGCCTTCCAACTTCTTCCTTGAGCTCTTTATTTTCTTGTGTCATAGAAATATCACTAATTCCTGAAATTTCTAGCTCAATGGAAGATTGGCTTTCTTGAGAGCAACATTTGTTAGCACATGATAATATAGTTTCTACTTGAGTACATGTGCATATGTGAGGTTGGTATGATTTCAAATTAGTTAACACAACCTCATGAGTCATTTCTAACATGATATGTGAATCCATAAATTTATTACGAGAGCACACAAGCATATCATGTTTTTCTTGCAAAGCTAGATTTTCAATATTTAGCCTTTCTATCGTGTTCTTGAACATAGCATTTTTATTTTCTAATTGAGCAATATATGATGAATGATTAACAGCTTTAATTTGCTCAATTGAAATGTATTCATACCTTTGGACCAAATCATCATGAGAGCACTTTAGCTTCTCATGCTCTTTGGTCAACTTCTCTAAGTCTTCAATTTTTCTGATGAGAAAGTCTTCTTGCTTATGAAGCATTTCTTTTTGTTCTTCCGCTCTTTTCATGAGTTTGAGCAAGCTCATCCGATGTTTCTTGCTTAGCTGAGCGAAGAATTGTTGAAGATCATCCTCATCTTCACTATCACTTTCTTGCTCCTCCTCATCCTAACTTTCGCTTTCACTGTCACTCCCATTAGCAATAAAGCACATATGAGAAGTGGATTTGAAAGACGAACCTTGTGAAAAGGTGGATTCGTCGTTTGGTCTACATCGATTATTTTCTTCTTCAATTTTGTTCTTCGCCTCATCTTCCTTCATTTTGAGGAACATCCTTTCGGCGATTCTCATGGCAAGATCTATTGCCCTAGGATCAACATCTGCAACAAAAGATGAAGTCGAGGCAACCTCAACTTTTTCAAGCTTAGAAGCACTTTCGTTTCTTAGTCCCCCCGACATGATCTTTTCCTCACGCGGTTAAGCGTTAGAACGAGGATTAGGCTCCGATACCAATTGAAAGTTGCCTAGAGGGGGGGTGAATAGGCAAGTTAAAACTTTTTCAACAAAAACTAGAAGCAAACTGGGTAAAACTGAATTGATCCTGAAATTCA
Organism: Zea luxurians; assembly: GCA_029449295.1. Lineage (NCBI taxonomy): Eukaryota > Viridiplantae > Streptophyta > Magnoliopsida > Poales > Poaceae > Zea > Zea luxurians. Next base: position 5,053,194 of record JAOPSE010000129.1, on the reverse strand, counting down.
CCCAGTTAACTTTGGAAATGAGATGTTCTAAATGATCCACAGGGTTCAAAGTAGTAGATCTGAGAAGGGCACTTCTCAAAATCCACACACCAAAAAGATATAAACAATTTTTCACGGAATGGTGAGAGAACGAAGAACACAAACAAACACAATGAGCAAGAACACAAGAGACACAAGATTTATCTCGAGGTTCGGTCACAGCACCAAGGTGCCCTACTTCCTCGTTGAGGCGCCCACAAAGAGCCGGGTCTCTTTCAACCCTAATCCTCCCTTGCCGACCACAAAGGTCAAGCCCACACACTAATCTTTGCTCAAACGAGCGGGTAATACAAACTTGCTTGTGGTCTTCCACAAGATTTGGAGACTCACAAGAGACACCTAGAAGTCTAGGAGCTAGAAGCTCCAAGAGTAATGAATCCATAAAGAACTCGATGTAGTACCAAAGCTCGAATCAAGAAGAGCAAGAGAGATTTGGAGATGAAGCACAAAAACCGCAGCTCTCAAACTCACTCAAAGATTTCTCTCCAAAGATTTGAAATGGGAGAGGCAAGAGGTGTGTGAGAGAGAGTGAGAGGTGTTTCTTAGGTTAGGAATGGAGTCCAAGTCGTGCTCTGCTGTGGGGAGAGAGGTAGGAGTGAGTATATATAGGTGGGGCTCCAAAACTAGCCGTTTTTTACTTTTTTGCCCAAAAACCGGTTGAACCGGTCCCAGAACCGGTTTTTCAAAAAGCTGTGCACAGCTTTTTGGCTGACACAGCAAACTGGCAGAAAAAAGTGAACAGTGCAAAAACCGGTTGAACCTGTTTTAAAACCGGTTGAACCTGTTTCCACTTGACAAAAACCGGTTGAGTGTCCGGCTGAACCAGTATTTTCCAAAAAGGTGAACAGTGCAAAAACCGGTTGAACCTGTTTTAAAACCGGTTGAACCTGTTTTTCCAAAAAGCAATTTTGGCCAATGATAGACTTAAAAAGGTTGTACTACATACTTTCACTAAGGATTATCAAGGGTAAAATGGAAGTTTTAGATCAAGGATTTTGAGCTTTAGTACCAACACCAACCTTCTTTATGGACCCCCTTGATAGTACGACGATTCCTATACTCAAGTTAAATAAAATATAATTAAGTAAACTCCTTGAGTCATTGGTGTCTCAAGTGTGATTTCTCCATGGTGTTGCTTCATAAGGATCACAAACATCTTTGTCTCACCTTTTGAAGCAAACACAAATCGAGCCTGTGACTTGTGCCATTTCACCATATATGAGTTCAAATCATGGCTTCAAGTCACCTTACTGATGCATCAGCATGTTGTAACTCTATATAGCTGATTAGTTCATCGACTTAGTGCAAGTACTCTCTTCTTCACCTTAGCCATGGTACCTCGGTCTACAAGCCGTCGCTTGGCCTTCACCTTCGCTTAGTTCCTCGAAGCCCTTTCCTTGCTATCTTCACCCTATCAAGCCATTCTTGAGTCACATCCTATTGAGCATCCATTGAGAGAATCATTTCTTCAATATTTTGAACCTTGCTTGAATGTCATCTAGATATAACTGCTAAGATCAATCAAGCTCTAGTTTGATTCTCATATATTCATATATGGACTAATAGTAATATGGTCAAGCCAATTCTCGATTCCTCATATCTTATTCACTTTGGCTTGACCAATCCTCTTAATCACTTCAACCTCTATTATGATCATATTTATGCATAGTGATTTCTCAGGACTTGTCCATATATTCAAACCAATATAGAGACCATATTATATCCATTTGCATTGTCTCACTGGTTATTTGACCTTGTGTTGAACCTTGTTCACTGATCAATATACACTATTCAAGTATGTTCATCATACTGAATTTCCTGTTCAACACTTAGCAAACTTGTTAGACCTTTAAATGTGTTGTTATCCAAATCACCAAAACTCACAAAAGGGATGAATGCACTTTCAGCTGTCAATAATCCAGCTTGAACCCCCGGATGCATAAACCTGCAAGGCAAATTTAGGCTTGGGTTTTAGGTACCCAACTCTTGTTGGGTCCTACAAGGTTAGTCACAATGGTCTTAGGGACCCAAATGCAAGTTTTATCTCCCTTGCATCTTGCCCCTAACTTCCTAGCAATCACCTTCTTATCCTTTCTACAAATAGTAAAGGAAGCATTGCAAGTATGAAAAATTGTAGAAGGTTCATTGTTTACTTTCCTAGGAACATGAACAACATTTCTTCTAGGCATAACAATTTTCCTAGCCAAATTTCTATCATGCATAATAGAAGAACTAGAAGCAAACATGGCATGAGAATCAAAAGCATCATAACTTCTATAAGCATTCCTAGAGTTTCTCCTATCATGATACGTGAAAGCATGGTTCTTTTGAGCACTACTAGCTATAGGGGCCTTCCCTTTCTCCTTGGCGGAGATGGAAGCCTTATGGCTTGTTAAGTTATTGACTTCCCTCTTGAAGCCAAGACCATCCTTAATTGAGGGATGTCTACCAATCGTGTAGGCATCCCTTGCAAATTTTATTTTGTCAAATTCACTCTTGCTAGTCTTAAGTTGGGCATTAAGACTAGCCACTTCATCATTCAATTTAGAAATTGAAACTAGGTGTTCACTACAAGCATCAACATTAAAATCTTTACACCTATTGCAAATTGCAACATGTTCTACACAAGATGTTGATTTACTAGCTATTTCTAACTTAGCATTCAAATCATCATTTATGCTCTTTAAGCTAGAAATAGAGTCATGGCATGTAGACAATTCACAAGAGAGCATTTCATTCCTTTTAATTTCTAAAGCAAGGGATTTTTGTGCCTCTACAAACTTATCATGTTATTCATACAAAAGATCCTCTTGCTTTTCTAATAACCTATTCTTATCATTCAAGGCATCAATTAATTCATTAATCTTATCAACCTTAGTTCTATCTAGGCCCTTGAATAAACATGAATAGTCTATTTCATCATCGCTAGATTCTTCATCACTTGAGGAAGCGTAAGTACTAGTATCACGAGTGCTTACCTTCTTTTCCTTTGCCATGAGGCAGGTGTGATGCTCGTTTGGGAAGAGGAACGATTTGTTGAAGGCGGTGGCGGCGAGTCCTTCGTTGTCAAAGTCGGACGATGAACAATCCGAGTCCCACTCCTTGCCAAGGTGTGCCTCGCCCTTAGCCTTCTTGTAAGTCTTCTTCTTTTCCCTCTTGTTCCCTTGTTCCTGGTCACTATCATTATCGGGACAATTAGCGATAAAATGACCAATCTTACCACATTTGAAGCATGAGCGCTTCCCCTTTGTCTTGTTCTTGTTGAGATGCCCCTTGCGACCCTTAAGCGCCGTCTTGAAACGCTTGATGATGAGGGCCATTTCTTCATCATTAAGCCCGGCCGCCTCAACTTGCGCCACCTTGCTAGGTAGCGCCTCCTTGCTCCTCGTTGCTTTGAGAGCAATGGTTTGAGGCTCTTGAATTGGGCCATTCAACGCATCATCAACGTATCTAGCCTCCTTGATCATCATCTGCCCGCTTACGAACTTTCCAAGTATCTCCTCGGGCGACATCTTGGTGTACCTAGGATTCTCACGGATATTATTCACAAGATGTGGATCAAGGACAGTAAAAGACCTTAGCATTAGGCGGACGACGTCGTGGTCCGTCCATCGCGTGCTTCCATAGCTCCTTATTTTGTTGACGAGGGTCTTTAGCCGGTTGTACGTTTGGGTTGGCTCCTCGCCCCTGATCATTGCGAATCTCCCAAGTTCGCCCTCCACCAATTCCATTTTGGTGAGCATGGTGACGTCGTTCCCCTCATGTGAGATCTTGAGGGTGTCCCAAATCTGCTTGGCGTTATCCAAGCCGCTCACCTTATGGTATTCATTTCTGCACAACGAGGCTAGAAGAACAGTAGTAGCTTGTGCATTTTTGTGAATTTGCTCATTAATGAATATGGGACTATCCGTACTATCAAATTGCATTCCGTTTTCCACTATCTCCCATATACTTGGATGGAGAGAGAACAAGTGACTACGCATTTTGTGACTCCAAAATCCGTAGTCCTCTCCATCAAAGTGAGGGGCTTTGCCAAGAGGAATGGAAAGCAAATGTGCATTTGAACTATGCAGAATACGAGAATAATCGAAAGAGAAGTTTGAATTAACCGTCTTCTTTTTCTCGTAGTCGTTATCGTCGTCCTGTTGGGAAGAGGAAGATTCGTCGCTGTCGTAGTAGACTATATCCTTGATGCGCCTTGTTTTCTTCTTCTTCCCGTCTTTTCTTTTGTAGCCCGAGCCCGAGTCAGTAGACTTGTCATCTTTCGGCTCGTTGACGAAGGAATCCTTCTCCTTATCATTGATCACAATCCCCTTGCCCTTAGGATCCATCTCTTCGGGCGATTAGTCCCTTCGTGAAGAGAACGCCTCCGATACCATTTGAGAGCACCTAGAGGGGGGTGAATAGGTGATCCTGTAAAACTTGAAACTTAATGCCACAAAAACTTGATTAGGAGTTAGCATAATAAGGCCAAGTGGCTAGAGAGCAGTCTTAGCAAAACACAATAACCACAAAGAGATCAACACAGAGATGGCACCGTGGTTTATCCCGTGGTTCGGCCAAGTCAACACTTGCCTACTCCACGTTGTGGCTTCCCAACGGACGAGGGTTGCAATCAACCCTTCTCAAGCGGTCCAAAGACCCACTTGAATACCACGGTGTTTTGCTTTGCTTTACTATATCCCGCTTGCGAGGAATCTCCACAACTTGGAGCCTCTCGCCCTTACACGTTGATTTTCACAAAGAACCACGGAAGTAAGGATGGGATGAGCAACGCACACAAGACACAAAATCAGAGCAACACACGCACACAAGTCACAACACGAGCTCTCAACACAACTCAAAGAGTTCTCTACTCAAATTGAGCTCTAGTTGCTATCACAAAGAATCGAATGCGCGGAATTGAAGTCTTGGTGCTTAGGAATGCTTAGAGAATGCTTGGTGTAGTCCTCCATGCGCCTAGGGGTCCCTTTTATAGCCCCAAGGCAGCTAGGAGCCGTTGAGAGCATTCCAGGAAGGCTATTCTTGCCTTCTGTCGCCTGGCGCACCGGACAGTCCGGTGCACCACCGGACACTGTCCGGTGCGGATTTCTTTCCTTCTGTGGCGCAGCCGACCGTTGAAGATCCAGAGCCGTTGGCGCACCAGACACTGTCCGGTGCACACCGGACAGTCCGGTGCTCCCTTTTGACCGTTGGCTCGGCCACGCGTCGCGCGCAGATTACACGGCCGACCGTTGACCCAGCCGACCGTTGGCCCACCGGACAGTCCGGTGCCTCACCGGACAGTCCGGTGAATTATAGCCGTATATCGTTAATCGCTTCCCGAGAACGATGACTTCGCCTGTGAATGGCTCACCGGACAGTCCGGTGCACCACCGGACAGTCCGGTGATTTATAGCCGTACGCCATTAATCGCTTCCCGAGAGCAGCTAGTTGACAATCGCCAGCCTGGCGCACTGGACACTGTCCGATGCACCACCGGACAGTCCGGTGCACCCAGACTGCGCAGATTCTTGGCTGCTTAGCCAAGTCTTTTCCAAATTGGTATTTTCCTGTTTCTAGCACTTAGACACAATGCATTAGTCTCCAAAACAATGTACTAAGTCTTAGAAACATACGTTTACTCTTGATTTGCACTTTGTCCATCAATTGGCATAGATTAACACTTAAGCACTTGTGTTGGCACTCAATCACCAAAATACTTAGAAATGGCCCAAGGGCACATTTCCCTTTCAAGTGTTTTCCCGTTTGCAAGGAATCTCCACAATTTGGAGCCTCTCGCCCTTACAAAGTTATGATCACAAAGAAGGCACAGGAGTAAGGATGGGAGAGCAACACACGCAAGACTCAAATCCATAGCACAACCACGCACACAAGTCAATACTTGAGCTCGAAACACAACACACGGAGTTCACAACTCAAATTGAGCTCAAATCACTAACACAGCGAATCAAATGCGTGGAGGCGGAGTCTAGAAGTCTTAGGATGTTTCTTGAGAGCTTGGTGTTGTCCTCCATGCGCCTAGGGGTCCCTTTTATAGCCCTAAGGCAGCTAGGAACCGTTTGAGATCAATTGGAAGGTCATCCTTGCCTTCTGTCGAGTGGTGCATCGGACAGTTCGGTGCACCACCGGACAGCCACTATTCATGTCCGGTGCGCGATCTCCTTCCAAATCGGGTGCAGCCGACCGTTGCTCCTCGGGGCTGGTTGACGCACCTGACACTCTCCGGTGCACACCGGATAGTCTGGTTGAAGCGTCCCCAATCCTCTAGGACTCAAATGTGATACAATTACTAGTCCCAGGAGGCTAGTAAACACATTTATACATCAGATGATACCAAATCTGCTCAAACGAGACAAACCTACAAAGGTGGCGAACAACTTTAAGAGTTGGTCCACAACTCGGAACATATCATCAGAGTGGGGCTGAAGCAGCCCGATATACGCAGTGAAGCAATTCAGCGGTCCAACAGCCACAGGCAAGGTTGGGAACAGTCGTAACTCTTACCCGATCTCCTTTTTCTGAAAAACAACAAATAAGCAAGGGTGAGTACAAACGTACTCAGCAGCCCACCTTCACCCGCGGAATGGGGAAATCAGATATAATGCATGGAATATGTGGAGCTCAGGATATTTTGCAGAAACAACAATATTTTATGCAGGGTTGTTTTGTAAAACATTTTGTATTTTTCAAAGCGCATCCTCTCCCAAAGGAGCAGGAAGTTTTTCAATATTAGAAAAAAATCCCCTGGACTAAACCATCCAGGTATCTCAGTAGTTTCCCACTGGTTTTCATTTTCAACAACAGCCACTGGACTTCCCGTCCACCATAGCTCACGGCTCAACCGCTGGACTTTTTAAAAATCACTTTTCTCAAACGCACCCTTTTTTTGGAAACAAAATACTAATTGCCATACCACACCAGACTCGTCCATTCCTGTGGACACAGACTATTCGAATAGGTTTTCAAACTCTGCGCAGAGGGGTACACTTTACCCACTAGTCCGGCTCTGCGATCTCATGATCAATGAGATCCGAATCCGAATCTCTTTCTTTCCCCGCACGTCCTAACCTTAACGGTTATACCGGAAGGAGTCAGGCCACCACCATGTCCAAACCGGACAAAACATTCCCCCTCCTTATCCTCCCGGTGCTCCCCAGCCTTTATAACCCTAGGGTTGGACCGTACAAGTTCAGATTGAGTGACTGTCCACACAGTCTCGAGTGGTTGTACTTATCATGAGTACAGGTAGTGAAAGATGACAAACCGATCCTTATATGAGGGGACAATCCTTCTGCTCACGCCTAAACCAGCTGAGCCTTCACCTTAGGCCCTCCCCTAAACCAGGGAGTCCCTGATCATCCCTACTCAAAGGTGATAAGGGTAAAAACCCTTCATCAAACACATTTTGAAAAGCATTTTCTTTTGGAAACTCACACCTTTCCTCAAATCATTAAATATATCGGGGATTGATTGCGGCAAGCGCCTGGGTGGCCATAATAACTTGTCTCTAAATCATATCATGCATAAAATAACAAGCTGAGGGTTGTGGTTGAAAAATCATAGGTAATTTATGCATCAAAGGGATCCAGTGAGCTTGCCGTGCTTATCCGGCAAAGGGGGAAGGAGAGCTCGCGGAACTGGCTTCTAGCTCCACCGCCTGGCGTAGACTTGCAGATTTGGCCTCCACGAGACGGCACGAACGCTCCGACAACTATGCAACATGAACAAGCAAACATACAAACCAGCAAGTATACCAACAAATATTTAGTATAGTGGTCAGAATAGTGATATATGGATGGGTAGAGTCTTGAGTAGAATCTGTGTCATGTGGTGTTGTGATATTACTGATGGTGGAGTGGAGGTGCTTACCAGGAGGGTGGACTGGAGGCAAAGCGACACTATGCGTGTAGCCGGCAGAGCGGAGTAACCGAGTGGGTGGGGTGTTTGCCTTGGCTGAGGGTGTTGGGTGTGTGGAGAGGGAGAGGGTAGTTGAGTGTATTTATAGTTGGGTGTATGTGGTGTAGCACAGTGAAGTTCACTGTTGGTGAGAATAGTGACGAATGAATCGTCTGACTTAATATGAACAGGAGAGTTATAGGCAGAATATGGGACAAGAGTATTTTGGGAGTTTTCTGGAACATGAACCATGCTTAAGGGATGACATGGTTGGATAGGAATAATTCAATAATAATTTAGAAACAAGAATTATTGGAATCGGAGTTTGGAAGCCTGGTTCGAAGGAATCTCAAAGTTAAGCATGCTCAACTTGGAGAAACCTGGGATGGGTAACCAGATGGGAAGTTCCCTACTGGAAGGAAAATCACAGTCACCGGAGTCCGTATGACTGGAATACGGGTCTGGCTGGTCTTAAGTGGACTGGACAGCATGATGGATGAGTAGTTGAAATTTGGGGCTATCGGATGATCGATGAATAGTAACGATGATTAGTAACGATGAATAGTGGTGACGGAAAAGTAATTATAGATATCATCGATGAAAACTAACGATGATAAATAGTAATGATAAATAGTAACGATGATGAATAGTATATGTGAATAGTAACGATGAATAGTAATGGTGAATAGTAACGATGAATAGTAATGGTGAATAGTTCGTATGAACGAACGATGAACGATGAATAGGAACTATGAACGAATGGACGAACGATCGAATGATCGGACGAACGAACGATCGGAATTTCGGCAGCATAACGGCAGGAAAAGATTATTTGGACGAACGAACGGACGAACGATCGAATGATCGGACGAACGAACGATCGGAATTTCGGCAGCATAACGGCTGGACAAAGATTATCTGGAAGAACGATGAATAGGGACTATGAACGAACGATGAACGATGAATATGGACTATGAACGAACGATGAACGATCGAATGATCGAACGAACGAACGATCGGAATTTCAGCAGCATAACGGCAGGACAAAGATTATCTGGAAGAACGATGAATAGGGACTATGAATGAACGATGAACGATGAATAGGGACTATGAACGAACGATGAACGATCAAATGATCGAACGATCGGAATTTCAGCAGCATAACGGCAGGAAAAAGATTATTTGGACGAACGATCGAACGATCGGACGAACGGACGAACGAACCATGAACGATCGGACGAACGATCGAATGATCGGACGAACGAACGAACAAACTAAGAACAGGGGGATGAACGATCGAAGAACGATCGAACGATCCTTGTGCTAGTGTGTGCTTGTGTGGAACATGGAGTGGGTGTGTGTGGGGGGGAGAGAGTTGCCATGAAATGGCTTGGGGTGGGATGAGAGGAGGCCCTTGCCCCTCTATTTATAGCCATGGTGGGGGGATTAGGGGGAGGGATGAGAGGATTAGTGGGAGATTAGCATGTATTTGTCTTGTATAAGTGAGATTAGCTTGTAGAGCTCACCGTATGACACTGGAGGCATACGTATACGTATGAGCATGAGGAAAGTTATGAAGAAAATATTTATAGGGACTTGAAAAATGATTCTGAAGGTATTTCTCAAGAGGAAAATATCTGGAGATATATCGGTGAAATGTCTGGGTAGTATTTCTGGAAAGAATTTGAGGGGGATCACTCGGAAAATATTTGTAGGATATTTTGAGGAGGATTTTGGAGATAATATAGACCACTATATTTTATTTGTTGATATCAACTCGCAAACAAATATTTTGAAATGAAACTTGAAATTCATTTTGAATTTAGGGTGAGTATGAGAAAATTTCAGGATTTGAATTTTTGGGATGCTACACTGGTGCACCCAGCCGACCGTTGGAGCTGGCCACGTGTCGCGCGCTGATCCCGCGGACGACCGTTGCCGCTGGCGCCGTTGGCTCACCGGACAGTCCGGTGCACCACCGGACAGTCCGGTGAATTTTAGCCATGTCACCTTTCCGTTTCCCGAGAGCGACGAGTTCATCGCGGATGACTCACCGGACAGTCCGGTGCACCACCGGACAGTCCGATGAATTATAGTCGTACAACTCCGTCATTTCCCGAGAGCAGCTAGTTCACCGTCGACCAGCCTGGGGCACCGGACACTGTCCGGTGCACCACCGAACAGTCCGGTGTGCCAGGCTGAGCTGGAGTTGGCTGTACATAGCCAACTCTTTTCCAATTCGTTTCTTCTCTTCTCAACACTGTTTCTAGCACTTAGATAACCATGTTAGTATTCAAAAACAATGTACTAAGTCTAGAAACATACCTTGTACCTTGATTTGCACTTTTCACACATTCAGCACATAAGGATTCAATTAAGATGTGTTGGTCATCTAATCACCAAAATACTTATAGAAATTACCCAAGGGCACATTTCCCTTTCAGCAATGGCCAGGATCAGATCCGCGGGTGTGACTGACAGGCGGGGACGGTTATCAGTGACAAGAGGGAAAGGCAGGCTGACTGCCAGCGCCAGGGGCACAAGCACTGACTGGCAGGCCCGGGGACAGGGCGCGCAGGTGCGAACCGGTACCCGGTGATCTGGACCGTGCGGTTAGGATTGAACGGTGGAGATCAACGCCGGGAAGGTTTTACGGATGAGGGCAGCGCCGCTTGACTCCGCGGCGAGGTCTCGCCGGAGACGTGGGGGATGGCCATGGCGGGGCTCTAGGGGTTTGGGGAATAGCTCAAGCGCGCTCGGGGCGATTTGGCGAACCCAGCCATGGCCGCAAAACCGATATGGGGGCAGCAGAGGGTGCAGAACACGGCGAGGCGACCTACGACGGCACGGATCAACTCTGGCGAAGAATTTCGCGGGCACTAGGGTGGTACTTGGCACAATAAAGGTATGGGTAGGTTGCTCACCTCGAGTGCGAGCTCCGGAGCGCTTGGGGAATGGAGGGGATGTGGTGGAGCCTCAGGTCGATAGCGGCGAACAACGACTGCATGGGGAAGACTCTAGTGAGCGCGGACCGGACAAACTAGAGGGGTTAGAGGCGAACCGAGGGGTTTCCCGAGCTATTGGTGGTGCGGCGAAGCTGACCGAGGAAATGGGTGCGACAAGGGCTCAACTCCGGTCATGGAAAGGGCGGTGAACTTCGGTGAGCGGTGGCGGACGGCTTGGTTGCGTGCGCAGGGCGAGAGAGCTCGGCTAGAGGCACAAATGAACGGGGGAAAGTGGGCGAGCGATGTGCGGGCTTCTAAAGGGGCACGGGCGTGAGAACGTGGCCGGAGAACGCGTGGTCGTGGGCGCGTCCACGGCGAGGGGGGCGTGGGCGAGAGGTTAGGGACAGCTGAGGGGGCTGACGGGTGGGATCCACAGGGCAGCGAGAGGGAAATCCGCGAACGGGCGGTCAACACTGACAGAAAGGGCCCACCGCGCAGTGGGAGAGAAGGGGCGCAAGCGCGAGAGAATCGGCGTCGACAGGTCTGGCCCACCGAGTAGCGGGAGGGAGAGAAAGGAGAGAGAGCGCGGGCGAAACAGGCTGACAGGCGGCGGGCGTTCGGGCGCGGGCGCGGGGGTTGGATCGACCTGGGCTAGCTGGGCCGAATTGAGTTTTTTGTTTTTAAGGAATTTCTAATGCCTTTTCTATTTATTTTCTTCAGGGTTTTCAATTCAAATTCAAACTAAGTTTCAAATTCAAACTAAATCAAACATGTGCAACAATTCAAAGAATATTTGAGGCTCAACATGATGCAACACTTCATGACTCATATGGTTTTGACAAAATAAAATAAATAATCCTCCACTAATTAAGCTAAGTCTAACAAAAGAAAAAGAGAGAGAGAAACTAGAGAGAGAAGAGTAACACCTGAATTTGGATGATAACTAGAAAGAAATTTTATATCCCTAAATTCAAGGTGTTACAGACCTGTCCCCCTTAAAAGAATCTCGCCCTCGAGATTCAGGGCTGGCTAGCAAAGATTTCAGGGTACTTGGCTCTCATATCGTCTTCGCTTTTCCAGGTTTAGGGATGGCAGTAGGACCCGTGGGTATGGATACCCATGGGTTTTGTACCCGGTGGATATGGATACGGGTAGAAAAACTCACCCGCGGGTTCTATCGGGTCGGATACCCGAAATACATCGGGTTGGTTATGGCTAAAATACTTTACCCATGGATATCCAGTGGATACCCGAGATATCAATATACCTCTTTAAATATGCTACATCCACTAAAATGTGCTACATCCACTAGAAAAACTCATCCACATGTGTTGTTGATTAATGAATATTAATTTGTGTCGTGTTAACAGTCAACTGTAATGTAATCGAGACCAATGAGACATTGACAGTGTTATGACTGTCAAGTGTCATGAACTCATCAAGTTTTTATTCTCTGTACTCAAATTTAAATCTATTGGATGTGATAATTATGAGTTGAGATATTGTATCGACGTGTAGCCAAATATAGTCGTTCTCGTGTTGCATTGGTGCTTAGATGGAAACTAAAATATTTTATGCATTTATTATAACACTGACCGAATGTTATTTAGTCTACAATAACATATCCACTGGATACTCGATAACCGGTGGATACCCGATGGGCATGGGTACGGGTACAGTTTCGCGCCCGATTGACTTGGTGGGTGAAAGGGAATTAGGCTTACACCTATTTCCTATACTAATTTTGGTGGTTGAATTGCCCAACACAAATAATTGGACTAACTAGTTTGCCCAAGTTTATAAGTTCTATAGGTACAAAGGTTCACCATAAGCCAATAAAAGACCAAGAAAAAGGGTTCAAACAAAGGAGCAAAGGGACAACCAAAGGCACCCTGGTCGGGCGCACCGGACTGTCCGGAGCACCACCGGACAGTGTCCGGTGCACCAGAGAAGACCGACTTCAAACTCTTCACCTTCGGGAATTCTCAGAGCCGGCGCGCTATAATTCACCGGACTGTCCGGTGTACACCGGACAGTGTCCGGTGCTCCAAGAGGACGCGGCTCTGAACTCGCCAGTCTCGGGAATTCGCTTCGGCTGCTCCGCTATAATTCACCGGACATGTTCGGTGTACACCGGACTGTCCGGTGTAACTGCGGGGCAACGGCTACTTCTGGCACCAACGGCTACCTGCAGCGCATTAAATGTGCGCCAGCGCGCGCAGTGGTCAGGCACGCCCATGCTGGCGCACCGGACACCCTACAGTTCATGTCCGGTGCGCCACCGGTCATCTAGGCGGGCCCAGCGTCAGAGCTCCAACGGTCGGAACCCTAACGTTTGGGTGACGTGGCTGGCGCACCGGACATGTCCGGTGTGCACCGGACTGTCCGGTGCACCATGCGACAGACAGCCTCCACCCAAACGGCTAGTTTGGTGGTTGGGGCTATAAATACCCCCAACCACCCCACATTCAAGTCATCCAAGTTTTCCCACTTCAACTACTTACAAGAGCTCTAGCATTCAATTCTAGACACACCAAAGTGATCAAATCCTCTCCAAACTCCACACAACGCCCTAGTGATTAGTGAGAGAGATTTGCTTGTGTTCTTTTGAGCTCTTGCGCTTGGATTGCTTTCTTCCTTCTTTGATTCTTCATTGCGATCATACTCACTTGTAATTGAGGCAAGAGACACCAATCTTGTGGTGGTCCTTGTGGGAACTTTGTGTTCCAAACATTTGAGAAGAGAAAGCTCACTCGGTCCGAGGGACCGTTTAAGAGAGGGTAAGGGTTGAAAGAGACCCGGCCTTTGTGTCCTCCTCAACGGGGAGTAGGTTTGCGAGAACCGAACCTCGGTAAAACAAATCCGCGTGTCACACTCTTCATTCGCTTGCGATTTGTTTTGCGCCCTCTCTCTCGGACTCATTATTATTTCTAACGCTAACCCGGCTTGTAGTTGTGATTAATTTTGTAAATTTCAGTTTCGCCCTATTCACCCCCCCTCTAGGCGACTTTCAATTGGTATCAGAGCCCGGTGCTTCATTAGAGCCTAACCGCTCGAAGTGATGTCGGGAGATCACACCAAGAGGGAGATGGAGACCGGTGATAAGCCCACTACGAGTCACGGGAGCACCTCATCGGAAGAGTCCCGCACCAAGAGGAAGGAGAAGAAGAAGGAATCCTCCAAAGGGAAGAAGTCTTCTTCACACCACAAAGAGAAGAAGGAGAAATCTTCTTCCCACAAGTCGCATCGGAGAGGCGACAAGCACAAGAGGATGAGGAAAGTGGTCTACTACGAGACCGACACTTCATCAACATCGACCTCCGGCTCTGATGCGCCGTCCGTAACTTCTAAGCGCCAAGAGCGCAAGAAGTATAGTAAGATCCCCCTACGCTACCCCCGCATTTCTAAACATACACCTTTACTTTCCGTCCCTTTAGGCAAACCACCAACGTTTGATGGTGAAGATTATGCTAGGTGGAGTGATATGATGCGATATCACCTAACCTCACTCCACAAAAGTATATGGGATGTTGTTGAGTTTGGTGTACAGGTACCATCCGTAGGGGATGAAGACTATGATACGGACGAAGTGGCCCAAATCGAGCACTTCAACTCCCAAGCCACAACTATACTCCTCGCCTCTCTAAGTAGAGAGGAATATAACAAAGTGCAAGGGTTGAAGAGTGCGAAGGAGATTTGGGACCTACTCAAGACCGCGCACGAGGGTGATGAACTCACCAAGATCACCAAGCGGGAAACAATCGAGGGGGAGCTCGGTCGTTTCCGTCTTCGCCAAGGGGAGGAGCCACAAGATATGTACAACCGGCTCAAAACCTTGGTGAACCAACTGCGCAACCTCGGGAGCAAGAAGTGGGACGATCACGAAGTGGTTAAGGTTATTCTAAGATCTCTCATTTTCCTTAACCCCACTCAAGTTCAATTAATTCGTGGTAATCCTAGATATACACTAATGACTCCCGAGCAAGTAATCGGGAATTTTGTGAGCTTTGAGTATATGATCAAGGGCTCGAAGAAAATCAACGAGCTAGATGATCCCTCCACATCCGCGGCACAATCGGTCGCATTTAAGGCGACGGAGGAGAAGAAGGAGGAGTCTACACCAAGTAGACAACCAATCGACGCCTTGAAGCTCGACAATGAGGAAATGGCGCTCGTCATCAAGAGCTTTCGCCAAATCCTCAAACAAAGGAGGGGGAAGGACTACAAACCCCGCTCCAAGAAAGTGTGCTACAAATGTGGTAAGCCCGGTCATTTTATTGCAAAATGTCCTATATCTAGTGACAGTGACAGGGGCGACGACAAGAAGGGAAAGAGGAGAGAAAAGAAGAGGTACTACAAGAAGAAGGGCGGCGATGCCCATATTTGCCGGGAGTGGGACTCCGACGAGAGCTCCACCGAGTCCTCCTTCGACGAGGACGCCGCCAACCTCGCCGTCACCAAGGGACTCCTCTTCCCCAACGTCGGCCACAAGTGCCTCATGGCAAAGGACGGCAAAAGGAAGAAGGTTAAATCTAAGTCCTCCACTAAATATGAATCCTCTAGTGATGATAATGCTAGTGATGAGGAGAATAATTTGCGTACCCTTTTTGCCGACCTAAACATGCAACAAAAGGAAAAACTAAATGAGCTAATTAGTGCCATCCATGAAAAGGATGATCTCTTGGACTCCCAAGAGGACTTCCTAATCAAGGAAAATAAAAAGCATGTTAAGGTTAAGAATGCTTATGCTCTAGAGGTAGAAAAATGTGAGAAATTATCTAGTGAGCTAAGCACATGCCATGACACTATTGCCAACCTTAGAAATGAAAATGCTAAATTAATTGCTAAGGTTGATTCTCATGTTTGTATTTCCAATCCTAGAGATGATAATGTTGATTTACTTGCTAGGATTGATGAGTTGAATATTTCTCTTGCTAGCCTTAGAAATGAGAATGAAAAATTGTTTGATAAGGCTAGAGATTTTGATATTTGCAATGTTACAATTTCCAATCTTAGAGATAAAAATGATATATTACGTGCTAAGATTGTTGAACTTAATTCTTGCAAACCCTCTACATCTGCCGATGAGCATGTGTCTATTTGTGATAGATGTAGAGATGTTGATATTGATGCTATTCATGATCATATGGCTTTAATTAAACAACAAAATGACCATATAGCAATATTAGATGCTAAAATTGCCGAGCATAACTTAGAAAATGAAAAGTTTAAATTTGCTAGAAGTATGCTCTATAATGGGAGACGCCCTGGCATTAAGGATGGCATTGGCTTCCAAAAGGGAGACAATGTCAAACTTAGTGCCCCCCCTAAAAATTTGTCTAACTTTGTTAAGGGCAAGGCTCCTATGCCTCAGGATAACGAGGGTTACATTTTGTACCCTGCCGGTTATCCCGAGAGCCAAATTAGGAGAATTCATTCTAGGAAGTCTCACTCTGGCCCTAACCATGCTTTTATGTATAAGGGTGAGACATCTAGCTCTAGGCAACCAACCCGTGCTAAGTTGCCTAGAAAGAAAACTCCTAGTGCATCAAATGCATCTTATGTTTTGACTAACAAATCCGGCAAGGTAGTTGCCAAGTTTGTTGGGGGCAAACACAAGGGCTCCAAAACTTGTGTTTGGGTACCCAAAGTTCTTGTTTCTAATGCCAAAGGACCCAAAACCGTTTGGGTACCTAAAGTCAAGAACTAAACTTGTTTTGTAGGTTTATGCATCCGGGGGCTCAAGTTGGATCATCGACAGCGGGTGCACAAACCACATGACAGGGGAGAAGAGGATGTTCTCCTCCTACGAGAAAAACCAAGATCCCCAACGAGCTATTACATTCGGGGATGGAAACCAAGGTTTGGTCAAAGGTTTGGGTAAAATAGCTATATCTCCTGACCATTCCATTTCCAATGTTTTTCTTGTAGATTCTTTAGATTACAATTTGCTTTCCGTTTCGCAATTATGTCAAATGGGCTACATTTGTCTATTCACTGATGTAGGTGTCACTGTCTTTAGAAGAAGTGATGATTCAATAGCTTTTAAGGGAGTGTTAGAGGGTCAGCTATACTTGGTAGATTTTGATAGAGCTAAACTCGACACTTGCTTAATTGCTAAGACTAACATGGGTTGGCTCTGGCACCGCCGACTAGCCCATGTTGGAATGAAGAATCTTCATAAGCTTCTAAAGGGAGAGCACATTTTAGGACTAACAAATGTTCATTTTGAGAAAGACAGGATTTGTAGCGCATGCCAAGCCAGGAAGCAAGTTGGCACTCATCATCCACACAAGAACATCATGATAAGTGACAGGCCACTGGAGCTCCTACACATGGATTTATTCGGCCCGATTGCTTACATAAGCATCGGCGGGAGTAAGTACTGTCTAGTTATTGTGGATGATTATTCTTGCTTCACTTGGGTGTTCTTTTTGCAGGAAAAATCTCATACCCAAGAGACCTTAAAGGGATTCTTGAGACGGGCTCAAAATGAGTTCGGCTTAAGGATCAAGAAAATTAGAAGCGACAATGGGACGGAGTTCAAGAACTCACAAATAGAAGGCTTTCTTGAGGAGGAGGGCATCAAGCATGAGTTCTCTTCCCCCTACACCCCACAACAAAATGGTGTAGTGGAGAGGAAGAATCGAACTCTATTGGATATGGCAAGAACCATGCTTGATGAGTACAATACACCGGATCGGTTTTGGGCCGAGGCGGTCAACACCGCCTGCTACGCCATCAACCGGTTATATCTACACCGAATCCTCAAAAAGACATCCTATAAACTCCTAACCGGTAAAAAGCCCAATATTTCATATTTTAGAGTTTTTGGTAGCAAATGCTTTATTCTTGTTAAAAGAGGTAGAAAATCTAAATTTGCTCCTAAAACTGTAGAAGGCTTTTTACTAGGATATGACTCAAACACAAGGGCATATAGAGTCTTTAACAAGTCCTCAGGACTAGTTGATGTTTCTTGTGACGTTGTGTTTGATGAGACTAACGGCTCTCAAGTAGAGCAAGTTGATCTTGATGAGATAGATGAAGAACAGGCTCCGTGCATCGCGCTAAGGAACATGTCCATTGGGGATGTGTGCCCTAAGGAATCCGAAGAGCCTCCACATGCACAAGATCAACCATCCACCTCCACGCAAGCATCTCCACCAACCCAAAATAAGGACGAGGCTCAAGTTGATGAAGGAGAAGATCAAAGAGATGAGCCTCCTCAAGATGACAGCAACGATCAAGGGGGAGATGCAAATGGTCAAGACAAGGAGGATGAAGAACCAAGGCCGCCACACCCAAGAGTCCACCAAGCAATCCAACGAGATCACCCCGTCGACACTATCCTTGGCGACATTCATAAGGGGGTAACCACTCGATCTCGTGTTGCACATTTTTGTGAGCATTACTCTTTTGTTTCCTCTTTTGAGCCACACAGGGTAGAGGAAGCACTCCAAGATTCGGATTGGGTGATGGCGATGCAAGAGGAGCTCAACAACTTCACGAGGAACGAGGTATGGCATTTAGTTCCACGTCCTAACCAAAATGTTGTAGGAACCAAGTGGGTCTTCCGCAACAAGCAAGACGAGCATGGTGTGGTGACAAGGAACAAAGCTCGACTCGGGGCCAAGGGGTATTCACAAGTCGAAGGTTTGGATTTTGGTGAAACCTA
Source organism: Zea luxurians (assembly GCA_029449295.1). Classification (NCBI taxonomy): domain Eukaryota; kingdom Viridiplantae; phylum Streptophyta; class Magnoliopsida; order Poales; family Poaceae; genus Zea; species Zea luxurians. The sequence continues at coordinate 5,034,636 of JAOPSE010000129.1, read as the reverse complement.
TGCACCCGTAGCTAGGCTTGAGTCCATTCGCATATTATTAGCCTATGCTACTTACCATGGCTTCAAGCTTTATCAAATGGACGTGAAGAGTGCCTTCCTCAATGGACCAATCAAGGAGGAGGTCTATGTTGAGCAACCTCCCGGCTTTGAAGACAGTGAGTATCCTAACCATGTCTATAGGCTCTCTAAGGCGCTTTATAGGCTCAAGCAAGCCCCAAGAGCATGGTATGAATGCCTAAGAGATTTCCTTATAGCTAATGGCTTCAAAGTCGGCAAGGCTGATCCTACTTTATTCACTAAAACTCTTGACAATGATTTGTTTGTATGCCAAATTTATGTTGATGATATTATATTTGGGTCTACTAACGAATCTACATGTGAAGAATTTAGTAGGATCATGACACAGAAATTCGAGATGTCTATGATGGGGGAGTTGAAGTATTTTCTAGGATTCCAAGTCAAGCAACTCCAAGAGGGCACCTTCATTAGCCAAACGAAGTACACTCAAGACATTCTAACCAAGTTTGGAATGAAGGATGCCAAGCCCATCAAGACACCCATGGGAACTAATGGGCATCTCGACCTCGACACGGGAGGTAAATCCGTCGATCAAAAGGTATACCGGTCGATGATAGGTTCATTACTCAATTTATATGCATCTCGACCGGACATTATGCTTTTCGTATGCATGTGTGCAAGATTCCAAGCCGACCCTAAGGAATCACACCTTACGGCCGTAAAACGAATCTTGAGATATTTGGCTTATACTCCTAAGTTTGGGCTTTGGTACCCTCGGGGATCCACATTTGATTTGATTGGTTATTCGGATGCCGATTGGGCAGGGTGTAAGATTAATAGAAAGAGCACATCAGGGACTTGCCAGTTCTTGGGAAGATCCTTGGTGTCTTGGGCTTCAAAGAAGCAAAATTCGATCGCTCTTTCTACTGTCGAAGCCGAGTATATTGCCGCAGGCCATTGTTGCGCGCAATTGCTTTGGATGAGGCAAACCCTGCGGGACTATGGTTACAAATTAACCAAAGTTCCTCTTCTATGTGATAATGAGAGTGCAATCCGCATGGCGGATAATCCCGTTGAGCATAGCCGCACTAAACACATAGCCATTCGGTATCATTTTCTTCGGGATCACCAACAAAAGGGGGATATCGAGATTGCATACATTAACACTAAAGATCAATTAGCCGATATCTTTACCAAGCCACTTGATGAACAAACCTTTACCAAACTTAGGCATGAGCACAATATTCTTGATTCTAGGAATTTCTTTTGCTAATTTGCACACATAGCTCATAAGTATACCCTTGATCATGTCTCTTTTATATGCTATGACTAATGTGTTTTCATGTGTATTTCAAACCAAGTCATAGGTATATTGAAAGGGAATTGGAGTCTTCGGCGAAGACAAAGGCTTCCACTCCACTCTACTACTCATCCTTCGCCATCGCTCCGCATCACTCTCCATCCTTGGTATAATCTTCACTTATATGTTTTATTTGCCAAAGGGGAGAATGTAGTTAGGAAAGGGCCTATATTTCATTCCAAGTATCCGTTTTTGGCGATTCATGCCAAAGGGGGAGAAAGTATTGGCCCAAAGCAAAAGGACCGCACCACCACCCTAATTTTAAAAATTGATGATTTTCAATTGGAAAATTTCAAATTAGTATCTTATTGTGTTCTAAAAGGGGAGAAAGTAGTATTTTCAAAAATGATATCTTAAAACCCTCTTGAACACTAAGAGGAGAATTTATTGAGGGGGAGTTTTGTTTAGTCAAAGGAAAAGCATTTCAAACAAGGGGAGAAAATTTCAAAACCTGAAAATGCTTCTCAAAATCTTATTCATTTACCTTTGACTATCTTGCAAAAGGACTTTGAAAAGAATTTACAAAAGAATTTGCAAAAACAAAACTTGTGGTGCAAGCGTGGTCCAAAATGTTAAAAATAAAGAAACAATCCATGCATATCTAGTGAGTAATATTTATTGGCTCAATTCTGAGTAACCTTTGCACTTACATTTTGCAAACTAGTTCAATTCTGCACTTCTATATTTGCTTTGGTTTGTGTTGGCATCAATCACCAAAAAGGGGGAGATTGAAAGGGAATTAGGCTTACACCTATTTCCTATACTAATTTTGGTGGTTGAATTGCCCAACACAAATAATTGGACTAACTAGTTTGCCCAAGTTTATAAGTTCTACAGGTACAAAGGTTCACCATAAGCCAATGAAAGACCAAGAAAAAGGGTTCAAACAAAGGAGCAAAGGGACAACCGAAGGCACCCTGGTCGGGCGCACCGGACTGTCCAGTGCACCACCGGACAGTGTCCGGTGCACCAGGGAAGACCGACTTCAAACTCTTCACCTTCGGGAATTCTCAGAGCCGGCGCGCTATAATTCACCGGACTGTCCGGTGTACACCGGACAGTGTCCGGTGCTCCAAGAGGACGCGACTCTGAACTCGCCAGTCTCGGGAATTCGCTTCGGCTGCTCCGCTATAATTCACCGGACATGTCCGGTGTACACCGGACTGTCCGGTGTAACTGCGGGGCAACGGCTACTTCTGGCGCCAACGGCTACCTGCAGCGCATTAAATGCGCGCCAGCGCGCGCAGTGGTCAGGCACGCCCATGCTGGCGCACCGGACACCCTACAGTTTATGTCCGGTGCGCCACCGGTCATCCAGGTGGGCCCAGCGTCAGAGCTCCAACGGTCGGATCCCTAACGTTCGGGTGACATGGCTGGCGCACCGGACATGTCCGGTGTGCACCGGACTGTCCGGTGCACCATGCGACAGACAGCCTCCACCCAAACGGCTAGTTTGGTGGTTGGGGCTATAAATACCCCCAACCACCCCACATTCAAGTCATCCAAGTTTTCCCACTTCAACTACTTACAAGAGCTCTAGCATTCAATTCTAGACACACCAAAGTGATCAAATCCTCTCCAAACTCCACACAACGCCCTAGTGATTAGTGAGAGAGATTCGCTTGTGTTCTTTCGAGCTCTTGCGCTTGAATTGCTTTCTTCCTTCTTTGATTCTTCATTGCGACCATACTCACTTGTAATTGAGGCAAGAGACACCAATCTTGTGGTGGTCCTTGTGGGAACTTTGTGTTCCAAACATTTGAGAAGAGAAAGCTCACTCGGTCTGAGGGACCGTTTGAGAGAGGGTAAGGGTTGAAAGAGACCCGGCCTTTGTGGCCTCCTCAACGGGGAGTAGGTTTGCGAGAACCGAACCTCGGTAAAACAAATCCGCGTGTCACACTCTTCATTCGCTTGCGATTTGTTTTACGCCCTCTCTCTCGGACTCATTATTATTTCTAACGCTAACCCAGCTTGTAGTTGTGATTAATTTTGTAAATTTCAGTTTCGCCCTATTCACCCCCCCTCTAGGCGACTTTCAGTGGGTATGGATATTTGTAGAAGTCTCGGGTACAATTTTAGGTCGGGTATTATTATACCCGAACAAAACTCGACCTGCTGCCATCCCTACTCAGGTTGCTTCTTCTTCTGAGTGATAGCCCCATTTGACTTTGCACATCCGGATAGTGCTCCTCCGAGTGATCCGATCTGCTGTCTCTAGAATTTGAGTTGGCTTCTCAATGTACATCAGATCTTCTTGAACTTCAAGGCCTTCTGTTGACAACTGCTCTTCTGGTACTCGCAAGCATTTTTTAACTGAGACACGTGAAACACATCGTGCACGACGGACAGATTCTCTGGTAAGCTGAGTTGATATGCCACTTCTCCACGTCTTGTTTGAATCTGATACGGCCCAATATATCGGGGTGCTAGCTTGCCTTTGACTCCAAACCTTTTGGTTCCTCTGATGGGTGACACTTTCAAGTAGACATAGTCTCCCACTTCAAAACTGAGTTCTCTTCTTCTGGTCTTGGTACATTTTCTCGCTACCAGGGTGTATAGAATATGCTGTCTCATGAGCTTCCTTGAGAATCAGTTCCTGGATCAATTTGATGTCGAGAACGCACAGCCTATCCTTGAACCATATCACTCCTGCATCTTCACGGAAATCTGGACCTTTTCCACCTATGATCAGCTGCTAGATCTCGTTGATCTTCTCGTCGTCTTTCTGACCTTTCCTGATATCTTGCTCTAGGGTGGGTTCTAGCTCAACTGTCACTCCTTGAGTGTTGTTCAGAAATCTGAGACTTAGCCTGTCGAATTCCTTTGCTAGCTCGAACGGCGTCGAGTGAGCGACCAACATATTAACTTGACTCTTTCTGCTCAGAGCATCTGCAGCCACATTTGCTTTGCCTGGGTGATAATGGATCTCTAGCTCATAGTCTTTGATCAATTCTAGCCATCTTCGCTGCCTCATGTTTAACTCTGACTGAGTGAATATGTACTTGAGGCTCTTGTGATCCGTGTAGATATCACACTTCTGTCCATAAAGATAGTGTCTCCAGGTCTTCAGTGCATGAACCACTGTTGCTAACTCCAGATCATGAGTGGGGTAATTCTTCTCATGAACATTCAATTGTTGGGACGAGTATGCCACTACTCTCCCTTCCTGCATTAACACACATCCCAGTTCGGTGTATGAAGCATCACAATATATTGAGAACGGCTTGTGAACATCTAGCAGAACCAATACCGGTGTTGTTGTCAACTTCTGCTTCAACATCGCAAATGATTCTTGGCACGCTGGGGTCCACTTGAACTCAACCTTCTTTGCTAGCAAGGCTGTCATTAGCTTGGCAATCTTGAAGAAACCTTCAATGAAACGCCGATAGTAACTAGCTATTCCAATGAAACTTTTGATTCCGTGGACATCTTTTGGTGCTTTCTAGTCAAGAATCGCTGCTACCTTGTTTGGATCCATAGCTAGTTCATCTCGGTTTATAATATGACCCAAGAATAGAACTTTGCTGATCCAGAACTTGCAGTTGCTAAGTTTGGCGTACAACTGGCAATCTCGTAGCCTCTGAAGTACCTTCCTCAAATGTTCCTCATGCTCTTGCTCATTCTGGGAATATACAAGAATATCATCAATGAACACCACTACAAACTTGTCGAGGTAGTCCATGAACACATTGTTCATTAGATACATGAAGTAAGCTGGTGCATTCGTAAAACCGAATGACATAACCATGAACTCATATAGCCCATACTTGGTGATGAATGCGGTCTTCGGTATATCTGAAGGTCGGATTCTGAGCTGATGGTAACCTGACCTCAGATCTATCTTTGAGAACACACTGTCTCCTCTCAACGGATCAAATAGGTCCTCGATTCGAGGCAGGGGGTACTTGTTCTTGATAGTGACTTCATTCAAAGTCTATAATCGATGCACATCCTCTTCGTGCCATCCTTCTTCTCCACAAATAGCACCAGGGCTACCCAAGGTGAGGTACTTGGTCTAATGTAACCTTTCTCCAATAACTCATCAATTTGCTTCTTGAGTTCCACCAACTCTGGTCCGGACACTCGATATGCTCTCTTGGAAATAGGGGCAGTGCCTCGGATAAGCTCTATGGCAAATTCAACTTTCCTTTCAGGTGGCATGCTTGGTAACTCTTTAGGGAACACGTCGGAGAATTCTGACACAATCCTAATTGCCTCAATCGAATTGGACTCCTTGTCATCTACTGATAAATGGTGACAGGCTCCTTCTTCTAGTTCAGGCAAGTACAGCTTAGTTACTACTTCCTTTTCGGATGGGGACACCAACTTAACTGTTCTCTTGTCACAACTGATAGTGGCTTGGTTCCTGTGTAGCCAATTCATCCCTAGGATGATATCTAACCCTTGAGTTCCCATTACTACTATGCTAGCAGGGAAGTCTATCCCCCTTATTTCAATCCTTAGATTCGGACAAAACCTATCGGACTGAACTTTTTCCCCAACTGAATTAACTTTTAAAGGTGGGATCATTGGTTCTATGGGGATGTTATGTGCTTCTACCCAAGATGTATAAACAAAAGAATGTGTGGCTCCAGTATCAAATAATACTTTTGCTGGATAGGATTCGACTGAAAACATACCTACTGTCACGTCTTGAGCATCCTGGATTGCTTTGGCCTCTAGGTGGTTCACCTTTCCACAGTTGTAGGCCTGACCACAGCCTCCGGGTGCTTGCTGTGGCGCTCCTTGTCTTGTTGGTGTATTGAGTGCTGGCGACTGCTGAACTGCTTTCTTTAGACAGTTCTTCGCCCAGTGGTTTTGTTCTCCACAGTAGAAGCATGCACGACCTCCTACTTGCGCTAGAGCTGCTTGGCTATTCTGGTTGGTTGCTGGGGCAGGAAGGCGAGCTGCCTGGTTATTCTAACTCTGGTACTGATTTCCTCCAGGTTGGGTGCTCCGACGGTACTGTTGCTGCTGTTGAGGAAACTGCCTCTGTACAGCTGTTGCTGGTTCTGACGCTGATGCTGGTGCTGGTGACCTTGCTTGAATTGCTGAGGTGGGTTGCCTGAGTAGCAGGGACGGCTGCTACTCCCGACATGAGATCCACCAATCTTGGGCTTCTTGTCCTCTTTCTCCCGACGCTTCCTTTCAATCATGATTGCCCTGTCGATCAAATGCTAGAAGGTAGGGAAAGTGTGTTTCATCAACTGGTAGTAGAGGGGATCAACCAATCCTCTCAGAAAACGGTACTGCCTCTTAGCATTCGTGTTGACATCTTCTGGGGCGTAACGTGTGTGGCAGAACCTCCCAAGTTATCGGGCCCACATGCACCTGTCCTTGTCTCAAAGACTTCAGACGGCTATGCATGTACACCAGGTAACTTAACAGGATCCGTCCGAGTGCCCCAAGGACCTTGGATAAACCACTAACAACCAAGATCACGAGATTAAGTAACACAAATCACACACACCAACATTTTTGCAGCGGAAATCTTATTACCAAATTCTACAAGTTACATCAAGTTTTATAATGTACATGATCGGAGTGATTACAAAAGTGATTCAAAGAAATAACTTTGAATTGTTATAGTTTTGAAATATATGCTAGCTCAAGTGACCATCCTCAATAAGAAGTATAGAAGAGTTACTTAGACTTATAAGAAGGCCGAGCCCACCGGCACTTATCACCATCACAGTAGCACAAAGTTATAACCTGAAAATAACATGGAATAAAACCCTGAGTACGCAATTACTCAGCAAGACTTACCCGACTAAAGAAAAGACTCTCAAGAATATGTTGGTTTGAGGGAGTCAAGGTAAAGCTTGTCAAGAATTAATGACTCTTTTGTAGAGCTTACTATGAGTGGATCCTTAAAAATCCATTTTTACTTGTCAATGTAAGTAAAGTTACCTATATCTACAGTTCTTTCTGTCCTAGTTCAAGCACTTGGCCTACACTAGCCGTCTTTTATCGTCCCTTCAGTTCATTGGATTTCTACGTGTAAGTCAGTGACCAAGTCTTCATATCCGAGAAGTAACAGCGATCCAAATCGATTAATACCCAGCTGGGGATCTCCAATCACACGACATATGTAGCACTTAACCCTTGCATATGTCAACTCGACACCGGGTTTCTTAAGACCAGACCGGGTTCACACCAACCGAGAGCACAGATACACCACCGTCCAGCCTCTTGCCACGGAGGGTACATGCTACTCTCACCATCTCTCCACTCCCATTGCGTGTTGGCCTTTCTGATATTAGTCTGCCCGAGGCAAAGCTTACCCATGATGAGGCATGTGACCAGTTAAAAGGTCCTCGATCATCAAGCCTACATCGACACGGTCCTTAATCGACTCAGACGGAGACACTACACCGAGACTTCCTTCTCGTGCAAGTCAACCGCCCGGTCTTAGCTTTAAGATTTAAAACCTAGAGTTCGGTACATGGCAGAGGTACATCTTTTCTGATGTTGAACCCATCACGGCCATGATGGATCCACCATCATCAGTCTTTTCTTTGTAAAAAATCCCATCCACTGTGAAGCATCATCTTTTGTTTTAAAATAAAACATTTTGTTTTTCTAAAGCAAGGCTAAGCATCATAAAAATCCTTTTTATAAAAGGGTGTCAAGAAAGGGTAATCAATTTTCCAAGGAAGGAAATGCATCAATTATTTAGCACACAACTCCTATCACCTAATGCATCAAACAAGGTGATAAAGATTTTAAAACAGCAAGGATGTGGCAAATGCACTGGGGCTTGCCTAGAATAACACTAGGTTAGTGTTGGTTAGACAGCAATCTCTTGACGATCATCCTTGTCCTCGCACTTGATCAGGTCATCCATCTTTGGGTTCATCATCTGCATCACCTTTCGGAGTAGGTCATGCTTTACGACATCTTGGGTCGACTTGAGTCGTCTTCCGCATCACGTAATTAATTATCGTACCTAATTGAAATGCATGATGCACATGAGTGCATATAGACATGAATAGTATAAGACTAAATATTGCTACACGACAGCGAATTAAACACCTAGTGACAAAGCGTTGTACCATTTCATACGAAAACACTAGTTATCGGCGTATGACTAAGTGCAATAGTCGTGCCTTTCTAGCTTAACCAAATCTAATTCAAACATCATAGAGTTCTACAAAACGACATTCTAAACAACCAAAGATCTAACCTGCTTATGTGCACTCTCCACTAATAGTCCTTGGGTTTTCACAAGAATAGACTTAATGATGTTACTTGTTTCCTAGCTTTTTATTAATTTTTAAATTGTGTATCTTAATTAACTTAAATTACTCACCTAACCCAATTGGCCTAGATAAAACTTATTCACTAATTGTTTAATTGCTAAACTTACCCTTCGCATTATTAACTATACCACATCGCTCATATAGAACTATTTTAATTTCACTTCGTGTAACACATATTTCCGTCTAAACCTTACTAAGCAATGCATTTACTGAACAATAATAAACTCTATCACGTTAAAGCAATCATCACACATCGCTGATAGAACCCGTCGACTAGTCGATATAAACACTAGACCTGTGTAGTCAAGCTTACATTTATATCCACTTAGACACCCTTACCTAAATTATATTACCATCAACCTAAACACTGAAAGTATTTATACGTCTTCTATCACAGGTTTTCTCAGATTTTAGCTAACTTCGACTTGCCGAACGCAGATGACTCCATACATCAAACAAAACTCATACACATACACACATATTTAATAACAGAACATAAATAACGGTTAATAAAATGATAAAGTGGGAATGAGACCTCACCAGCACGAACACAAGGCACAGACAATGCACCGGCACGCGTGTCATCATGGGATAGCAGCACCATAACAACAGGCGAGCTGGGAAGCGTAATTAACGGTGGAGCAAGATCGGCCACCGATTTTCATATTTCACCGAGTCGGTAGCACGCGAGCTACCGGGAAGGCGCGAGTCCACCGAGAACGCAACAAGGCCGAGCAGGGATGGGTGTAGCCCAATGACGCGCAGCCATGCAAACTCATTGGCGGGGAGACGAGCTGACGACGACGGCTATGTTTAACTCATTGGCGGGGAGACGAGCTGACGACGACGGCTATGTTGACGCAAGAGCAAGCTGGCGACAGCGTGCTACATCCGATCGAAGCCGGCACGGGGCGCAGGAACTTGGACCAGGGAGCAGGGAGATGGGAACTCGAGCTGGGGAAGCGCCGGCGAGGAGAAGACGCACGCACAGGGTTTCCACGACGCGCAGGCACCAGGACGTGCGGCGGGGCGAGCGCAGGGAACAGGAGGAGCGGCCGAGCTTGAGGAGAGCCGAGCGTGAGGGAGCTCAGCTATTGTTGACCAACGGGATCAGGCTGAGGGAAGGACAGCTGGGAGATACTCCTAGGATCCTTAGCATCCACCGCTTTGCACCTAGAGATTTTTTTTCCACACCACTTTTCTCTCTTTTATCAGAACTGGCGTTGGTCTTATTCCTTTTATCCGTGCTCATTTAACTTCCTGGTAAATTTCCCTCGCATCTCCTTCTCTGTTCTCTCTTATCCTCTCGTCTGATTTTTCTCTCTCTAAAAGCCTGGTCACACAAGCGCGCCAGCCGTATCCCTCGCCTTGCCGCCGCACTCTACTGATATTTCTCACCGCTCGAGCTCCTTTGGCTGTCTCCAGCAACGTTCTCTAAATTTCATCCTCTAAAGGAATATTCTATGTCTTTTATAGTTCTCTCTAAAATATTCCGTCCTCTATATCTTCACCAATCTCCAACAGCGTACTCTAAAGTTCATCCTCTATAACATACCAACTATATAAAAAGAATATTTTTGTAGCAAACAGTACTGCTTTTACCCCTGCCGATGTACAGATCGTACGGCTGGCAACTGCTTTTGGACGGTAAAGCTACTGCTAGCACCTGATAGCGGACCAGCAGAAAAACTCCAGAGATAGCGGATGCTCCAGTGCTCCTCTATTTTAGAGTACGCTTTACAGGCTGCTGCTGGACACAAAAAGGATCCTCTAAATCTCTATATTTAGAGTTCAGAACCGTATAGAGGCCCTTGCTGGAGGCAGCCTAGCTGTCTCCAGCAGCGTCCCCTAAAGGAATATTCTCTGTCCTTTACAGAACACTCTAAAAGATTCTGTCCTCTATATATTCTCCGTCTCCAGCAGCGTCCTCTAAATTCCGTCCCCTAAAGTTACAGTGTTAACAGATTCACATTTTCCATTTCTTTTTCATTTTTCTTTGTTTTCTTCTCATTTGACGCTACATAAATGATACGTAAAAATTGTACTTATCTACTATCGAACTGTCTTTGTTTACTTTACATTGTTGTACTGTCTATGTTAGTGTCATGTCTGTTCTTATCAAGTGTGTGTACTGTGTGTCTTAGTGTCGAAGTGTCGTAGTGTCTCATGCTGCTGTTTCAATTCAATAACAAGGAGTAGTACTGTCATGCAACCACATGTGTGTACAAATGCTAAACAAAAACTGCACCAAGCTCACAGTTCATGAAACCAAATAGTTCAACACATACGGTAAAACATTCAGGTACAAACCATGACAAATAGTTCAAAACAAATACTTGAAAACAAATAGTTCAAAGACGACCTAAAAAAATCTGGTACAAACCAGATTAGGGTCTGACGACAGCAAGCTCACAGAAACAAGTCCGAGTACGCCTCATTCATAAATGACAAACAAACATATTAAGTAAGGAACCTTCACTGGCCAGATGAAGTAGACCCAGTAACCCTTGCCAGTATCTCTTGTTGCTTGGCTTCATAGTACTGGCGGAGTAGAGGGTTACATTTGCTCAAATCCATGCTTAAGATCATTATCTCCTCTTCCTTGTCCTCCTTTAGTTTCTGCCTTTCAAGCCTTAATTTCTCTAGGTTCAACTTCTTCTTTTCTAGGAGCAATTTCTGCCTCTCATTTCTGTTCATTGAATCCAACTTCTTTTCCTCAGTTCTAATAGTTGTTTTGTACACTGACAGGCGCTCCAAAGAAAGATCTCCCATGCGTGTCTGTTGGGGCGAAGGCAAAGGCGCCACCCTTCGCTCGAAGCCTTCGCTGCAGCAGCTGAGCTAACAGAAACAAAACAGGCAGGGACACCCTTCGCTTGTTCCGCACCAGACAAAGACCGGCGACGAAGGGCATCCCACAGTGCGGCCTCGTCCAGCTCAGAGGCCCACGTGCGATCCGGCCCATCGTAACGGGCCCCGCGTGGCCGCCGTGCGTTACGGGCCTAATTTGTAAAGGCATCCCTGTAATTACGGTCTGTAACCCCGCTTTATGGGAATATTCTGGGGATAACCTAGGTAGCTGAGGGCACATGCGTCCTTAGCTCAAGGCGCTGCGCGCTCAGGTACCTATAAATACCCCTGCACAGTGCCCGTGAGAGGCCAGATTAACAGAGCTTTTGCCATCTAGCGCGAGTGCCCTGTTGACGTCACTGTTCATCCTTGTTGGACCCCCTTGCAACTGAGAGCAAGTTCCAACATTTGGCGCCCACCGTTCGTGCTACGAGAAAACCACCCGCGATGGCACCCAAGAGAGCTAACCCGAAGGCTGACGAGGCTGCGAAGGCAGCACTGCTCGCCGCAAGAAAGGGCAAGGCCCTCGCCCTCACCCAATCCACCCACCAAGAGGCCACTGAAGACGATGTTCCTCGCGCCTGCGAAGACGACACCCTCCGCACCTGCGACCCTGAGGGACAACCGCAGCCACCCTCAGGCTTCGCACCACCGGAGGGCGCGGACCTCACCGAGGACGGTGAAGTCCTCGGCGTCTCAGCAGAAGAACAGCTACAGCTGCGCGCCCTGCGCCTCAAGAACCGCAATCTCCAGAGGCAGAAGGAGATACTAGAGGCCAAGCGCCAGCGTGTGTCCGCACTAGCCAAAGTGCGGCAAATGATACGCGACGAAGAGCAGAAGGCCCAGGAACTCGAACGGGAGATTGCGCTGATGCAGCGCGAAGGCCACCTCGGCCTGCAGCACGAGTCACCCCTCTAGCAGCGCGCACAACTCGAAGACACGCACGAAGGCCACCTCGGCCTGCAGCATGGGCCACCCCTGCAACACCGCACGCAACCGGAGGACCCGCGTTTCCCCCAACGCGACCACACCTTCCCGCACGCCGCGCCATTCCAAGGGGTCAACTATCTCGATGAGCGAAGTCCCCTGGCGCCACACCTGCAAGTGACGCCTTGGCCAGCTAACTTCCAGGCAGGGACCTATCCCAAGTACAACGGCAGCACCGACCCGGCTCAATACATAATGAGTTATCAGGTCGTCGTTGCATCTTCTGGAGGGGACGACGCCACAATGGCGAAGTCTTTCATCATCGCCCTCGAGGGCCCAGCACTCACCTGGTTCACCAGGTTGCCTCCGCTGTCCATTGATTCCTGGAGAAGTCTCCGGAACAAGTTTCTGCTCAACTTCCAAGGGTACTGCCCAGACACCGACGCCCTGGCCGAACTCTCGCTCTGCAAGCAGCTGGAAAAGGAGACTCTGAGGGAGTATTACCGCAAATTTTTAACACTCAAATCACAGCTGCCCTCAGTCGATGACCAGATTGCCATCCACTATGCTATCAGTGGCCTTCGTGCCGGCGTCCTTTACAGCCACTGCATTAGAGATCCGCCAAAGAACCTCCAGGAGTTATATCAGCTGTTTAAAAAGTACGCCAGATCCGAAGAGCTCCACCAGCGCAAGATTGAGTCCCAAAGGAAGCCAAAAGATGCTCCATAGTCCAGCCGCACGTGGACAAGGACTCCGCAGCCAGACTCCGGTCGAGACGGCCGCAATCAGCAGCAAGTGCACAACATCGCCAACCAGCATCTCGCTGCTGACCCCCCTCGTCGCCAGGAATATCCCCCCCAGGGCCGCGGAAATGGCACTCGTGGTAGGGGCCGAGGGCGTGCGCAGCCACCGCGCTGATTCTACTGCCTCTTCTATGGCGAAGATTGCGCCCACCAAACCAAAGACTGCCCCGAAACGAAGGCTACCAGAGACAGAATGGCACGGGCGCAGCCAGCCGACAACCCCAGAATTGTCGCGCACAATTACCAGCAACCCCCTCCACCATATATCCACGCTCCCGCCCCGCATCCACCGCACCACGCTTACCAACACCATCAGGAAGTACAAATCGTACCTCCTCCACCCCCACCACCACATCAGCAACATCAAAACATCCCCCATGCCCCAAAGCAGGAAGACTTCGCCGATCAACCATATCGCGGAGTCATCCACATGATAACTGGGGGGTCCAGCATTGACTTCGACACCAAGCGGCAGAAGCGGGACCACTACCGCAGCATCAACCATGTCGCCGTCACGGGCCCAGTCGTGTAGACAAAGTGGTCCCACATACCGCTAACCTTCGACGCACGGGATGTCGACCTGCGCAGCGCCCCCCACTGCGACGCCATGGTTATCAATTGCAGCGTGGCAGGCTGGGACCTGCACAAAGTCCTAGTTGACAACGGCAGTCAGGCGGACATCATCTTCCTCCACGCCTTCGATCGCATGGGCATAAGCCACAGCCTGCTTAAGCCTTCGGACAACCCGTTGTATGGCTTCGGCGGCAAGGGCACCTTCCCCGTCGGCAAAATAGAGCTACCTCTCTCCTTCGGTGTAGCACCCAATGCCCGAAGCGAGCAAATAACCTTCGACATTGTGGACATGGTATATCCTTACAATGCCATCATGGGCCGAGGCTCCATCAATAAGTTCGAAGCAGCCATTCACGGACTGTACCTATGTATGAAGATATCAGGTCCGTTATGCGTCATCACAGTCTTCGGCAATCAACAGACTGCGCGCAACATAGAGCGGGACTTCGTGCCCGGTCAAAGAAACGTGCACTGCCTCACGGCCCAACGCGAGGTCCCCGCGCCTGCCAGCCCAACCAATAAGCAGCACGACAAGGCACAGCTGCAGAGCAACGACGGGACCAAGACTGTCCCCCTCAACCAGGCCACGCCCAGGCAGACAGTCATTATCAGCGAAGACCTTACTTCGCATGAAGAAGAGAAGCTCCTCTGCTGCCTGTCCAAGAACAAAGATGTCTTCGCCTGGTCGGCCCTCGATCTGGTCGGGGTTAGCCGTTCAATAATTGAGCACAGTCTGGGAATCGACCCCTCGGTACGGCCGAAAAAGCAGCAGCTTCGCAAGATGTCCGACGAGAAGACGGAAGCCGCCAAGGCAGAAGTGCACCGCCTCCTGGAAGCCAAATTCATCGAGCCGGTGGCTTACCCCACATGGCTCTCCAATGTCGTGATGGTGCAGAAAAAGAGCGGGAAGTGGCGAATGTGCATCGACTTCACCAGTCTCAATAAAGCCTGCCCAAAGGACAATTTCCCGTTGCCGCGGATCGACAAAATAGTCGATAGCGCGGCCGGATGCGAGGTCATGTCCCTCCTCGATTGCTTCTCCGGTTACCACCAGATATACATGAAGGAAGAAGACAAGGCTAGCACCAGCTTTATAACACCCTTCGGCACATATTGCTTCATCAGAATGCCGGAGGGACTCAAGAACGCCGGGTCCACCTTCTCTAGGCTTACCAAAACAGTGCTCGAAGGGCAAGTTGGCAGAAACATATTCACATATGTAGACGACATTGTCGTCGCCAGCAAGAGCAAGGAGGACCACCTCGCCGACCTCGCCGAAACATTTGCGAACATGCGAGACGCACAACTCCGCCTAAACCCGGAAAAGTGTGTCTTCGGCGTTCGCCAAGGCAAAATATTGGGCTACCTGGTATCACACCGCGGCATCGAGGCCAACCCAACCAAGATTCAGGCCATCTTAGACATGACGCCTCTGCAGTCCGTCAGGGACGTCCAGCGCCTGACAGGCAGATTGGCCGCTCTCAACAGATTCATCTCTAGGTCCGCCGAGCGAAGTCTCCCCTTCCTCAAGACACTCCGTGGTGCAAAAGACTTCGCCTGGGGACCAGAGCAGGCGGCGGCCTTCGCCTCATTAAAACAGTACCTGACAGAGTTGGCCGTCCTTACCAGCCCCAACCCCTCGCTCCCCCTGCTGCTCTACGTCGTGGCTTCGCCACATGCGGTCAGCGCGGCACTAGTGCAGGAGCAGACTGTCGAGGGCGTGGTCCGGCAGTGCCCCGTGTACTATGTCTCCGAAGTGCTGACACCGTCCAAGTGCAACATGACAGAGCTCGAGAAGATTGCCTACGCAGTCGTCATGTCGTCGCGCAAACTGCGCCATTACTTCGAAGCATTCAAGGTCCGAGTCACCTCAAACAGGGGACTCGGCGAATTATTCAGAAACCCGGAGGCATCGGTGAGGATTGCCAAGTGGGCGGCCGAACTCTCCGGCTACCACATCTGCTTCGAGCCCAGGACAGCTATCAAGTCTCAAGTCCTGGCAGACTTCGTCGTCGACTGGACTGGGCCAACAACACAGCCAGACCCGTCCGCAGAGAAGATTTGGACGATCCATTGCGACGGCGCATGGTGCCATGCGGGGGCAGGCGTCGCTGCAGTCATCACCTCACCAGTTGGGGTCAAGCACAGATATGCAGCACGACTCAGCTTCAATCTGGAATCCGACAGATGCACAAATAATATAGCAGAATACGAAGCAGTCATCCTCGGCCTCCGCAAGCTAAGGGCCCTCGGAGTCACCACCTGCATTATCAAAACAGACTCCAAGGTAGTTGCCGGCCAAGTCGAGAAAGACTATGCAGCAAAGGACCCCGCGCTCATGCAGTACCTCGCGGCCATCCGAAGTCTCGAGAGGCAATTCAAGGGGTTCACCTTGCAGCATGTGGATCGGGCCAAGAATGAAGAGGCCGACGCATTGGCCAAGGCTGCCGCCAGGGGCGAAACTCTGCCCTCCGACGTGTTCTTTCATGTCATCGGCACGCCAGCCGTCCGGAGCCCTGAAGGGCTCCAAATAACCAATAACAGCGAGGGCCACCACATAGTCAACCTTATCATGACCGAAGACTGGCGGGCACCAATAACCCTGTTCCTACAGGGGTATTATCACCCAGCCGACATAAGTGAGGCTAAGCGCCTCAGACATCGAAGCCGAGACTTCGCACTGATTGAAGGCCAACTCTACAAAAAAGGGGTCAGTCAGCCAATGCTTAAGTGCATCACCGAAGCCGAAGGCATGCAGATCCTACGTGAAGTCCACAGTGGCACGTGCGGCTCGCACGCAGGGCCAAGGGCCCTAGCTGCTAAGGTGATCCGCCAGGGCTTTTACTGGCCCGCAATGATCTGCGCCGCAAATCGGGTCACACGGTCCTGCGAAGCCTGCCAGAAGTTTTCTCCTCGGTCAGGCAGCCCCTCGCAGTATACAAAGCTGATCGCCCATACATGGCCTCTCCAGCGCTGGGGCCTGGACATTGTCGGGCCCCTGCCCACCGCTCAGGGGAACCTTAAGTTCGCCTTCGTCGCTGTCGAGTACTTCACCAAATGGATCGAGGCGCGGGCTGTTTCTACAATAACATCAAAGACTACCCAAAAATTCTTCTGGCACAACATTGTTTGCCGTTTCGGAGTACCGTCCGAACTAACAGTTGACAACGGCAAGCAGTTTGACAACCAAGACTTCAAGGATTTTTGTTTCTCCATTGGCACCAAGCTTGCCTTCGCCTCAGTCTATCATCCGCAGTCCAACGGGGTCGTGGAACGCGCCAACGGGAAAATCTTCACAGCTGTCAAGAAAATGCTCCTTGATGAAAAAAGGGCAGATGGACCGATTTGTTACCTGAGGCAGTCTGGGCACTAAACACGACTGAGTGCAGGGCGACCGGGTTTACTCCCTTCCGCCTTCTATACGGATCGGAGGCCATGACCCCGCAAGAAATAAAGCATGGGTCCCCGCGAACAGTACCGTCAGTCGTCCCCGACGTGGACGAGCCAACTTCAAAGTATCTCATTGACGGAGACCGAGTCTTCGCCCTACAGGCCCTAAACAAATACCAAGCCCAGACCAAAGCATGGCGCGACCACTCAGTCATCCCGAGGGAGTTCAGCGAGGGGGACCTCGTACTCGTCCGAACAGCTAGGACGGAGTCCAAGGGCAAGCTGGAGCCCAGGTGGGAGGGCCCCTTTATAGTCAAGACAAAAGCTTCCCCCAGCGCTTACAGGCTCACAACGCTAAACGGCGAGGACCTGGAGCACTCCTGGAACATCGACAACCTCCGCAAATTTTTTGTTTGACTCCTCAGGGCTGATTTCGCCCTTGTAATTCGCAAAAACAATCTTGTACCGGCCCGCACTCTTTTCCTCCCGGGGGGGTGAGGTTTTTAACGAGGCGGAGCCATGTAATATATGTGTGAAAAATCCCCCGCAAAAACATGCGTCAAAAAATGACCGCGACGACGGTCTTCGACATTCGACCAACACGAGGTCACCGCGCGGCTAAGCGCCAGCCACCCTCGCGTGCGACAAATCCGCGCAGAAGTCGCCTAAGGGTGCAGCCGGACTAGCACAACAAGTGCGAAAAAATCGAAGTCTATCGCGAAGACTATCCGCGCAGAAGTCGCCTAAGGGTGCAGCCGGACCAGCACAACAAATGTGAAAAAATCGAAGTCTATCGCGAAGACTATCCGCGCAGAAGTCGCCTAAGGGTGCAGCCGGACTAGCACAACAAGTGCGAAAAAACCAAAGTTGTAACACCTACTTTGTAAGTGCTAGGAATAATATCAATAGAGAAACATTTTCTCTTTATGTGAGTTTGATTTTTATGCACCATCATATGAGAACACCATGTCCAAGAACAAATAATGAAAATATATACTACTAAATTGTTGCATCATGCTGGATATTTTATTTTGTGTGCATTTTGTGACAAGAAAAACATTAAATATCCAAATGAGAAATTAAATCCTAAAGGAAATACTAAAATTTGGAAAGAGAGAAAGAAATGAATAATATAAGGATTAAAATATGTAAATGAAGATACATTATTCCAACATTAGGGAGTGAATTTGTATCATGGACTCAAAACAGAAACTCACAATTCAAAATTTAAATTTGGATTTAAAAGAGTTAAAAATAAAAAGAAAAGAAAACAGAAAATATAAAAAGAAAAAGAAAAAGGAACCTACTGGGCCGGCTTACCCGTTTTCGGCCCATCTCCGGATGGAACCCGCGCGGCCCAACTGGACGTCTCGTGTGCGCCGACAACCGGGACCCACGGTGCGGTCTCACGCCCGCGCGCTGGGGGACTGACAGATGGGGCCCGGCTGCCAGCCGCTGCATCCGCGTTCACTGGCGCTCAGCTTCCTCGCTGGCGCGTGGGACCAGGTGGTCAGTGCCGTCGTCCCCGTAAGTCTCGCGGCGTGCTCAACCGAACCCGCGAGCTCAACGTCCGCCCGCGTTTCGCGCCTCCCGTGGCGGCCCGTCGACCGAGCAAGCACCCCACCTCCCGAGTCTTTAGTCCGCGCCGTTCGCACTATTTAGTACGCCGCGCCCTTCCCCTGACGCTGTCCCTCCATCGCCGACCCTTTCCATAGCCGCGCGTAAGAGAAACTCGCCGCCGCCGTGGTTTCGCGTCTGCGTCGCCGGTGTGGTCGCAATAGTTGGCCTGGGTGCGCCTGCACGGTCTCTAGTGTGCGTGCGTGGCCTCATCTGGCGCGGTTGGTGCTCGCGGCGTCGTCGATTGCTCAACGGAGTCGGAGCTCCACCTCGGATCCGCTCGTCTCGTGGACCGGCCACGCCACGGGACAAACTCTGGTGAGAAACCGATTCCCTGCTCCCTATGTTCCCTTGAATGCGTAGAACCGTGAATCGTAGGCCGCGATTTCGTCTGGACGGTGAATCGGGTGGCCGGAGTATAGCGCCGCCGCGTCCGTGCTCGTGGCCGTGGCCAGGGCGTTCGGCACATCGAATCGAGATATTAACACTGCCCTTGCATTCGCTGACTCATGGGGATGGAGTAGATAGTCTTAGATTTGCTTGGGAGGCAACGAACCGCCTGTTGGCTCGCGGGGGGGGAGGTCGTCGGCGATGGCGTCCGCCGCGGGGTCGGGGATGAGCTGCCGTGCGTCGGCTCGATTGGGGGTGACGCGTTCGTGACCGTCGGATCCTGTGGCGACGGTCGGGATTAGATCGTAGGGATACCCCTTCGCTGGACCGATCTGGACCGTAGGATTCAATCGGAGGGCTGCGGCGTGATCGCGGCTTCATTAAATCTGGGCCGTTGATCACCGATCGAACGGTTGTAGATGCGTACCGGTTCGGGTTACACTAGATCTAATCCGAGCCGTCCATGTGTGATCCAACGGCCAGAACGGCCCGATACCCCTTCGGCCTGGGTATTTTTCTAAAGAACCCTCGGGTTTTAAGGAAATCAACCCGCCGTCCACAAATCCTGTGCGCTGTGTCTCTGTAATTTTACCCTGAGCCCCCTGCGTTTTCCATTAAATGAGGCCGAGTCCAGAGAGTTATAAAATCATAGAAAATGATTTAGAAAATGATTTTTAGTGTTAAAATAAATCCAGAAACTTAATTAATTCATAACTAATTCATTTTAGCTCCAAATTGAGTCATTCCAATTCCTAAAATTTTGTAATAATATTCTCTATCATTTAGAATCACTGTTTTGACATGAACTCTGTCAGAAAATTTATTTATCATTTAATCATATTTTAATCACATTAAACCTTGGGAAAATCATAACTTGAATTCTACAACTCCAAAATTAATAATTCTTTTTCCTGTGATCTTATTTTAATATGTAGATTATTAATATGTATTTTGCATATATGTTTGGTGTAATGTTAATTTTGCCTATACCATGTATGTTTGTATTGCTACGACTAGCAGTGAGGTCACGAGGTTCTGAAGATCATCCTGGTACCTGGATTCTCAAGGCCCAGGCAAGTTGTGCCCTTGATCACTTCTTTTTACCCAGCCATGTTCTAATTAATCATAATGATCTGCATAGGTTAATTTTGATGGGACCCAATAGGATACCCTAGTTTTGTCTATCTTTATACCTTGTTTACCACTGAACTTTCTGGGTAGTACTTGCTAGTGCTATATGTGGTTTTGGGTATGAAGATTACATTATTCATGATCACACTTTTATTATCAGTTGTTATTTATTGTTCATGATAAGATCATTATGTTAATTGGAACATGGAGCGACCACCCGGGAAAACAGTGCTACCACAAGGGTAGTATGGGATGCCCTTGGCTGATTAATTAGGAAAGCTAGTGGAAGACTACCTTACCCGAAAGGGGCAAGGGCAGTAGGGGAGAGGTCAGTGTAGGGAGGCCCTCGGGAGGATTTTGCTGCGATGGCGGTCCTGCAAGGGATTCCTGCACTGGATCTTCCTATAAACTGTAGCGGGTTTTCTGAAGCTAGTGGAACTTTGTAAAGGCCTCGTAGTGTTACCCTGCCTCGCCTCCTCGGTAGAGGTGTATGGGAAGTCGCGATCCCTTGGCAGATGGGTAACATGACTTGTGGGTAAAGATGCGCAACCTCTGCAGAGTGTAAAACTGGTATACTAGCCGTGCTCACGGTCATGAGCAGCTCGGACCCTCACATGAGTAAATTATGGAACTAAATTCAATTTGTCATATGCATTGCATCGCAGGTGAAGTTGTTACTTTTGTTCTACTATTTAACTGGGTTTGGTATTTACTTATACTTAGTAACTGCTAATAAAATTTTGACCAACTTTAAAAGCAATGCTCAGCTCTAACCATCTTCTTTGGTAAGCCTTACACTTCACGTGAGCTCCCACCTTTGGCGAGTTCATGCACATTATTCCCCACAACTTGTTGAGCGATGAACGTATGTGAGCTCACTCTTGCTGTCTCACATACACCACAGGTCAAGACCAGGTACTGCAGGATGATGCTCATGGAGGATGTTGTGATGAGTTCGTGAGAGGTCTAGGTCGTCGTCTCCCAGTCAACTTTGGGTTGCTGGACCGTTGTCTCCTTATATTGTAATTATTTATTTTGTATAGAACTCCTGTTATATATAAAGTTGTGACATTCGATCCTGTGCCACTATACATCATATGTATGAGACTTGGTCCCAGCATACCTGGTGTTTATGTTAACCCCGGGTTTTGGATCCCTAAAATCCGGGTGTTACAGAAGTGGTATCAGAGGAATGTTGACTGTAGGACGAAACCTAGATAGAACTGGACAACCATTCTCTACTTATCTTTGCTACTCTGATCATTTCTAAACTTATCTTAATCTTTTCTCATCTATTTCCGCTTCACTCTGATTATTCTTATCTTTTCATTCTAAAGACAAAAGTGGATTTCACACTTTGAAATCCTGTGCCTAAAGTGACTTTAGGAATAGTAGACCTACTCTTAGGAACAAAAACAAAACTATTTTTGTAAATACTTGAATGTTTGTTCTTATGATACTTGCCTGATTTGGATCTTTGATTGAGTGTGATGGGTTGTGGAGTAATGTCCACAATTGCATCTACATATACACCTAGGCATAAAAGATAGCACATGTAAAAATAACTAGACAAACTAGATTATCTCTCATTAAAGTATCTAGTCTGACAATACCCATCTCATCTAAAAAAGAGATTCTATCCTACACTCATAGATCTATCTTATCTCAAAAAGGTCTTAACTTATCTTAATAGATCCATCTTATCTTAAAAGATACTCTATTACTATTAATAGATTCATCTTATCTTAAAAAGATCTTATCTCATCTTAATAGATCTAACTAATCTCAAAAGATTCTATTTCATCTTATCCTAATAAGCATACTTATCCACCCTAGTTTAACAACCATGATCTAATGCAAAATTAAATAGATCATATCTAGTCAAACTAGTCACACCAATCTAACCTAGGTCTGATCTAATCTAGAGTGACTTATCAAAACATGTTAGATAATACTGATGAAATAGATTAGACTCTACTCCTATAGAACAGGTCTTAACTTAGCTCACCCTGCACTAAATAAAGAATGATAGACCAACCCAACCAATAGAGCCATGATGAATGGTATAACCTTCCTATTCCCACCTAACAACAAACAAACTTTTAACCTACATCTTGTAGTCTATCCCACCCATATATATCTCTCATCTTGACAGATTCCATCTTACCCTTGGATATTCACCTTAAACAACTAGGTTACCCCAATCTGGACGTAAAACAAAGATTAAGCCCTACTAAAGAATCTTCAGATTATAGCCAGCTACTAGCTTATTCATTCCGCTTGTTGAATAAATTCCTTTGCAAAACTATTACCATGTGCCTCTAACTTTCATGGACAATACCAGGAAAGGAAAGATTATCACGTAAACAGCAAAAAGAAATGAATCCTCCAAATCCTCCACCTGTTGAGATCAATCAAGTGGTTGCTACCCAAAGACTGGTAATACAACAGTTAACAGACCTGGTGACTGAGATGCAAAATCAGATAAGACAACAACGCGAGGAAATACGTCAGGCCCGCCAAGAAATAAGACAAGCACGGTTGGAGAGACAACAACAACAACCTCCACCACCACCACCAGCTTCACCAAGCTACATAGATATAAATTATGATGATTTGTAAGATCTAGGTGTTACTTTAGTTAGTAGATGATATGATAATATTTTAGAAGAAATAATAAGGTCTATTGACCCTATGTTTTGTTAAAGAATTATACTTCATGCTGAGATTTCTTTGTTTGTGCATATGTTCCGAGAACAATATGAGTATACATCCCTTTTCTTACAAATCTCGAGGACGAGATTATTTTTAAGGGGGGTAGGATTTGTAACACCTACTTTGTAAGTGCTAGGAATAATATCAATAGAGAAACATTTTCTCTTTATGTGAGTTTGATTTTTATGCACCATCATATGAGAACACCATGTCCAAGAACAAATAATGAAAATATATACTACTAAATTGTTGCATCATGCTGGATATTTTATTTTGTGTGCATTTTGTGACAAGAAAAACATTAAATATCCAAATGAGAAATTAAATCCTAAAGGAAATACTAAAATTTGGAAAGAGAGAAAGAAATGAATAATATAAGGATTAAAATATGTAAATGAAGATACATTATTCCAACATTAGGGTGTGAATTTGTATCATGGACTCAAAACAGAAACTCACAATTCAAAATTTAAATTTGGATTTAAAAGAGTTAAAAATAAAAAGAAAAGAAAACAGAAAATATAAAAAGAAAAAGAAAAAGGAACCTACTGGGCCGGCTTACCCGTTTTCGGCCCATCTCCGGATGGAACCCGCGCGGCCCAACTGGACGTCTCGTGTGCGCCGACAACCGGGACCCACGGTGCGGTCTCACGCCCGCGCGCTGGGGGACTGACAGATGGGGCCCGGCTGCCAGCCGCTGCATCCGCGTTCACTGGCGCTCGGCTTCCTCGCTGGCGCGTGGGACCAGGTGGTCAGTGCCGTCGTCCCCGTAAGTCTCGCGGCGTGCTCAACCGAACCCGCGAGCTCAACGTCCGCCCGCGTTTCGCGCCTCCCGTGGCGGCCCGTCGACCGAGCAAGCACCCCACCTCCCGAGTCTTTAGTCCGCGCCGTTCGCACTATTTAGTACGCCGCGCCCTTCCCCTGACGCTGTCCCTCCATCGCCGACCCTTTCCATAGCCGCGCGTAAGAGAAACTCGCCGCCGCCGTGGTTTCGCGTCTGCGTCGCCGGTGTGGTCGCAATAGTTGGCCTGGGTGCGCCTGCACGGTCTCTAGTGTGCGTGCGTGGCCTCATCTGGCGCGGTTGGTGCTCGCGGCGTCGTCGATTGCTCAACGGAGTCGGAGCTCCACCTCGGATCCGCTCGTCTCGTGGACCGGCCACGCCACGGGACAAACTCTGGTGAGAAACCGATTCCCTGCTCCCTATGTTCCCTTGAATGCGTAGAACCGTGAATCGTAGGCCGCGATTTCGTCTGGACGGTGAATCGGGTGGCCGGAGTATAGCGCCGCCGCGTCCGTGCTCGTGGCCGTGGCCAGGGCGTTCGGCACATCGAATCGAGATATTAACACTGCCCTTGCATTCGCTGACTCATGGGGATGGAGTAGATAGTCTTAGATTTGCTTGGGAGGCAACGAACCGCCTGTTGGCTCGCGGGGGGGGGAGGTCGTCGGCGATGGCGTCCGCCGCGGGGTCGGGGATGAGCTGCCGTGCGTCGGCTCGATTGGGGGTGACGCGTTCGTGACCGTCGGATCCTGTGGCGACGGTCGGGATTAGATCGTAGGGATACCCCTTCGCTGGACCGATCTGGACCGTAGGATTCAATCGGAGGGCTGCGGCGTGATCGCGGCTTCATTAAATCTGGGCCGTTGATCACCGATCGAACGGTTGTAGATGCGTACCGGTTCGGGTTACACTAGATCTAATCCGAGCCGTCCATGTGTGATCCAACGGCCAGAACGGCCCGATACCCCTTCGGCCTGGGTATTTTTCTAAAGAACCCTCGGGTTTTAAGGAAATCAACCCGCCGTCCACAAATCCTGTGCGCTGTGTCTCTGTAATTTTACCCTGAGCCCCCTGCGTTTTCCATTAAATGAGGCCGAGTCCAGAGAGTTATAAAATCATAGAAAATGATTTAGAAAATGATTTTTAGTGTTAAAATAAATCCAGAAACTTAATTAATTCATAACTAATTCATTTTAGCTCCAAATTGAGTCATTCCAATTCCTAAAATTTTGTAATAATATTCTCTATCATTTAGAATCACTGTTTTGACATGAACTCTGTCAGAAAATTTATTTATCATTTAATCATATTTTAATCACATTAAACCTTGGGAAAATCATAACTTGAATTCTACAACTCCAAAATTAATAATTCTTTTTCCTGTGATCTTATTTTAATATGTAGATTATTAATATGTATTTTGCATATATGTTTGGTGTAATGTTAATTTTGCCTATACCATGTATGTTTGTATTGCTACGACTAGCAGTGAGGTCACGAGGTTCTGAAGATCATCCTGGTACCTGGATTCTCAAGGCCCAGGCAAGTTGTGCCCTTGATCACTTCTTTTTACCCAGCCATGTTCTAATTAATCATAATGATCTGCATAGGTTAATTTTGATGGGACCCAATAGGATACCCTAGTTTTGTCTATCTTTATACCTTGTTTACCACTGAACTTTCTGGGTAGTACTTGCTAGTGCTATATGTGGTTTTGGGTATGAAGATTACATTATTCATGATCACACTTTTATTATCAGTTGTTATTTATTGTTCATGATAAGATCATTATGTTAATTGGAACATGGAGCGACCACCCGGGAAAACAGTGCTACCACAAGGGTAGTATGGGATGCCCTTGGCTGATTAATTAGGAAAGCTAGTGGAAGACTACCTTACCCGAAAGGGGCAAGGGCAGTAGGGGAGAGGTCAGTGTAGGGAGGCCCTCGGGAGGATTTTGCTGCGATGGCGGTCCTGCAAGGGATTCCTGCACTGGATCTTCCTATAAACTGTAGCGGGTTTTCTGAAGCTAGTGGAACTTTGTAAAGGCCTCGTAGTGTTACCCTGCCTCGCCTCCTCGGTAGAGGTGTATGGGAAGTCGCGATCCCTTGGCAGATGGGTAACATGACTTGTGGGTAAAGATGCGCAACCTCTGCAGAGTGTAAAACTGGTATACTAGCCGTGCTCACGGTCATGAGCAGCTCGGACCCTCACATGAGTAAATTATGGAACTAAATTCAATTTGTCATATGCATTGCATCGCAGGTGAAGTTGTTACTTTTGTTCTACTATTTAACTGGGTTTGGTATTTACTTATACTTAGTAACTGCTAATAAAATTTTGACCAACTTTAAAAGCAATGCTCAGCTCTAACCATCTTCTTTGGTAAGCCTTACACTTCACGTGAGCTCCCACCTTTGGCGAGTTCATGCACATTATTCCCCACAACTTGTTGAGCGATGAACGTATGTGAGCTCACTCTTGCTGTCTCACATACACCACAGGTCAAGACCAGGTACTGCAGGATGATGCTCATGGAGGATGTTGTGATGAGTTCGTGAGAGGTCTAGGTCGTCGTCTCCCAGTCAACTTTGGGTTGCTGGACCGTTGTCTCCTTATATTGTAATTATTTATTTTGTATAGAACTCCTGTTATATATAAAGTTGTGACATTCGATCCTGTGCCACTATACATCATATGTATGAGACTTGGTCCCAGCATACCTGGTGTTTATGTTAACCCCGGGTTTTGGATCCCTAAAATCCGGGTGTTACAAAAGTCTACCGCGAAGACTATCCGCGCAGAAGTTGTCTAAGGGTGCAGCCGGACTAGCACAACAAGTGTGAAAAAACCGAAGCCTACCGCAAAGACTGTCCGTGCAGAAGACACCTAAGGGTGCAACCGGACTAGCATAACAAAGGCAGAAACGACAACATCAAACCGTCCGCGCCAAGACCAACTATAATCACACCAGCACAGCACAACAAAACAAACCAGACAAAGTACACAACGCCTTCGCACACATATACAAGCGAGGGCACACAACTTCATCATACAAGCCTCTACATATACAAGCGAGGGCACCACACTCTACATCGGCTCAACCTTAGGAATAATTCTCATCTCCCTATAATTAAATAACATTATCCTAAGCTCCTCACCCGCAAAAAGACTTCGCAGTTCCCCTTCACCTGTATTCACGGCGGCCGGCAAAGACAACAGTTCCTGCCGGCCAGCCCCACTCACACGAAGTCGAGCCCCCTCCGCCCCACTAACTCTACGTTTCGCAACCGCCCTTCGTCGTCGTCGCCCGGTGCTAGGACCTGGCACATCTCCTGCGTCCGCGACGTGCGGCGAAGCCTCCGCCACAGCCACATCCAAGGCCGCAAAGTAGTCTAAGTCCTCCTCCGACGACTCCTCAGTCCACTCAACCGAGCTCCCAGAGTCAGCACAATCAAAAAACTCAGATGCAGATCCACCATATTCATTACCATCTTCCGCGGTCGAAGCCGCCAAAAATTTAGTAGTAGCGGTTGTGTGCGCAGGCCCAAAATCTTGAACCTGCGCAGCAACCAAAATTCAGCAACATATACAAATTTCCCCAACCCTCTACACCCACTACGCCACCTGCGACGGCCCTGACGTTGCGGGAGCCTCCGCCGTTGGCTCCACCGTTGCTTCCGCTGTTGTCTCCGCCGCCACCGCTGCGGGATCTTCAGCACTCGGCGCAGCAGCTGCGGAGGCATCAGGCGCGCCTTCGGCGACCTCTGGGAGCAGGTCTTCGCCGACCACAGCGGATGCGGGGGCACCCGACGCGTCTCCCGCTGTCTCCGGGGTCGGCTCCAGGGTGACCCCAGACACGGCTTCCGCTGGGGTCGGCTCCGGGTCAGACAGCATGCTGTTCAACGCCCCGAAGTCGTCGACCCTCTCGCCGCACGCCGCCTAAGACAAAACACACAAAATTCATCAAACACACACACAGCCTACATCCAATAAACACCAAACAAACGAAAACGTTACCTGAGCCCTCACCGTCTCGGCCCGCTCCCTGACCACCTCGCGACCGTGCGGACCCCACATCCGGTCGTAGATAGCTCCGGCGGATTCCTTCACTACGGGGTCCTTAACCTTAAAGATATCTTGCTCAAAATCTTCATCGACTTGGTCGAAGACCTCGAAGTGCCGGCACCCTTCGCGTGAGAGCGCGTTCATCGCCCCCTCGCAGGTGACCAGGGAGGCATACGCCATAAACCCCTCCACGACAGTGGGGAGTGCCTGCAACTCCTCCTGCACCCACTCCAGGCAGCGAAGTCCGGGCTCTCGGTCCGGCACTTTGAAATCACCGGTCCCCGCGCCCAGCCCACGGTATGTATCTATAAGCAGTTGGCGCGTCCGCTCTGCCTCCGCGCGTGACGCGGCCTCGGCCCTCTCCACGCGGCTCTCTAGGGCGGTGAGCCGCTCCTGCAGCTGCTCGGCGCGCTCCCTGGCAAGATTGCCCTCCGCCCGTGCCAGGTTGGCCTCCGCCTGCGCAGCCTGCGCCTTGACAAGGGCCTCGTTGGTCTCCCTCCTTTCCCCCGCCAGCTGGCGCCGGAGGGCAGCCTTCTCTCCCTCTAGTGTGGCCACCTTGTCCGCCAGCTTGCGACGCTTGCTGTCGGCGGCCGATTTTTCACGGACGGCGTCAGCATGTTGTGTCCGAAGTCTCTCGACTTTGGCAGCCACAGCTGCCGTGAGGGCCCCCGACGCAGTGCGGCTGGCGAAGTCAGCCACCTGCAGAGCAATCGTAAGACCGTGGCCCCAGCAAGCCGATATAAAAAAAGGACGAAGTCCAGCTCAGCGGACCTGACTTAGCGCCTCCGTCACCTCCTTCAGCCGGTGGGACGCAGCGCCCGCCTCATCCATGACAACCGTGAGGGCCGACACCTTGCCTCCGACGCTAAGAGCCCCGCCCTTCGCCTTCGGCACTGCGGCAGCCATCGTGGTCGCCGCGGC
The DNA here is from genome assembly GCA_029449295.1 of Zea luxurians. NCBI lineage: Eukaryota > Viridiplantae > Streptophyta > Magnoliopsida > Poales > Poaceae > Zea > Zea luxurians. The sequence continues at coordinate 5,005,833 of JAOPSE010000129.1, read as the reverse complement.
AGGCGCAACCATAGCAAGTTGGCCTTCGCCCGACCCTGCGACGTACCAACGAATAAATTTAAAAAAATAAATAGAGCCAACGACTTACCACCGAGATAGTCGTCCACACTAATATCGGTGGCGAAGTCGGCGACACGTTTGCCCGACAACGGCAACGCTCGGGCCGCCTTCGCGACCTCCGCCACTCCGCTGGACGGCGGCACCGCCTTCGCTGATTTCGAGCCTCCGGCACCTGCCGTTGCCTCCGACGCCTTGCTAGATGCAGGGACGCCCGACTTCGCCGCCAGCGGCGGCCGGCCTCCGCCGGGGGCCGCAGCCTTCGCAGCCCCCCGCTGCCTCTTCGGCCTGGCTTCAACGAGCCTGACAGCTGCCTGGCGCTTCTGTGCAGCTCCCTGGCGATCCTTGTCCATCACTGCTGACACAACAGCAGCAATATTCTGCCCGTAAGGAAAAACCCTCCATTCACGAACCATGCGAGATGTAAAAAAGTCCTCGCCAGCCGCGCGGGGGATAGGAACATTCCTAGGCCAACAACCCCCGGTAACCCTCAGCATCCGAGCCGAAGACTCCCGGAGCTCGGGCGAAGACATCCTTTCCCCCGGGGCCGCGCACGTCCTCATCAACTCTCTAGCAAAACCATCAGAAACCCCAAGTCCTCCCATAGCAGTACCTAATTTTCTCTTTTTAGAGGATGGGGCGGCCGCTGGCGCAGGGTCGTCTCCAGTCTCCACCGCCGGCTTCTTCCCACGGCGGTCCACATCGTCTTGACCAGGGTAGCCGTCATATGGCAATTGATTTAATTCAAAAACCCTGTTCAAACGGTCATTCGACCCGCGGGTATCCCAGCTGCACTGGCCCTCTGTCCTCGGCACGTAACGTCCAACGAGCCACACCGCCCCATCCTCCGCTTCACGCACAAAGGCGGCCGGATCGCGGTTTTGCAGATTCAGGGCGAAGGCAGGACTCTGCACCACCCTTCCGCCATGGAAAGGCATCTAGCGAGGGCACACTTCGCCCAACGCCCAGCCATGCGCTAAGGGCCATACCCCGTACGCCACAAATTCTTCAACCAAGTCGCGCCCACTGCTCAGGCCGGCGGCGCACCGAAGGGCCCCTTCGTCCACATCCTCCTCCGCCACTTCAAAGGGCGGGTACGCTGAGTAAAAATGAGAACACATCTCGGACACGGGGAGTCCCTCATGGCCTTCGACGGTACCCTCAGCAACGTAAAACCAAAATTCATTCCAGTTGCCCCACTTGTTGCGGGCGCAAGGAACCAACTCGACTACCTGCATCGTGGTTTTGCCGGTCTTCGGCGTGAATGTGCAGGACCCAAACTGAGCAACTTCGTCTCCAATCATCCTCTTCTGCCAGTGCAAACAATAATACTTCGCAAAAACTTCGACCGATGGCTATCCGCCGTACGAAGTCGTCACCCAGACATACTTCGACAGAGCTACTATGGCATTCGGTGTCAGCTGATGTATTTGAACGTTGAACCTGCGCAGGACTTCGCCAACAAATCGGTGCGCAGGCAAGCGGAGTCCGGCGGCGAAGAACGCCTCGAAAACAACCAACTCGCCCTCCAGCTCGGGGACTTCCTCCGTCCTCGGGACTCGAGCAACTCCGCCGCTGAAGTAACCCAACCGCTGCATATCTTGCACGCGGACCGACGACATCCGCGATACGCCAAAATCAACAGAATCGCCGGCGCGCAACTCCTCCGCCATCAAACTACTCAGCGTCTCCTCAGACGAGGCGGTGGCCGGCGGCGAGGGAACGGCCGGCGGTGTAGCGGCAGCGGAAGAAGACGAGGACGGCATCGCTACGTACCATCGGCGGCGGCGGGCGGTCTGCTTCACTCGAGCCAGATCTCCGGCGAACAAGAGCACGGCGGGCAGACGAGCAGCAAGACGGTGGAAAGGGCGGCTAGGGTTTTCGCGGAGCGCGGAAGGTGAAGTTCAAAAAGCGCCGACCCCTGCCCCCTTTTATAGGCAGGGCGCGGCTCTTCGGGAAACCCGCAATCCAACAGGGTGCGGCGCTTCGGGAAACCCGCAATCCAACAGTACGCCGTCAATCAACGGTCATATCAAAAACCCCCGCGGAACCACTTCGAGCGAGGGCAGCGTCTCCACCATCTAGCGACGTCTTCGGCACCAGGTGACTTTGTCGAACTGGTCCCTCGGAGGGCAAATGTTGGGGCGAAGGCAAAGGCGCCACCCTTCGCTCGAAGCCTTCGCTGCAGCAGCTGAGCTAACAGAAACAAAACAGGCAGGGACACCCTTCGCTTGTTCCGCACCAGACGAAGACCGGCGACGAAGGGCATCCCACAGTGCGGCCTCGTCCAGCTCAGAGGCCCACGTGCGATCCGGTCCATCGTAACGGGCCCCGGTGGCCGCCGTGCGTTACGGGCCTAATTTGTAAAGGCATCCCTGTAATTACGGTCTGTAACCCCGCTTTATGGGAATATTCTGGGGATAACCTAGGTAGCTGAGGGCATATGCGTCCTTAGCTCAAGGCGCTGCGTGCTCAGGTACCTATAAATACCCCTGCACAGTGCCCGTGAGAGGCCAGATTAACAGAGCTTTTGCCATCTAGCGCGAGTGCCCTGTTGACGTCACTGTTCATCCTTGTTGGATCCCCTTGCAACTGAGAGCAAGTTCCAACAGTGTCATAAACTCAGAATCTGATGAAGATGTGTCAACAGATTTAGTCCTCTTTGCCTTTTCCTTAGAAGAAACTCGACCAAGTGGCCTCTTCGATGTGAAGCTTGATGGTACAGATTCTTCTGCATCCACATCGACAGTGTTAGAATGTGTGGGATTAGCGTTGGCTTGCTGATGTTGTTGACCCATGTGGTTGTCCATCCATTTTGGTTGGTCCTTAAGAATGGCCCAACAGTGTAAAAAGTGGAAAGGCTTCTTCTCAATTGCTGCAAACCTAGAAGCTGCCAGTGATGTCTGCCACATATAACAAATGGTTACAACAGGAACATACTAACAAACCTCTAAATAGTGATGTCAAAATGTTACATGAAAGATGTACCTTGTCTGCGTCACTGAGTCCACTAGGATTCTGTCGGAGGACTGCCATCATGTATCCAGCAAAAGTGGAACACTGTGTTTTGATAGTATCCCATCTACTCATCAAAGATTTTGTGGACCTTTCTGGCAATGTTCCTCGTCTTGAGTTGTATGCTTCAGTAATTCTACTCCAAAATCCTTGACGTTTCTGCCCTATGCTAATAATGGGATCGCAACTAACAGCAAGCCATGCATGGCATACCCTTATGTCCTCTTCAGTAGTGAAGTTTGCTAGCTTAGTTCTTTGAGTTGGCTTTTTAGTAACAGCTGCTGTTCTTGAGCCCTCGGGTTGGCCATGAACTTGAAATTCAGAATGTTGTGTTCCGATAGGCTGCTCGTCAATCTGGCTAAGGAAGCTTCCATATTGAGACATCACCTGGTTCCAATCACTCCCCATTCTATGCAATAGAGGCAGATCAAACATGATATAAATGAGCATGTAGTCATCATGTAACATGGTATAAAGTAAGGCAAACAGAGTCCAACAAAACACAATAATTATTGTAGTAACTGAACTGGTTTCGGTTTACATAGACCAGAACATTTAAATCCCCCAAAAGCATGATCATACCAGCCGACAAGTACACTTGAACATAGACCTGAACATGCTACAATACTTCTACTGAAGTTAAACCTAGAACACTAGTACGGATATGTGTCGTCGGTTGAGTAGTCACGACCATCGTCGTAGCCCACAAGGTCTTCATAGTTAATTGGTGACTCTTCGTCTATCAGTAGGTCGTCTTCTGAACCATCTTGTATCAGAAGGTCCTCTACTGCTTCCTCTTGTTGTGGATGTTCTTTCACTTGACTGTTAGACATATTTTCTACCTCCCACTGAGTTTGCACTGCTACGTCCTCAAGATCCTTGGCGAGGTCGTCAATCTCAACTAGTGCTCGGTTAAATTCGTCGACCAAAGGTGAGTTGAAAGGCTGGAAGGCTGATTTGATGACATCAACGATGTCACAACTATGCTTTTGAACAACTCTGAGCAGAGTAGCCAGTGCTTTACGGAGCTTTTCGTTCTCCGAATCCATGGCTACATCAAACACAGTGTTGAATTAGTTAACACCGACTACAATTTACGTATCTTATACAAACTACTGAATCGAAGGGATTCCAAACTATGAGTACACAGTTCAAATGAACCCTTAATCAATGTACATTGCATCTATGTGAACCTGTTATAAATTTGCAGATTAGGTTACCATGGTCGCATAAAAAATTAATGTTGAGTAATTTGAATCTGGACAGAACCGAATCATGTGGGACGAACAACCCCCCAAACCCGAAATGGATCCCCCAAAACCAGTCTAAATTTAAGCATCCGGACACAACAATAAGCCATTGATGCATGAAATTGAAGCGCATTATTTAGAAAGCTCCAGATCGTAAACCCTAAACATCCCACAAACCCTAATCCATGCCCCCAAATACGAACAATAAAATACGGTAATGATTCAGTACTAAAGAAAAAGGATTTGTGTAGTTCGTACCTCGCTCTTCGCGGATCTGGCTCGGTGGACCGAATCGAAGACGAAGACGACGGCGGCGACGAGCTTCTCTTCCTTTTGCCGGCTGCCTTCGACGAAGTCGGCGGACGACGAAGCCTTTTGCCGATGGCGACTCTCCGGCGACGAACAGGGGGAAGCTGGCTTGGATCTTGGGTTGCGGTGGGTCGCGCGGCCTCGGTTCGAAGGGGTGAGAGCTCTACGCCGATAGACCCGCCTCCGCACGGCCGCTTCTCGCCCTCCTGCCTCGATGCCGGCGGCGAAGCGCGCCGGATCGAGGGCTCGGCCCCGGAAGATGCAGTCGCCAGCGCGGGGTAGGAGGACGCGGAAGTTTCCTCGCGGCGGCTGGTGGACGAGCAGCGGGGATAGCGCACTCCCAGAGCCCTCCACATTTAGAGTGCCTGCCACATCCTCTATAATTTAGAGGACGCTATAGAGTCTCTTGCTGGAGCCGTAGGGGACCTGACAGTCCTCTATATTTAGAGGACAGGACCCTTTACAGGGTACTGTTGGAGACAGCCTTAGGGAAGCAAACACATGAGAGAGGTAAGGTCAACAAATGAATGACGACAAGAGAAGAATTTTGTTTCCTTTCTTTTAACAAGAGAATACACCACTAACGGAGTTTAGGAGTTAAACAGGACTAAAATGCATCAAGTTAAATGATATTTTGATTTTAGAGCCAAGATTTGAGGGGTCTAACGGATGTATAAAAGGGTCGGGCCAAATACGAGATCGACAATAATATTTAGACAAGACTTGATTTGGTAAATTCTCTAGAGTTAAATGAATTTTTACCTGTTATTTATATCTGAAGTTTGGATCTAGGCGAGAAACGACAGACCGAAATAAACTGGTTTCGGCATCAATAATTTGCACTGCGATTTGACTGAAATTAGTCGAAACCATATCTGCTAATGTATACTCGATTTCGTCGCCAAAATAGTGTGCTGAAGGATAAATTGGATCATAACTGTCGGAGAGGAAATTCCCCGGCCGGGTGGCGGAACGCACCCGCCCTAAATTCTAAGATGAGGAGGGGGCCTAAGAGTTTTGCATGCTAGGTGGATTCGGGATGAACACAAGTGCACACAAGGGATTATAGTGGTTCAGGCCGCTAGAGCGTAAAACCCTACCTCCACTGTGTGTATGTATTGAGTGTGTAAGCCTGTGAGCTTGTAAGCTTGAGAGCTTGAGTCGAGTCTGAGGGTCTAAGAGTCTAAGTTGGTCTGCCTTGTAACATTGTGTGTCTTCTCTTTTATAGCTCAAGGGAGGCACATACAAGGATGCCGAACCCCGACATATGGGCCCAGGAGCATAACGGAAGGAAAACATTCTAGGAGTAACTAATGCAAGTAGCACCTGAGCAATATCCTGACGCCATGTTGACCGCAGTCGCGCAGTATTGATATGTGGCGGCCGCTTCCTTGGTAACATGCGAGTAATGATGAGCGTAGTGCACGCGGCAGTATGGGCATGTCGCCTGCCAATGGAACGGACAGGCACGCCGTCTGTAGAATGGAAGGTCACCGCCTGCCAGCGGAATGGGCAGGTCGCCGCTTGCCAGTGGAATGGACAAGTCTCATTAAATGCAGAGGCGGCACATCGTCTGCCAGTGGAATGGACAGGCGGCGCGCCTTACTCGCAATAAATGCAGAGGCTGCGTAGCCCATAGGCCTTACGTCAGGCTCCGCCCGTTGGCTTACGTCACGTGCAGTAGGCCACATGGCAGCATCGGGTCTCCGCTTGGACGGGGAGCAGGAGTGTATGCGGACAGGTCCGCACCAGACTAGGTCTAGACACGTGTCGGTATCGGACCCCCGCCTAGGCCTTGTTCAAGGCCCGTGTATGTTCTGTCCTGGGACCTTGGGACCCCATTGTGGGCGGCCCGGACCCCATACGGGAGGGTCCGGATCCCATTCTATGGGTCCGACCTGCACACGTGGCGGTCCTAGACCAACCTTGGAGGTCGGGACTGCATATCCAGGGGTCCGGCGCTCTCCCATGGGGGTCCTGACTCACCATTGATGCCTTGGAGTATATCACCTTCTCTGGACACGTGGCGGCTCTGGACCCACCCATGTGGTGGAGTCAGGCGCTGCTGTGGACCCAGAGTAGTCGCCCGTGACTGGGGCGAATCGTGGCCTGGTCCCACACACAGCACCTTTACCACGCGACTAAGAGATAGCCGCGTGGGCACTGCGTCTTTATATAGTAGTAAGGGGTACCCTAGTTTCAGGGTACCGACAGTGGCCCCCGAGCCCACCTTAGGAGAGGATGCGAGCCTGCAGGTGGGGCCAAAACTTGTACTTCATGTCAACACGGCATAACCGGTGATTGGGGCACCATTTTAGCACGCCTGATGACGCACCACATTAATTCAGCGCATCTGTCGATGCACGCGCAGTCAATCCGCCTTCGGTCACGTCAACTGCCATATCTGTCCCCGCGGCTGACTGACCCATGGCCCCATGTCTGGCGGTTCCATCGGGCCACGCTCGGGGCGCCTCGTTGCCGCCACCTTGGTTTAAAAAATATCTCTCTGCAGCGGCCCCGAAGCGGTGCGCGATCGCGCGCGGCGGTTCGCTCCCCGCGTGATGGTTCGCTTCTTCCGCACTCGGAGACCGGCACACCAGCTGTATGACTTGTGGACCAGGTCCCTCGAGTCAGAGACTAGGCCACTTGGGCGCTAGGTTCGCATCGGACAGGATTCCCTGCAGCATCTTGGGGCACGAGCGGGAGAGTTTCCTTGAAAAAGGGATTCACCCCGCGTGCAGCAGTTACGCATTCGCATTCTCTCCCAATCACTGTGCCCTTTTGCCTTCGAGCTCTCTGCGCCCCTTTGCATTCGCGCTCTCCTGCACTACACCCGCGTCGCCGCCGACGCCATGACTTCACTTGGCCATCCCGACCGCTTCTAGTCTGAGGCGGCACTCAATCTAGCACGCGGCCTGCTCGGGTGGAGCGCGTCGGGGCTCGTCGGAAGAATCTGCGACGGTGCGGTCCCCGTCGGCGACCTCGCCGCCCAGGAGTTCGTTTTGTTCATCTCCTACATCTCCTGCGGGTTGGCGCTGCCAATCTCGCCTTTCTTCCTGCTGTTGTTGGAGGAGTTCGGGCTCCAGCTTCAGCACCTTACACCCCACTCCATCCTCCAAGCGGCCATCTTCGTCGACCTCTGCGAGATGTTCGTGGGGTGGCCCCCTGCACTTCCCTCTTTCGCCATTTATTCATGTAGGTGAAGTCCGGGAAGGCCAAGGATCATCTCGGTGCCTACTACTTCCAGACAAGGCCGGATTCAGCTGTGGCCTACATCTCCACCCTTGGCGGCATGAGGTGGGAAAACTGGCGCAATGACTGGGTGATCGTCAGCGCCGAGGCCAACGACCACCTCGCGCTGCCGAGCGACGGGCCAACACTAGACCGGAAGCAATGGAGGGCCAAGCTGTCCCTTGCGCCAGAGCTCCTGCCCATGTTGGACAGGATCAAGGGCTTGACAGCCGATGGTCTGACCTCGATGCACGTGGTCGGCGATTTCCTGAAGTGTTGGGTCATGCCGCTGCAGAGGAGGTCGTGTCTGTGCTTGTCACACCCGGATTTCGGGGGCACCAAGACCCGGGCGCGAACATAAACACCAGGTATGCTGGGACCAAGTCTCACACATATGATGTATAGTGGCACAGGATCGAATGTCACATCTTTATATATAACAGAAGTTCTATACAAAATAAATAATTACATTATAAGGAGACAACGGTCCAGCAACCCAAAGTTGACTGGGAGACGACGGCCTAGATCTCTCACGAACACTTCACAGCATCCTCCATGCGCCTCATCCGGCGGTACCTGTTCTTGACCTGTGGGGGGGGTGTGAGACAGCAAGAGTGAGCTCACATACGTTCATCGCTCAACAAGTTGTGGGGAATAATGTGCATGAACTCGCCAAAGGTGGGAGCTCACATGAAGTGTAAGGCTTACCAAAGAAGATGGTTAGAGCTGAGCATTGCTTTTAAAGTTGGTCAAAATTTTATTAGCAGTTACTAAGTATAAGTAAATACCAACCCAGTTAATAGTAGAACAAAAGTAACAACTTCACCTGCGATGCAATGCATATGACAAATTGAGTTTAAGTTCCATAATTTAATCATGTGAGGGTCCGAGCCGCTCTTGACCGTGAGCACGGCTAGTATACTAGTTTTACACTCTGCAGAGGTTGCGCATCTTTACCCACAAGTCGTGTATCCCATGTCGCCAGGGTTTGCAAGGCCCTTAGACACTACCGAGGTGAATGGCTAGGGATCCACTACGAGGCCTTTACAAAGTTCCACTAGCTTCCGAAAACCCGCTACAGTTTATAGGAAGTTCCAATGCAGGAATCCCTTGCAGGACCGCCATCGCAGCAAAATCCTCCCGAGGGCCTCCCTACACTGACCACTCCCCTACTGCCCTTGCCCCTTTCGGGTAAGGTAGTCTTCCACTAGCTTTCCTAATTAATCAGCCAAGGGGTCCCATTCCTCCCTTGTGGTAGCACTGTTTTCCCGGGTGGTCGCTCCATGTTCCAATTAACATAATGATCTTATCATGAACAGTAATAATAAACATATAATAAAAGTGTGATCATGAATAATATACCTTCATACCCAAAACCACATAAAGCACTAGCAAGTACTACCCAAAAAGTTCAGTGGTAAACAAGGTATAAAGATAGACAAACTAGGGTAACCTATTGGGTCCCATCAAAATTAACCTATGCAGATCATTATGATTAATCAGAACATGGCTGGGTAAAAAGAAGTGATCAAGGGCACAACTTGCCTGGGTCTTGAGATTCCAGGTACCAGGATGATCTTCAGATGACACGTGTCCTCACTGCTAAACGTAGCAATACAAACAAACATGGTATAGGCAAATTTAACATCACACCAAACATAAGAATAAACTATATAAAAATAATCTACGCGTCGTAACGAGATCGTAGAAACAAGAATCACTAAATTTGGAGTTGTAGATTTTAAGTTATGAATTTCCAAAGATTTTATGCATTTAATATAGGGTTAAGTGAGAAATAAATTTTAGTGTGTACTTTATGTAAAAACAGTGGTACAAATGGATAGACAATAATATTATGAAAATTTAGGAACAGGAATGGACCAATTTGGAGTTCATATGCATTTTCTATGAATTAAACAAATTCTAGCATTTATTTTTGTATTAAAAATCATTTTCTAATTCCTTTTACTGAATTTCTAATTTTCTGGACTGGGCGTCAAATAAAAAGAAACTCAGGGGCCACAGCGTAAGTTTCCCCTGACTCAACGAACAGTGAGCGAGGACGGCGGGTTGAATAAGAAAAACTGCAGGGGCTCTTTATGAAGTTTGCCACGCGAAGGGGTATCGTGCGCTATCGACCGCCCGATCTGTTTTTGATGGCCCAGATTAGACGCAAGCCATAGCGAATCGGTACATAACCCTGATCCTCGGATCAGAGATCGACGGTCTCGATTTAATGAAGCCCAGATCCGATCCCCACCATCGGATCTCCAATCTACGGTCATGACCCAATACGGCAAAACCTTACGCGCTGTTTGATCCCAGCCGTTCATCTTGCGATCAACGGCGCACGGCATTCCTCCTTCCTCCAACCAGCTGCCCGGCAACACAGAGCGCGCCCGCGGCGGCGTTAACGCCGGCGAACACAACCCCGCGCTCCCGTTCCCCCATTTCCCAATTCATCGCCGCTACACAATGCGCGATGCACAACGAAGACAAGGATGGGCTTGTTACCGGTGTTCGATGCCACGGCGACTCTGGCCACGACGAAGAGCGGACCGTGGCGGAGAATCGAAGTGCGACGAGCGATTGCTCGAATCCCAGGGGTGCTCGGATCAAATTGACGGCATAAACGGTTCCGCCCTGAGCCGCCGAAGCTCCCCAATGCCACGGCCCGATCACTGGAGTGCACAATCGAGCTAGCCTCGACGTCGACGCTGTGACCTTTTCTCTCTCTCTCTCTCCCCGCCTATGGTTCAATTGGTGCCTGGGTACTTGGCGAGATGGATGAGGGAGCTGGAGCAGTCGGGTTATATAGGGATGGGGCGAGTCCGAGCTCAAGAATCGCGAGGATCCGCAACGACCCGATCTTCACGGCGATGAACGCGCGATGCTCAGTTGGGGAAGACGACCGACGCACTGACGACCCGGGGCCACCTAACGGCGAGTGTGAGGGAGTGCTTGGTGAAAACGGTGTGCGGCTGGCAGAGTGGGGCCCACTCGTAAGTGGCCGCGCGCGGGGAGGTGAATCTGAGCAGCGGGGCCCGCGTGTCATTGGCCCAGAGAAGCAGAGCGCGGGCGTAATGGGCCGGCGCAGGGAGTCTCCAGTGGGCCGAAACAAGGGAGATTTGGCCCAGGTGCGTTTTTTCCTATTTTGTTTTTCTTTTTCTTTTATAATTTCTGTTTTATTTCCAAATTAAAACTCAAACTAAATTCAAATTATGGTTTTTAATTTCCAGATTTCAAACATCAAATCAAATTCTAATTATTCTATTGCCTGCACTGAAATTATTTATTTATTATTTTCTATATTGTGTAAAAGAATAACTTTATCAAAATTTCCTTTCCTATTTCAATTTCAAATCAAACCAAGTTTTAAATTCTAAATTTCAAGTTTATGCACAAGATAAACTTTCTCATGATGCACAATTACTACATAGTATTTCTTCATTTATTTTATTATTATATTAACTAAGTAATGTTTTCAACATGAAGTACACACACCATATTATAGCAATATATTATTATTTGAGTGTGTAGTAGAGTTAAAGGTATATTCAAAAAAAATTCTTCCCTTTGTTTTGATAGAACATTTTTCCAATGTCTAATCTTTATTATGATTTATTCTAACCATAGTTATTTTATTAAGATCATTTACCTTTTAAAAAAATAAGAATGAATTATAAAGTTTAATTATTTATCAAGGGGTACTTTGCTCAGATTTCTTCTTCCAATCCCAAATTCAGAATTTGGGTGTTACAAATCCTACCCCCCTTAAAAATAATCTCGTCCTCGAGATTAGTAATAAAAGGGATGTCTACTCATATTGTTCTCGAAACGTATGCACAAACAAAGAAATCTCAGCATGAGGTATAATTCTTTAACAAAACATAGGGTCAATAGACCTTATTGTTCCTTCTAAAATAATATCATATCATCTACTAACTAAAGTATCATCTAGATCTTACAAATCATCATAATTTATATCTATGTAGCTTGGTGGAGCTGGTGGTGGTGGTGGAGGTTGTTGTTGTTGTTGTCTCTCCAACCGTGCTTGCCTTATTTCTTGGCGGGCCTGACGTATTTCCTCGCGTTGTTGTCTTATCTGATTTTGCATCTCGGTCACCAGGTCTGTTAATTGTTGTATTACCAGTCTTTGGGTAGCAACCACTTGATCGATCTCAACAGGTGGAGGATTTGGAGGATTCATTTCTGTTTGTTGTTACGTGATAATCTTTCCTTTCCTGGTGTTGACCATGAAAGTTAGAAGCATATGGTAATAGTTTTGCAAAGGAAATTATTCAATAGGCGGAATGAATAAGCTAGTAGCTGGTTATAATCTAAAGATTCTTTGGTAGGGCTTAATCTTTGTTTTATGTCCAGATTGGGGTAACCAATCATACAAGGTGAATATCCAAGGGTAAGATAGAATCTGTCAAGATGAGAGATATATATGGGTGAGATAGACTACATGATGTAGGTCAAAATCTGGTTTGATGTCAGGTGGTGGTTGATAGATTATGCAATCCATTAAGACTCTATTGATCGGGTAAGTTATGTAACTTGTTATATAGGTCGAGTTGTTGTGTATGGCCAAGTTGTTATAAGTCTCCAAATTAGGCTTAAGTGATTTAGGAGTATGGACATATCTTGTGTACCTGCATTAAGTAACTCACACTAGATTAGACCATATTAAATTAGCTATGATCTAGATTAGACTAGTTTAAGTTAGATAGATTTATCAGGGTAAGATATATCTTGTTAGGATATGTTAGAATCTTTTGAGATAGGATGGGGTATACGGTGTAGGTAGGTCAGAAGCTCTATTAGGTTAACACAGAGGGATTATGCAACTATCGGATGGGTAAGGTGGTTGCATATGTATATGGTCAAGTTAATCTAGGGCATCAATTTAGCTTAAATCATTTTTATAGGAGTGAGGTCTAATCCATTTCACTAGTACTAACTAATTTATTAAATAACTCACTTTTAGATTGGGTCATATTTAGATTAGATAGAATCTGGATTAGGTTGGATATAACTAGATTAGACTAGATAATATCTAATTACTTTGGATTAGATCTTGGTTGTTACTAGGGTGAGGTAAATATGCTTATTAGGACAGGATGAATCCATAAAGATAAGATAGAATCTTTTGAGACCAGTTAGATCTATTAGGATGAGATAAGTAAAGTGGTTAGGATAAGATGAATCCTTCAAGATAAGATAAATCTATTAAGATAAGAGAAAACCTCTTAAGATAAGATGGATCTATATACATTAGGATAAGTTAAGACCTTTTGAGATAAGATAGATATATGAGTGTAGGATAGAATCTCTTAAGATGAGATGAATCTATTAAGATAAGGGAGAATCTTTAAGATAAGATGGGTATTGTTAGGCTAGTTACTTTATTGAAGGATAATTTAGTTTGTCTAGTTATTTTATAAATATATTTTTATACCTATGTGTATATGCAGATGCAATTGTGGACATTACTCCACAACCCATCACACTCAATCAAAGATCCAAATCAGACAGATATCATAAGAACAAACATTCAAATACATAAACACTTATAAAAATAGTTTTGTTTTTGTTCCTAGGATTAGGTCTCCTATTCCTAAAGTCGCTTTAGGTACGGATTTCAAGTGTGAAATCCAAGTTTGTCTTTAGAAAGAAAAGGTAAGAATAATCAGAGTAAAGCGGAAATAGATGAGAAAAGATTAAGAGAAGTTTAGAAAAGATCAGAGTAGCAAAGGTAAGTAGATAGTGGTTGTCCAGTTCTATCTAGGTTTCGTCCTACAGTCAACATTCCTCTGATACCACTTCTGTCACACCCGGATTTCGGGGGCACCAAGACCCGGGCGCGAACATAATCACCAGGTATGCTGGGACCAAGTCTCACACATATGATGTATAGTGGCACAGGATCGAATGTCACATCTTTATTTATAACAGGAGTTCTATACAAAATAAATAATTACATTATAAGGAGACAACGGTCCAGCAACCCAAAGTTGACTGGGAGACGACGGCCTAGATCTCTCACGAACACTTCACAGCATCCTCCATGCGCCTCATCCGGCGGTACCTGTTCTTGACCTGTGGGGGGGGGGGTGTGAGACAGCAAGAGTGAGCTCACATACGTTCATCGCTCAACAAGTTGTGGGGAATAATGTGCATGAACTCGCCAAAGGTGGGAGCTCACGTGAAGTGTAAGGCTTACCAAAGAAGATGGTTAGAGCTGAGCATTGCTTTTAAAGTTGGTCAAAATTTTATTAGCAGTTACTAAGTATAAGTAAATACCAACCCAGTTAATAGTAGAACAAAAGTAACAACTTCACCTGCGATGCAATGCATATGACAAATTGAGTTTAAGTTCCATAATTTAATCATGTGAGGGTCCGAGCCGCTCTTGACCGTGAGCACGGCTAGTATACTAGTTTTACACTCTGCAGAGGTTGCGCATCTTTACCCACAAGTCGTGTATCCCATGTCGCCAGGGTTTGCAAGGCCCTTAGACACTACCGAGGTGAATGGCTAGGGATCCACTACGAGGCCTTTACAAAGTTCCACTAGCTTCCGAAAACCCGCTACAGTTTATAGGAAGTTCCAATGCAGGAATCCCTTGCAGGACCGCCATCGCAGCAAAATCCTCCCGAGGGCCTCCCTACACTGACCACTCCCCTACTGCCCTTGCCCCTTTCGGGTAAGGTAGTCTTCCACTAGCTTTCCTAATTAATCAGCCAAGGGGTCCCATTCCTCCCTTGTGGTAGCACTGTTTTCCCGGGTGGTCGCTCCATGTTCCAATTAACATAATGATCTTATCATGAACAGTAATAATAAACATATAATAAAAGTGTGATCATGAATAATATACCTTCATACCCAAAACCACATAAAGCACTAGCAAGTACTACCCAAAAAGTTCAGTGGTAAACAAGGTATAAAGATAGACAAACTAGGGTAACCTATTGGGTCCCATCAAAATTAACCTATGCAGATCATTATGATTAATCAGAACATGGCTGGGTAAAAAGAAGTGATCAAGGGCACAACTTGCCTGGGCCTTGAGATTCCAGGTACCAGGATGATCTTCAGATGACACGTGTCCTCACTGCTAAACGTAGCAATACAGACAAACATGGTATAGGCAAATTTAACATCACACCAAACATAAGAATAAACTATATAAAAATAATCTACGCGTCGTAACGAGATCGTAGAAACAAGAATCACTAAATTTGGAGTTGTAGATTTTAAGTTATGAATTTCCAAAGATTTTATGCATTTAATATAGGGTTAAGTGAGAAATAAATTTTAGTGTGTACTTTATGTAAAAACAGTGGTACAAATGGATAGACAATAATATTATGAAAATTTAGGAACAGGAATGGACCAATTTGGAGTTCATATGCATTTTCTATGAATTAAACAAATTCTAGCATTTATTTTTGTATTAAAAATCATTTTCTAATTCCTTTTACTGAATTTCTAATTTTCTGGACTGGGCGTCAAATAAAAAGAAACTCAGGGGCCACAGCGTAAGTTTCCCCTGACTCAACGAACAGTGAGCGAGGACGGCGGGTTGAATAAGAAAAACTGCAGGGGCTCTTTATGAAGTTTGCCACGCGAAGGGGTATCGTGCGCTATCGACCGCCCGATCTGTTTTTGATGGCCCAGATTAGACGCAAGCCATAGCGAATCGGTACATAACCCTGATCCTCGGATCAGAGATCGACGGTCTCGATTTAATGAAGCCAAGATCCGATCCCCACCATCGGATCTCCAATCTACGGTCATGACCCAATACGGCAAAACCTTACGCGCTGTTTGATCCCAGCCGTTCATCTTGCGATCAACGGCGCACGGCATTCCTCCTTCCTCCAACCAGCTGCCCGGCAACACAGAGCGCGCCCGCGGCGGCGTTAACGCCGGCGAACACAACCCCGCGCTCCCGTTCCCCCATTTCCCAATTCATCGCCGCTACACAATGCGCGATGCACAACGAAGACAAGGATGGGCTTGTTACCGGTGTTCGATGCCACGGCGACTCTGGCCACGACGAAGAGCGGACCGTGGCGGAGAATCGAAGTGCGACGAGCGATTGCTCGAATCCCAGGGGTGCTCGAATCAAATTGACGGCATAAACGGTTCCGCCCTGAGCCGCCGAAGCTCCCCAATGCCACGGCCCGATCACTGGAGTGCACAATCGAGCTAGCCTCGACGTCGGCGCTGTGACCTTTTCTCTCTCTCTCTCCCCGCCTATGGTTCAATTGGTGCCTGGGTACTTGGCGAGATGGATGAGGGAGCTGGAGCAGTCGGGTTATATAGGGATGGGGCGAGTCCGAGCTCAAGAATCGCGTGGATCTGCAACGACCCGATCTTCACGGCGATGAACGCGCGATGCTCAGTTGGGGAAGACGACCGACGCACTGACGACCCGGGGCCACCTAACGGCGAGTGTGAGGGAGTGCTTGGTGAAAACGGTGTGCGGCTGGCAGAGTGGGGCCCACTCGTAAGTGGCCGCGCGCGGGGAGGTGAATCTGAGCAGCGGGGCCCGCGTGTCATTGGCCCAGAGAAGCAGAGCGCGGGCGTAATGGGCCGGCGCAGGGAGTCTCCAGTGGGCCGAAACAAGGGAGATTTGGCCCAGGTGCGTTTTTTTTCCTATTTTTGTTTTTCTTTTTCTTTTATAATTTCTGTTTTATTTCCAAATTAAAACTCAAACTAAATTCAAATTATGGTTTTTAATTTCCAGATTTCAAACATCAAATCAAATTCTAATTATTCTATTGCCTGCACTGAAATTATTTATTTATTATTTTCTATATTGTGTAAAAGAATAACTTTATCAAAATTTCCTTTCCTATTTCAATTTCAAATCAAACCAAGTTTTAAATTCTAAATTTCAAGTTTATGCACAAGATAAACTTTCTCATGATGCACAATTACTACATAGTATTTCTTCATTTATTTTATTATTATATTAACTAAGTAATGTTTTCAACATGAAGTACACACACCATATTATAGCAATATATTATTATTTGAGTGTGTAGTAGAGTTAAAGGTATATTCAAAAAAAAATTCTTCCCTTTGTTTTGATAGAACATTTTTCCAATGTCTAATCTTTATTATGATTTATTCTAACCATAGTTATTTTATTAAGATCATTTACCTTTTAAAAAAAATAAGAATAAATTATAAAGTTTAATTATTTATCAAGGGGTACTTTGCTCAGATTTCTTCTTCCAATCCCAAATTCAGAATTTGGGTGTTACAGTGCTGCTGGTTTACCGGCCCGAATGACATCGGCAGGATCCAGCGTGGGCCGGGCACTGATCTGTCTTGGGAGGAGCTGGAACTCTTGGTGAAGGGGATTACTGGTGAGTCCTTTGTCCCCAAATCTTTGATACTCCCCCAGGACATCCCGGTGCTGTGTGATGATCCAGGGCTGCAAAGGGCGGTCCTGGCCACGTTGCTGACCCTCGACGAGAGCGGCGTGGCAGTTCGTCAGACCGGCAGTCAGGACCCCCTCCATGGAATCCAGATCCCCGGTGTACCAGCTAGGGGTCTCTGGCCTGCCGGTGTGGCCCCCAGCGCTGGTCCCGCCATGGCAACTAGCTCTATGGACAGGGGCAAGGGACTTGCAAGCAGCTCTTCCACCCAGGTGGCACCGGGGGTCGGAGGAAGAGAGGCGACACCGGTTGCGTCGTGCCGACGGGTCGCTTGCTTCGGACCCCCCAGAAGCGTCAGAGGATAGCTGGTAGGGCCGAGGAGGCCGGCTCCTAGGCCCAGGGCGCGCAGAGGCACGTCAGTACTCTGCCACCACCACCATCGGGCCCGTCGCCACAACCACCACCACCACCATCGGTCCTGCCGCCACCACCACCACTTGGGGGTGATCTCCCCTAGGGGCAGCAGCAGCAACAACACCCACAGCAGCGACGGCAGCAGCAGCAACATCAGCCGCAGCAGCAGCAATAGCAACAGTAGTGGACGCCCTGCTTCCAGGGTCGCTGGAAGGTCCAGGGCCCCAAGTAAGTGTAGCCCCTTTTTCCCATGAGTCTAATTATCATGTCGATAGGTCTTAACCCATCGTCTGTTTGCCAGGGCTTCCTCCCCCTCTGCTCCCAAGGTCGCGCCTCCTCCGCCAGATACCATGACCGCCAGCGGGTCTGGCTCCCAGAAGCAGGCATCTGCTGGGAGTGGTGCCGACGGTCCGCCCCTAGCTGCTGCCACCGAGACAGCGCCATCGGGCTCCCATGCTCCAGCATGGGGTCTGGCAGCAGTGGTGTCAACACCAAGCGGCGTCGCAGCGGCGGCTGAGGTCCCAACTGCGTCGACGGCTACCACGGCCTCAACGACGGCGATGCCGTCGAGTACACCGTCGACAGCGGCAGAGGAGGTCCCAATCGCGCCCACTCCAGAGGAGACGGAGGTGGTTTTTGGGCGGCGACTCTGGTCTGGCACCGAGCCAGAAGCAGCTCCAGTTCCCCTCCCCCGGGTGTTGTCTCGTGCCCATCAGGCTCTTCATGATACCGAGGCGGCGATCTAGCGGGAATGGGAGGCACACGAATCTGAGCACCAGCGCCTCAGCGACTGGCGCACCCAACTAGAGGAGCGCACCAAGGCAGCGTCCCACCAGTTCGCCTTTGAGCAGTCCGAACTCACGTGGGACCGCAAAGACTACAAAAAGGACCTCCAATAGGTGTACACCAAGGAGCTGGAGGCGTCGTGATGGGAGAAGAGGCTGGCTAAGAGGGAGGAGGCCTTGAGCTAGAGGGAGGCTCTCACCACAGAGCTCCGAGCCAAGCTGAAGGCCCTGGACGCCCAGCGGGCCCAGCAAGTGGAGGCCATAGAAAAAATCAGAAAATGGGAGCAAGAGCTGGAGGCCAAGGACGGCGACATTGCCCTCACTGAGGAGAACCTCAAGGAGAAGGATGCATCCCTGGATAGGCAGGCGGTGGACCTCACCATGCGAGAGACAGACCTCACCTTCTAGGAGGAAATGCTCGAAAGGCGGGGCATGTTGTTGGCCGAGCACAAGCTGGAGGCGGAGAAGAAGGAAAAGGGGCTGGAGGAGCGGATCCAGCAGTTCCAGGCGGCGCAGGTAGCACTGGGCCCCTAGATGGTGGAGGCCACCAGGAAGGCTCTTGAAGACCTTCAGGCAGAGCATCGCACCAGGGTTCAGCGCATCGCCGCATGGGTCGGCGAGGCAAGCACGGCACTGGTGTCGCTAGGGATGAGTCCCATCCCGGTGTCAGAGCTGCCGACGTCCATCTCTGATGCGCTCTCGGTGCTAGACTCCACCGCCGACCGCCTCTGACGCCTGGACCAGATTCTTAGCGCCTGCCTAGAGACCGAAGGCGGCAGGCTCTGCCGGGCGGTGATCGAGTACATCTTGACATGCTTCCGGAGCCACAACCTGACCATATCCTCGGAGCCGGTGATCGCTGGTCTGGTGGCCGACACTGAAGACGCCACCCAGGAGGTCTTACAAGATACTGTGGCGCTGGTGGCCGAGCGCTTCCAGCGGGATCCTGCTGATGACGAGTAGTCCATTCTACAGAGACAAAACAAGGGTTCCACTGGAGAGCGGCTTGTAATAATTTTGGTTTTGTAAGATACTTTTGAGAACTATCAATCAAACAACACTTATCTGTATGCTATTTGTCCTCGTTGTGTGCATCGTTACCAACTTCTCCCTAGTACTTGCCCCCCTTGGGATGTAGGCTCGACGTGTCGAGGCTGGATACCAGTATACCTAAGAAAGAATTGGTGACCCGGCCCGCAGGAGATAGTCTCGACTGGGACCTGGACCTGTACACAGCTTGGCTAGGAGGTTTTAGTAGCGCACCCATAGGACCCCACCAACTGGTATCTTTAATCCTTTGATTCATGCAACAGGACCCGCAGGATTTAGCCTAGGGAGCCAAGTCGTGTGCCCAGACCCCCTGTGTCACAGCTCCAAATACTAGGACACCCACCACAGAGTGGTGGAGTGTGCAGGCTTAGGGTACAGGACCAGGCTAAGTGGCTACACAACTTCGGACCACCCCAGGAGACGAGTGTCCATTCTCTAGAACCGGACCCTAGGTTTCTGGACCCACAGGACTATAGTTCCAAATACTAGGGTATCTGTCACAGAGTGGTGGAGCATGCAGGCTTCGGGTACGGAACCAAGCTAAGAGGCTACACAGCTCCGGACCACCCCAGTAGACAAGTACCCATCTCCAGAACTGGCCCCTAGGCTACCGGACCCCCTGCCCTTATAGAGGGGTCCTAAACTGCAAGCCTGGCTACTCAATTCGGATGTCATTATACCAGTAAGGGTGGGAGGTTGTATGGGTGGGTTAGATAAAAAATAACAGTTGTAAACTGAAGCAGATTAAAACCATCACAAAAGCAAATATGGGGGGTGAATCTTCTTCCTTATAACCTGATATACATGAGTGTAGGCCAACAGACCGGGTTTATGAGGGTGGACCTCATCGGATTGACGTAAGTATATGCGCAACCTAGATACAAAGGAAGAAAATTGAATTCCCTAGTGTTGCCTTTATGGGAAAAACTAACGGAGATGCTCTATGTTCCAGGGATAGGGAAGAGGCACTCCTTCAGGTGTAGCAAGGCGGACACACCTGGGTCGGCTTATTTCCGTCACCTTGAAGAGTCCCTCCTAGCTGGGGGAGAGTTTGTGGAGCCCTTCTCGGTTCAGTACTTGCCTTAGGACCAGGTCCCCGACCCTGAGCTCCCTACTATGCATGAACCATTGGTGGTAGCGCCTGAGTGCCTGGTTGTACCGTGCATTTCGGATTGCCGCTCGCCATCTGCGCTCGTCGATGAAGTCCACGTCCTCACGTCGTAGCTATTCCTGGATAGACTCATCGAAAGCTTGGACCCGTGGGGAGCCCATAATGATTTCTAGGGGAAGGCAGGCTTCGGCCCCATAGACCAGGAAGAACGGGGTCTCCCCGGTAGCTCGGCTAGGTGTGGTCCGGTTCCCCCATAGCACGGACGGAAGCTCGTTGACTCAATTTGCACCATGCTTTTTCAAGCAGTTGTAGGTGCGTGTCTTGAGTCCCTTGAGGATCTCTACGTTTGCCCTCTCCGCCTGGCCGTTGCACTTGGGATGAGCCACAGACGCAAAAGCAGAGCTGGGTGCCGATGCCCTTGCAATACTCCGGGAAGAGCCAACTTGTAAATTGGGTCCCGTTGTCTGTAATGACACGGCTTGGGACCCTAAATCTACAGACAATCGACCTGAGGAAAGCGATAGCAGCATCCTAGGTGATATTGACCATAGGGGTGGCCTCTGGACACTTTGTGAACTTGTCGATGGCGACGAAGAGGAAGCGGTACTCGCCGACGGCCCTAGGGAATGGTCCCAGGATATCCACCCCCCATACGGCGAATGGCCAGGAGGGTGGAATCATCTGCAGAGCCTGAGCTGGTGTGTGTATCTGCTTTGCATGGAACTGGCAAGCCTTGCAGGACTTTACCATCTCAGCTGCATCCTGGAGGGCGGTTGGCCAGTAGAAACCATGACGGATGGCCTTACCGACCAGCGTGCGGGATGAGGAATGACTTCTGCACTCTCCTCCATGGATCTCCATGAGCAACTCACGACCCTCCTCCTGGGTGATGCACCGCATGAGAATGTCGTTGGCACCATGACGGTAGAGATCCCCTTCCACCACCACATATCGTTTAGCCAACCGCACTATGCGCTCTGCGGACACATGGTCTTCAGGAAGGATATTTTCCTTCAGGTAGTCCCAGATCTCGGAGATCCATGCATCAGGACCACTCTGAGTTATTGGCTGTGGCGCTAAGAGGTTGGCAGAACCCCCTATAGCACACACAGTCTTCGGTGGGTTTTGTAGATGGGACGCCATCGGGACCACTAGCTTTGAGGTGCTAGACTCGCCTCCTTCGCCCAGCTCAGCAGGCTAGGCGGTGGGTCTCAGCAGCCGTCTTTCGAAGATGCCCTCGAGCACGGGTGCCCAAATTGATGCCCTCGTGGAGAGTTCATCTGCTGCTGAGTTGTCAGCCTGAGGAACATGTTACAGTTCTAGGGCCATGAAGTCCTTCTCCAGCTTCCTTACGTGGAGGAGGTAGGCTGCGAGCCTGGGCTCATTGCAGCTACATTCCCCGCGGACTTGCTTGATGATCAGCTGGGAGTCCCCCTTTACGAGCAGCTGGCGGATCCCCAGGGATAGGGCGGCCGACAAGCCAAAGATCAATGCTTCGTACTCTGTCATATTGTTGGTGGCCTTGAACTCAAGGTGCACCATGTACCTCACTTGATCTCCGCCTAGGTCGATGAGGACCACCCCAGCCTCGCCAACTTGCTGACGGGCGGATCCATTGAAGAAGAGCGTCCAGTGAGGCTCAGTGAAGACCGAACACCTAGGCTCCACTGGTGTGGAGTCCGAATCAGGATCTAGACCCCCAGGAGCGCTTGGGGGAGGTGTCCACTCCACGATGAAGTCAGCCAGGACCTGGCTCTTAACGGTGTGGTGAGGCTGGAAGTCCAGCTAGAATTCAGCGAGCTCCGCGGCCCACTTGGTGATGTTGCCTGTGGCGTTAGAGTTGTGGAGGATGGCCCTTAACGGAAAGGACGTCACCACCACGACCCTTTGTGCCTGGAAATAGTGGCGCGGCCTCCTAAACGCAACAAATACAGCATAGAGAAGTTTGTGCGTCTCAAGGTACCTGGCCTTTGCTTCATGGAGGACCTCGCTGACGTAGTAGACCGGCCTCTATATGGTCCGAACCCCTACGGTTGGCCCCGGGACCTCAAGGTCCGAGGCGGTCGGACCACCATCTTCTCCTAGGGGAACCTGCTGACTCCCTTGGGAATGTTGCTCCGTCCTTTCGATGACCAGCACCATGCTCACAGCCTCAGTAGCCGCTGCAATGTACAGGTATAGTGGCTCACCTGGCTCCAGAGCTACCAGTATCGGCAGGGACACAAGGTGCTGCTTCAACTCTTGAAAGGCTTGTTCTGCCTCTTCGGTCCAAGAGAATGGGCCAGACTTCCACAACAGCTTGAAGAAGGGTAGCGCCCTCTTAGCCAGCCTTGAAATGAAGCGGCTAAGGGCGGCTAATGACCCTGTAAGCTTCTGGACGTCCTTGATACGGGCTGGAGGCCTCATCGCCTCAATCACTCTGATCTTCTCCGGGTTTGCTTCAATGCCCCGGTGCGAGACCAGGAATCCTAGCAACTTCCCAGCGGAGACACCAAAGACGCATTTGTCTGGGTTCAGCTTCGTGTGTGTCGCCCACAGCTTGTCAAAGACCAGGGTCAGGTCTTCCACCAGAGTCGACCCCCTCTTAGTCTTGACCACGATGTCATCGACATATATCTCTATCCTGTCCCTAATTAGGTCCCCGAAGGCCTTACTCATTGCCCGTACAAATGTTGGCAAGGCGTTTTTCAGAACGTAGGGCATTACAACATAGCAGTAAAGCTCATCCACTGTTACAAAAGCAGTATGCTTCCTATCTTCCCTAGCCATCTGGATCTAATGGAAACCAGAGTAGGCATCTACAAAGGACAAGAGGTCGCACCCGAAAGTAGAATCCACGATTTGATCTATGCGTGGAAGCGGATACGGGTCCTTGGGACAAGCCTTATTAAGGCTGGTATAGTCGATGCACATCCGGAGCTTCCCATTTGCCTTTGGAACGATGACTAGGTTGGCTAGCCACACAGGGTGATGGACCACTTCGATAAAGCCTGCGTCTAGCAGCTTCTAGACCTCCTGACGGATGAAGTACTGTCTCTCAATGGACTGTCTCCGAGGCTTCTGACTCACCGGTTTGGCGTCAGGGTGGATCTTCATATGGTGCTCAATCACCTCCCTAGGGATCCCAGGCATCTGCGATGGTTCCCTTGTGAAAACATTGACATTTGCCCAGAGGAAGGCGACGAGCGTGAGTTCCTATTTCTCCCCCAGATTTCCCGCGATGCGGGTGGTCTGGGAGGAGTCCGCGCCGACCTGGATGGTCTTGATGGGTCCGTCGTCTGCTCCGGACGGCTGCACCTTGGCAGGCGCCTTGGTACCGGAGGTCAAGGGGTCCTTTGCTCCATCATCCGGGCGAGCAGCTTCTGCCTCCAGGGTGTGCAGCTTCTCGACAGCCGCCACCGCAGCGGCGCGATCACCCCGCACGGTAAGGACCCCAGCTGGGGATGGCATCTTGAGGACCAAATACCCATAATGGGCAATGGCCATGAACCAATACAAGGTCGGCCTGCCAATGATGGCATTGAAGGGGAGGTTAACCTCCGCGACATCGAACTGGACGCTCTTTGTGCGGAAGTTTTCATCGGTCCCGAATGTTACCGGGAGTGCGATGCTCCCAAGGGGATACACCGGCTGTGGGCCCACTTCGGAGAATGGACGAGAGGGTCCCAGTCGGGACCCCAGGATCTGCAGCTGCTTGAATGCAGCATGGTTGATGACGTTGAGCCCGGCCCCACCGTCAATCAGGACATGGTGCAGCCGCATGTTGGCGATGACAGGGGCGGTGATGAGCGGTAGTATACCGGCCCCTACCATGTTGTCAGGGCAGTCGGATGCCCCAAAGGAGATAGTGGTGCTCCTCCACCGCTGATGTGGAGCAGCCTTCGGGACCCCCGGAACCGCCGAAAGGACCTCTCGGCATAGGGACTTGTCATTCCTATGGGAGGTGAGCTCCCAGCTCCCACCGTACAGCTTTTTGTGGCGGTCGCTCTCGCCACCGGAGTCGGAGTCTCAAGTGAAGACGTCCTTCAGGACCCCCTCAGGTGACTGATACCCGAGGTCCCATTCTCCCACGGCTACATCACCGTCGTCGACCCTCTCCTTGCTAGGCCGGCGACGAGGTGGGGAGCCATCCTTGGAAGCCTACTCGCACCGCTCGCCGATGCACTTCGCGAGCTTGATGATCTCGCGACACTCCGAGGCGCTGTGGCGACTGTTGGGGTGCATAGGGCATGAGCCGATGTTGCCTCCCTGCGGCCATGGGTGCTTGTTGCGCTCGTTCCGGCCCCCAATTGCAGTTGCGACGACCGGAGCAGTAGGCTGTGGCCTCTCATGGCCGCGGTTCTTCTTTTTCTTTTTGTCGTCCTGGGTGACGGCACCCGAGCCACCCGTCTAGGCAACCCTGGTCTGTGGTGCCGAGTGCCATGCACGGCCCTCGGCAGCTCTGGCACACTTGTCAGCCAGAGCGAAGAGTGTGGTGACAGTTTCCATGTCATGTGTGGCCAACTTCTCTAGCATCTTCTCATCACGTACCCCCTGGCAGAAAGCGGTGATGATGAAAGCATCAGAGATACGAGGTATAGTCCCCCATACCTTAGTGAAGCGGGAGATGAAAGCCCAGAGAGTTTCCCCGGGTTCCTGCCTCACTGCATGGAGGTGAGCCTCCACGCCATGTTGTTGATAAGCACTGGCGAAGTTCGCTGTGAACCACGCGCAGAGCTCTTCCCAGGAGTAGATCGATCCTGGGGTGAGGTTCATGAGCCAGGTCCGGGCTAGCCCAGACAAGGCTACATGGAAGTATGTTGCCATTACAGCAGTGTCTCCTCCTGCTGTCGTAATAGCGATGACGTATACCTGTAAGAATTCCGACGGGTTTGACGTACCGTCGTACTTTTTCGGCAGGTGTGGCTAGAACTTGGATGGCCAGGTCGCCGCGCGGAGGTGATCCGCTAGTGCGGCGCAGCCCACGCCGGCCAATGGGACACTCGCCTGAATTCGGGCACCCCTTGGAGTTTGCAGTGCGACCGCGGTGAAGTCTAGGTTAAGGTTGCAACCCTCGATGTCCTGCCGGCGCTCACGCGCCCTCTCTAGAGAGACTCGGGCATCCTTGCCCGCACGCCTACGGTTGAGTTCTGCCCGCAGGTCATCAGGCCTCTCCAGAGAGGCTGGAGCATCCTCTCCCGCACGCCTGCGGTTGAGCTCCGCCCGTAGGTCCTCAGTTGGTGCGGCCTTCACCGAGGATGAGCGCACTGATGCCGACGCCTCGTGCTGACACCGGAACGACCAAAGGCCTAGGCCTGGCCGAGCTAGATTGCGCCATGCCAAGGAGACGATCGACATCGTCACGCCACTGTTTCATGGCCCCCGGCGAGGCTGTGGAACTTGGAGGGTGGCGTAGCAACTCCCTGGCTGCAGACAATGCCCCAGGAGCAACCCCTGACGGAGCTCGGGATGTCTGTGCGGGCGTGCTGCTGTGCGCACAGCAGCAGCACCAGGGGCAGGGTGGTTGGAGCTTCATGGCATGGAAGATGCAGCTTCTTCCTCCATCAGGAAGTCCTCAGAAGTCAAGCCATGGAGCTCGACGATCTGAACCATCGTGTCGAGAAGAAAAGCAGGCGAAAAACCTAAAGCCATGTCCCCTACCTAGCACGCCAAATGTGGGAGAGGAAATTCCCCGGCCGGGTGGCGGAACACACCCGCCCTAAATCCTAAGATGAGGAGGGGGCCTAAGCGTTTTGCCTGCTAGGTGGATTCGGGATGAACACAAGTGCACACAAGGGATTATAGTGGTTCAGGCCGTCGGAGCGTAAAACCCTACCTCCACTGTGTATGTATTGAGTGTGTAAGCCTGTGAGCTTGTAAGCTTGAGAGCTTGAGTCGAGTCTGAGGGTCTAAGAGTCTAAGTTGGTATGCCTTGTAACGTTGTGTGCCTTCCCTTTTATAGCTCAAGGGAGGCACATACAAGGATGCTGAACCCCAACATGTGGGCCCAGGAGCATAACAGAAGGAAAACATTCTAGGAGTAACTAATGCAAGTAGCGCCTGAGCAATCTCCTAGTGCCATGTTGACCGCAGTCCGCACAGTATTGATATGTGACGGCAGCTTCCTTGATAACATGCGAGTAATGATGAGCGTAGTGAACGCGGCAGTATGGGTGTGCCGCCTGCCAGCGGAATGGACAAGTCTCATTAAATGCAGAGGCGGCACACCGCCTGCCAATGGAATGGACAGGCGGTGCGCCTTACCCTCAATAAATGCAGAGGCCACGTAGCCCATAGGCCTTACGTCAGGCTCCGCCCGTTGGCTTATGTCACATGCAGTAGGCCACGTGGCAGCATCGGGTCTCCGCCTGGGCGGGGAGCAGAAGTGTATGCGGACAGGTCCGCACCAGACTAGGTCTGGAAACGTGTCGGTACCGGACCCCCGCCTGGGTCGTGTTCAAGGCCCGTGTATGTTCTGTCCTAGGACCTTGGGACCCCATTGTGAGCGGCCCGGACCCCATACGGGAGGGTCTGGATCCCATTCCAGGGGTCCGGCCCGCACACGTGGCGGTCCTGGACCAACCTTGGAGGTCCGGACTGCATATCTAGGGGTCCGACGCTCTCCCATGGGGGTCCTAACTCACCATTGATGCCTTGGAGTATATCACCTTCTCTGGACACGTGGCGGCTCCGGACCCGCCCATATGGTGGAGTCGAGCGCTGCTGTGGACCCAGAGTAGTCGCCCGTGACTGGGGCGAATCGTGGCCTAGTCCCACACACAGCACCTTTACCACGCGACTAAGAGATAGCCGCGTGGGCACTGCGTCTTTATACAGTAGTAAGGGGTACCCTAGTTTCAGGGTACCGACAATAACCTCACGCACAATTTCTCTTGGACAATGCGCAATATAGATTATTTTGCCCCGAACATTTTAGTCGTCGAGTTCAAATTAATCTGCCTAGGATAAAATCGTAAGAGTAGGTCAAGCTTCCGAATTCGTATTCGCGCGTGCGATGAATTTTAAATAATCACCAGACGCACCGATTTTCGGAACAACTATGTTCCGAACATCACAAAAATTTAGGAAGAGTCCGAATAAATAAAAACGATATCGAACTCGCGACAGACGAAACAGATTAAGACAGAGAGACTGTTATTCACCGCTATCATGTGTTAAAGTCCGCACTCGTGGTCGAGCAGACAATAAACACCTGGGGTGTTACAACGTGGCAGCTGCAAAAACTTGTCCCTGTACTCACTGACGGACAGGGGACCTTGCTTCAATGCCAAAAACTCCTCCTTTCTTACTATCATCAGTCCTTCTAGCACATGGTAGCGACGGAAGTTATCTCTGAACCCCTCCCAGGTGATGGCTTCAGGGTTGGCATGGGTGGCGAGATAAGACTCCCACCAAGACTGTGCTGCTCCCCTTAGCTGTCGGGGACCATACAACACCTTCTCACGATCGTTGCACTGAGAAGTGTGCAACACACGTTCCATGGTACTTAGCCAATCTTCGGCGTCCATGGGATCAGCAGAATGGGCAAAGACAGGGGGATGGCCCCTCATGAATTCTACTCGCTTGTCTCTGGGCACCTGAGGCATCTGAACTTGCACTTGAGGCTGAGGTGGGGGTGGCTACTGCTGCACCTGCTGCATCGCTGGTAGGGTCTGACCAATCACTTGGACTGCTTACGTCCACATCAGGAACATCTGCTCAATGGTCATCGGGGGTGGCGGTGGCAACTGCTGCTGCTGAGCTG
This sequence comes from Zea luxurians, assembly GCA_029449295.1. Taxonomy (NCBI): domain Eukaryota; kingdom Viridiplantae; phylum Streptophyta; class Magnoliopsida; order Poales; family Poaceae; genus Zea; species Zea luxurians. The sequence goes on along the minus strand of JAOPSE010000129.1, from coordinate 4,977,466 downwards.
CCTCCTCCTGGGGTGCCTACTATTCCGGCTGCGCACGCCTTGCACCTTTGCGCCTGTTCTCAAACATCTGTAGAAAGCACACACACATCAGATCTGACTCTGAAGTCTTTCAGCACAAGAAAAGATATACGAAAATCTTCATAGCTCTAAACAATTGATCATCTTCACTGATAGCTTCTCAGATAAAGAGGAAAATGGAAATAAATGGATTACCCAACTAAATAACTGATTTATTAATAACTACACCAAGTTGCAGGGGATACCCACACCTTGATGAAAATCATTACAAAGATCTAACTTCATTACATGTTCATCACGACAGGCATCCAACTTATGATAAGCAAACTAACTCTAACTAAGACTGACTTGACTAAGACACTGAATTGAGCATTATTACAGACTCCGGCTCCATCGATCTATGGATCCAAATCTATCTGGGTCCTGCAGTCTGGGGTACCATACTCGAAGCAACCACAGGGCGGTGAATGGTAAGGGTGCTGAATCCCGACAGGGGCGGGAGAACCACCATCCAGATAGTGGCGTGCTACGCACTCAGCACGCAATTCCACAACCTCCGTCCGGACTTTGCCCAACTCGTCAAGGGCATGGTCCAACTCGGTGTTGAGCACGGCGACCAGGTTGACCATCCTGTTTAGCCTGGGATTGCCCTCACCAACGAGTGAGACAATCACATCCCCAGCGCTGTCGGTCGAACGGCGAGGGTAGTACTTCAGGTCAAGGCCATCAGCTACCCCGCTGAACAACGAGCAATACTGAGAAAATGCACGCCGTGCTGCATCTTGCATGGTCACCTCAGCAGTATCCCTCTCAGTGATAGAATAGTGCTCTGAGAAGGCCTCTGCACCCCAGAGATCATCGTCCGAACGGTGCATCAAGCAAGTATCCTCCCACTAGTCCGGGTATAACCCGCGACGATGTTGGTAGACTACACAAAGGTACTCGATGGACCAAGTGTGTCGGTCGAAAGCCCGACGCAGCAAGGTGTCGAGAGCATCGTGGAAGTGACACCCACAAGCGGCATTGCATGTGATGGGTCTAACGATCCATCCCTCTGGCTTCGGCTCCTTTGAAAGCTCCGTGCCGTGGCTTGAACTGCCATCGGCATCGTTGTCGTCTCCATCAAGGTCTCCTCCAGCAGCCGAGATGCCTTGTGGTGCAGGGGCATCTCTGGCTGAGGTGCAGGGGAAGGCGGCCTCCAAGACTCCACCTCCTACTGAGGTGAGGGGGAAGAGTCCTGCTGCTCCTGCACCTGCTTCTGGCATCGGCGCTCCTGCTCCTCGTGCACGCGACAATGTAGTCTCTCCAGGTAACTGGACTGACCTAGCACCGTGCGAGGCAGTGGACGATCCGCCAGGCGAGAAGGCAAAAAGGGGATCATAGACTTACATGTCATGCATCTAATACAAGCCATCTACAAAAGACATCGTAAGCACAAGAGTGAGAGTAGAACTATAAGACCAGAAAGTAAACAGAAAGAAAAGTGAGACAAAATTTTGTGAGATAAGTAGATAACATAGAATTGGTCAAGATGACCAACATTTGAAAGGACACTAAGGTCCAGGTAAGGGTAGATGTCTATAGTCCTTAGGGCGACCATTCTAGTCTAGGTTAGTGGTTCTACAGTCAGCAAGGCTTTGATACCACTTATGTCACACCCGGTTTTGGAAGACAAACTGGATGCGAACCATGTACGTGCCAAGATCAGAACTCATGTACGCAGTGATTACATAATTGGACATCATCACACAATGCTCAAAGTAAATAGCAGAAAAGTACTTTATTACAACAAGATGTCCAAGACATCCACTGAGTCTAATACATAACCATATTCTTCAATATTAATATCAAAGTGCGGAAATACGAAACGTAGAAGATAAGCCTACACAGGCAGCTGACTGGGGGTTTGCCACTAAGATAAACTAGAACTCATCGTAGTCCTGGAACTCCTCAAAGTCCTCCATGTTGCCAGCATCTCCTCCTGAGCACTGAGTATAGTGGGGACAACCTGGGTGGAGTGGTTTGTAAAGCAAGGGTGAGTACACATCTCAGCAAATGCCCCGTTTGTCTAAAGTGGACTAGTTGTATGCGGAGTTAAGTTTGAGCAGTTGCTTTTAGTTGGTCAATTTTTTATTACTATAAGTAGAGCCAAAATTTTAGTAATAAACCCAGTTATTACCTAGAAGCACTTCCTCCGAGAGGAAATACCAAAGATCAAAATTATAACCATCATTGTTAACCATCATCATAAAAGTAACCAAAGTTCTTCTAATCAAAGAGGATCCCAAGGCCGCTCTTAACCGTGAGCACGGCTGATATACCAGTTTCTAACACTCTACAGAGGTCGCACACTTTACACACAAGTCGTGATTCCCTTTCTGCCCGGGGTTCTAGCCTCCCCATTGATCACTACCAAGGTGACCTAGTAGGGTCTCACATGTAGCCTTTACAAAGATTTCCCTGAGGTCATAGCCGCCCGTTAGGTTTCTCTAGTTTGATAAACACATTACATTTCCCCAAAGGAAGGGTGACTAACAAAACCAAATCGAGAACCTCTGCAACTAGCCTCGATAGAGCAAGTACTGTGCCCGGACCCCATTAACGGTCCTACGACGAAGCCAACTACTCCTCTACTTCCTCTAATTAATCAGCTAAGGGCGTCCCATTCCACCCTCATGGTTGCACTGTTATCTCGGGTTGTCACTCCCCAAACAGGTCCTTACGGAGAGGTACTCAGGAAACAGCCTGAGTCCCCTAAAGTATCACAATATCATCATCGTGATAACATCATCGTATCATAAATAATCACATCATGTTCATTGATTAAGTTTAAGCAATAGCATAAGCTAACCATGATTAACCTAAAAATGTAAACAAGGATAAGGTAAATACAGACTAGTCAATCCTTAAGTTTTCAATAATGTAATGCGGGACAGTGAATTATAAAGTAAAATAGGACACGATAGGTCTCAGGACACTTGCCTTCACCAGATTGTTGCTCAGGGAGATCTTCGGCAACACACTCACGAACCACGGGCTACTCGTTGTCTAAATAAAACGATCTTGCATTCAATACATTTGGTAAATGACAAATGAATAGCACACCAATCATGTACAAACATTGGAACACATCTCAAAAGGTATAGTACTAATTAAAGAAAAAGGGGATCAAATTATAAAATGAACTAATCTTATTTAGGAGTTGATTACTCTTTAAGTGTTGTCCATGATTACATAATATAATACTGTTCATTTTATTGAGACCTCTAAGTTAAACCAGAGATTAATTCTTATATTAAACATTATTAAACTCACAAGATTAAACATCCATTTACCCCTAGGGCTTTCCTTTTTATTTATTTTATTAAGGGAATAAATCAACAAATACACTAACTTATAGTCTAGGTATAAAATTAAAGTGTGCAGACTATAGATGAACATAATTTATTTGGGCAGAGAATATCCTTATGAACATTTTTCAATTTGAACAACTAAATTTGGAGTTCATATGAAAAAGATATGAAATAAACAAGTTTTGAAGTTTAAAATATGAAATTAGGTATAATTCTGTAATTATTTAAAATCACAGGGGGCTGTTTAAAAGAAACCAGGGCTCTGCGCGCTAAAACTCAAGACGGTGGGTTAATTCTCTAAAACCTGAGGGTCTCTTTAGGTAAAGTTACATGTGAAGGGGTACAGGGTGATCTCGGCCATCAGATCAGCGAGCAACGACCAGGATCAGATCTGCGAACACGCGCGCGGGCGGTGGCGCGCGGGCGCGACTGACAGGCGGCGACGGTTGTCAGCGACTAGAGGGAAAGGCGAGCTAACTAGTCGAGCCTAGCGCCAGGGGCGCAGGCACTGACTGGCGGGCCTGGGGACATGGCACGCAGGTGCGAACCGGTACACGGTGATCTGGACCGCGCGACCAGGATCGGACGGTGGAGATCAACGCCGGGAAGGTTTTACAGATGAGGGCGGCTGTTGGGGGCCTTCATCTTCCAAAGGTCCTCAAAAACACGACTAACATGTTTTCCAAGTATAATACATGTACAGGGGCCTTTGGCCTTGGGATGAAGCTATACACGATGTAAAAGGCACGGATCGGGAGAAGGGTGAACTAGTTCCAAAGCTACCTATGGAGAAGCTTCGGCTTAGCAGAAGAAAATGGAACTGACCTAAAAGGGAAAAGGTTGTCTAGTCCTTGATAGACTATCCCTAAGTTAGTAGTAAATGTCAAGGGCATAAATGTAATTTACACATGATGCGTCCTATGTCTATAAATAGATGAACAGTAGCACCGTACTGTTCACGCTTACGGGTATTCACTCGCGTGTCGCATTCGGACTTTTACCTTCTGTTAAGCCGAAGGTATAAATGTAATTCAATATTGTTTATATTCATTCATAATGAAACATTTATGATGTCATATGATTATTCATCATACTTCTGATGTTTCATATGCTCTTACTTCTATTATGATACATTGTGATGATGAAGGTACCCCCTTCTTAACCTTCGTCTGAAGATCATTATGTCCTAAGGGAGATAATGCTTCGAAGGACAAAGGACTTTAATCATTAATGTTTTGTGTTGCCTTGTTCTTGATTCATAGCATTTGAGAACAAGTGACCAACATTGGCGCCCACCTCCGGTGAACTCATTTGACCACCTTCGACAAGCTGCGACCTTCGTCATGCCGCTAAAGAAAGTTTCAGGGCTAGGGGCTGCACTGCAGCCACTAGACGTCAACCAAGACACATTGTGCGAAGCACGAAGCCAAAAAAGGAAGGCTACAAGTCCGACGCCTCACGACGAAGAGCTGGACCAAGAGATCAGGGATCTCGAAGCCATTCATCAGCAGGTCCAAAAGAAGAAGGAGAAGATGCTTCGTCTTGCTGATCTTCAGAGGAAGATCGACGAAGCCGCTGAGGAAATGCGTCACCTCACCCAAGATGACCAGGATCGGCGGCCTCAATGCACAGAGCTTTGCCAGGACAGTTCCTATGATGATGATGTTTGGTATGATGATTTCCACCATGGAAATTTTACTTTTGATGATGCTTCTTCTCTGTCAGCAGAGCTACAGGCTACACCATGGCCTTCATCATACAAGCCACCCCAGCTTCCCATGTATGATAGGCACTCGGACCCCAAGCAATTTTTGATGCGTTATGAAGCAACAATATCCTCATATGGAGGCAACACCGCTGTCACGGCAAAGTCCTTCGTCATGGCAGTCCGAAGTGTGGCCCAGACATGGTACTCTTCTCTCCGGCCAGGGACAATAACGTCATGGCAGAAGCTCAAAGACATGCTGGTCACCAGTTTTCAAGGGTTTCAGATGAAGCCAGTCACTGCTCAGGCCTTGTTCCAGTGTACACAAGACCAAGAGGAGTACCTTCAGGCGTATGTCCGAAGGTTCTTGCGTCTGAAAGCACAAGCGCCTATAGTGCCCAATGAAATTGTCATTGAGGCCATGTGAGAGCACCTAGAGGGGGGTGAATAGGTGATCCTATAAAACTTGAAACTTAAGCCACAAAAACTTGGTTAAGTGTTAGCACAATAATCGCCAAGTGGCTAGAGAGGAGTCAAAACACAATAACCACAAGAGATCAATCACAGAGATGGCACGGTGGTTATCCCGTGGTTCGGCCAAGACCAACGCTTGCCTACTCCACGTTGTGGCGTCCCAACGGACGAGGGTTGCAATCAACCCCTCTCAAGCGGTCCAAAGACCCACTTGAATACCACGGTGTTTTGCTTGCTTTTCTTTAATCCCGTTCGCGAGGAATCTCCACAACTTGGAGCCTCTCGCCCTTACACTTGAAGTTCACAAAGAAGCACGGAGCAAGGGAGGGATTAGCAACACACACAAGACACAAAAATCAGAGTGTAAACACGCACACAAGTCGCAACAAGAGCTCGCAACACAACCCAATGAGTTCACAACTCCACTAGAGCTCTATATGCTATCACAAAGAAACAAATGTGCGGAATCGAGGTCTTGGTGCTTAGGAATGTTGTAAGAATGCTTGGTGTCCTCCTCCATGCGCCTAGGGGTCCCTTTTATAGCCCCAAGGCAGCTAGGAGCTGTTGAGAACAATCCTGGAAGGCAGATCATGCCTTCTGTCGACTGGCGCACCGGACACTGTCCGGTGCAGATATCCTTCCTTATTTGGCAAAGCCGACCGTTGGATTCTGAGAGCCGTTGGCGCACCGGACACTGTCCGGTGCACACCGGACAGTCCGGTGCCCCTATGTGACCGTTGGCTCGGCCACGCGTCACGTGCGGAATCCTCGGCCGACCGTTGCCCCGGCTGACCGTTGACTCACCGGACAGTCCGGTGCACCACCGGACAGACCGGTGAATTTTAGCCGTACGTCGTTGATGGTTTCCCGAGAGCGACGAGTTCGCCTGTGAAGGGCTCACCGGACAGTCCGGTGCACCACCGGACAGTCCGGTGAATTATAGCCGTACACCGCCGTCGAAGTCCCAAGAGCAGCCTGTTCGCCAGAGCCAGCCTGCACCACCGGACACTGTCCGGTGCACCGCCGGACAGTCCGGTGCACCCAGACTGAACTGACTTCGGCTGAACATAGCCTCATTTCCAATTCAGTTTTTCCTGTTTCCAGCACTTAGACACAATACATTAGTCCATAAAACAATGTACTAAGTCTAGAAACATACCTTTTGACTTGATTTGCACTTTGTCCACCACATTGCATAGATTAACACAAAAGCACTTGTGTTGGCACTCAATCACCAAAATACTTAGAAATGGCCCAAGGGCACATTTCCCTTTCAATCTCCCCCTTTTTGGTGATTTATGCCAACACAACATAAAGCAACTAGAACAAGTGCAATATCAAGGCAAATGAACACTCAAAATTGTTTTGATTCAATTTTGGCATATATGGATCATACTTTGCCACCACTTGGTTTGTTTTTGTAAATCAACCTCAACTTCCTATCTCTAAGTCAAACACACTTGTTAAAACATAAGGAGAGTCATTCCAAGAGAAATTGAGTCAAGATTCAAAAACTCCCCCTTTTTCCCATAATCAACATTTCTCCCCACAAGAGGCCAATTTTTGACAAGAGAGACAATAAAAAGAGTTTTGACAAACCAAAAGCTCTAATCTACTATTTTCAAAATTTCTCAAGTGGTAGCTGATCCATTTATAGCTTTGGCCTTTATTTTCTCCCCCTTTGGCATCAAGCACCAAAACGGGATCAATCTTGGCCCTTTAACCCCATTGCCTTACCAAAATCTTCAAATAAGAATACAAAGGCAATAAGAGTACATGAGATGAACTTGGAATAAGTTACCCTCTCATCGGAGTGCAGTGGAAGTCTTTCATGGTCCATGTCCACCTTTTCCCTTTCAAACTTCCTTTGAGACTAAATTAGGCAAACTCAAACACACGGTAAGTCTCAAAGGGTCAAGTTGTAACACAACTCCCCCTAAATATGTGCATCACTTGCAACAAGGACTTGTGAGGTCCAGGGAGTGATCGTACAACTTGAGCACCACAAGTAAGCAACAAAATGCAGAAGGAACATGATCAAAGGCATAAAGACATGTATGCTATAAATCAATCCAAGTTCCGCGAATCTAGGACATTTAGCTCACTACGCAGCCTGCAAAAGGTCTTCTCATCTAAAGGCTTAGTGAAGATATCGGCTAGCTGGTTCTCGGTGCTAACACGAAACACTTCGATATCTCCCTTTTGCTGGTGGTCTCTCAAAAAGTGATGACGGATGTCAATGTGCTTTGTGCGGCTGTGCTCAACAGGATTTTCCGCTATTCGGATAGCACTCTCATTGTCACATAGGAGTGGGACTTTGCTCAGATTGTAGCCAAAGTCCCTGAGGGTTTGCCTCATCCAAAGTAGTTGCGCGCAACACTGTCCTGCGGCAACGTACTCGGCCTCAGCGGTGGATAGGGCAACGGAGGTTTGTTTCTTAGAGTTCCATGACACCAGGGACCTTCCTAAGAATTGGCACGTCCCTGATGTACTCTTCTTATCGACCTTACATCCAGCATAGTCGGAGTCTGAATATCCAATCAAGTCAAAGTTAGACCCCTTTTGATACCAGATCCCGAAGTAAGGCGTAGCGACTAAATATCTCAAAATTCGCTTCACAGCCACTAAGTGACACTCCCTTGGATCGGATTGAAATCTAGCACACATGCATACGCTAAGCATAATATCCGGTCTACTAGCACACAAATAAAGTAAAGACCCTATCATAGACCGGTATGCCTTTTGATCAATGGACTTACCTCCTTTATTGAGGTCGGTGTGTCCGTCGGTTCCCATCGGCGTCTTTGCGGGCTTGGCGTCCTTCATCCCAAACCGCTTTAGCAAGTCTTGCGTGTACTTCGTTTGGGAGATGAAGGTGCCGTCCTTGAGTTGCTTCACTTGGAACCCAAGGAAGTAGTTCAACTCGCCCATCATCGACATCTCGAATTTCTGCGTCATCACCCTGCTAAACTCTTCACAAGACTTTTGATTAGTAGAACCAAATATTATGTCATCGACATAAATTTGGCACACAAAAAGATCACCATCGCAAGTCTTAGTAAAAAGAGTTGGATCGGCTTTCCCAACCTTGAAAGCATTAGCAATTAAAAAGTCTCTAAGGCATTCATACCATGCTCTGGGGCTTGCTTAAGTCCATAGAGCGCCTTAGAGAGCTTACACACGTGGTCGGGATACCGTTCATCCTCGAAGCCAGGGGGTTGCTCCACGTACACCTCCTCCTTGATTGGCCCGTTGAGGAAAGCGCTCTTCACATCCATTTGGTATAACCTGAAAGAATGGTGAGCGGCATATGCTAGCAAGATACGAATTGATTCTAGCCTAGCCACAGGAGCAAAAGTCTCCTCAAAGTCCAAACCTGCGACTTGGGCATAACCTTTTGCCACAAGTCAAGCCTTGTTCCTCGTCACCACCCCGTGCTCGTCCTGTTTGTTGCGGAACACCCACTTGGTTCCCACAACATTTTGCTTGGGACGAGGCACCAGTGTCCAAACTTCATTGCGCTTGAAGTTGTTGAGTTCCTCCTGCATGGCCAACACCCAGTCCGGATCTAGCAAGGCCTCTTCTACCCTGAAAGGCTCAATAGAAGAGACAAAAGAGTAATGCTCACAAAAATTAACTAATCTTGAACGAGTAGTTACTCCCTTGCTAATATCACCCAATATTTGGTCGACGGGATGATCCCTTTGAATCGTCGCTGAACTTGGGTTGGAGGTGCCTGAGGTGCTTCTTCCTCTTCAACTTGAACATCTTGTGCTCCCCCTTGATCACGCGCCTCCTCATGATGAACCTGTTCATCGTCTTGAGTTGGGGGATGCACCATAGTTGAGGAAGACGATTGATCTTGCTCCAATTGTTCCTGAGGCCGCACATCTCCAATCGCCAAGGTGCGTATCGCGGCCGTTGGAACGTCTTCTTCATCTACATCATCAAGATCAACAACTTGCTCTCTTGGAGAGCCATTAGTCTCATCAAATACAACGTCGCTAGAGACTTCAACCAAACCCGATGATTTGTTGAAGACCCTATACGCCTTTGTATTTGAGTCATAACCTAATAAAATCCCTTCTACAGCTTTGGGAGCAAATTTAGAAGTTCTACCTTTCTTCACAAGAATATAACACTTGCTCCCAAATACACGAAAATAAGACACATTGGGTTTGTTACCAGTTAGCAGCTCATATGAAGTCTTCTTGAGGAGGCGGTGAAGGTAGACCCGGTTGATGGCGTGGCAAGCCGTGTTCACGGCTTCCAACCAAAAGCGCTCGGGGGTCTTGAACTCTCCAAGCATAGTCCTTGCCATATCGATGAGCGTCCTGTTCTTCCTCTCTACCACACCATTTTGCTGAGGTGTGTAGGGAGCGGAGAACTCGTGCTTGATCCCCTCCTCCTCAAGGAACTCCTCCACTTGAAGGTTCTTGAACTCGGACCCGTTGTCGCTCCTTATCTTCTTCACTTTGAGCTCAAACTCATTTTGAGCTCTCCTGAGAAAGCGCTTGAGGGTCCCTTGGGTTTCAGATTTATCCCGCAAAAAGAATACCCAAGTGAAGCGGGAAAAATCATCAACTATAACAAGACCATACTTACTTCCTCCTATACTCAGATAGGCGACGGGTCCGAAGAGGTCCATATGAAGCATCTTCAAAGGTCTTGATGTTGTCATCACATTTTTGGTGTGATGAGAGCCTCCCACCTGTTTCCCTGCTTGACAAGCTGCACAAGGTCTATCTTTTTTGAAATGTACATTAGTCAGACCTATCACGTGTTCTCCCTTTAGAAGCTTGTGGAGGTTCTTCATCCCCACATGTGCTAAGCGGCAATGCCACAACCAGCCCATGCAAGTCTTAGCCATTAAGCATGCATCTAAACCGGCTTCTTCTTTTGCAAAATCAACCAAATAAAGTTTGTCGTCTAGTACACCCTTAAAAGCTAGTGAACCATCACATCTTCTAAAGACAGACACATTTATGTTTATGAAAAGACAATTATATCCCATTTTGCATAATTGACTAACAGACAACAAATTATATCCAAGAGACTCTACTAAAAACACATTAGAAATAGAGTGTTCGGATGAAATAGCAATTTTACCTAACCCTTTTACCTTGCCTTGGTTCCTATCACCGAATATTATTGAATCTTGGGAATCCTTGATCTTGACGTAGGAAGAGAACATCCTCTTCTCTCCCGTCATGTGGTTTGTGCATCCGCTGTCGATAATCCAGCTTGAGCCCCCGGATGCATAAACCTGCAAGGCAAATTCAGGCTTGGGTCTTAGGTACCCAACTCTTGTTGGGTCCTACAAGGTTAGTCACAATAGTCTTAGGGACCCAAATGCAAGTTTTGTCACCCTTTCATTTGGCCCCTAACTTCCTAGCCAATACCTTCTTACCCTTTCTACAAATGGCAAATGAAGCATTGCAAGCATGATATATTGTAGATGGTTCATTAACTTTCCTAGGAACATTAACAACATTTCTCCTAGGCATATTATGAACAACATTTCTTCTACCAACATTTCTATCATGCACATAGGAAGAACTAGAAGCAAACATGGCATGAGAATCAAAAGCATCATATGCATTATAACTCCTATAAGCATTTCTATATTGTCTCTTGTCATGATACATAAAAGCATGGTTCTTTTTAGCACTACTAGCCATAGGGGCCTTCCCTTTCTCCTTGGTGGAGATGGGAGCCTTATGACTTGTTAAGTCCTTGGCTTCCCTCTTGAAGCCAAGTCCATCCTTAATTGAGGGGTGTCTACCAATCGTGTAGGCATCCCTTGCAAATTTTAGCTTATCGAAATCACTTTTGCTAGTCTTAAGTTGGGCATTAAGACTAGCTACTTCATCATTTAATCTAGAAATTGAAACTAGGTGTTCACTACAAGCATCAATATCAACATCCTTACACCTAGTGCAAATCATAACATGCTCTACACAAGAATTAGATTTATTTGCTACCTCTAATTTAGCATTTAAATCATTGTTAACACCTTTTAAAGTAGAAATGGTTTCATGACAAGTAGATAGTTCATAAGAAAGCATTTCATTTCTTTTAACTTCTAAAGCATAGGATTTTTGTACCTCTACAAACACTACAGGAAACGCATAAATTTTCGTGGGCCGGGCTATTTTCGTCGGTCGGCCCACGAAAATACAACGTTATTTTCGTCGGCCCTAGTGACCCACGAAAATATGGCCTATTTTCGTGGGCCAGGCTATATTTTCGTCGGCAGGCCGACGAAAATACGAAAGTTATTTTCGTCGGTCTCCATACCGACGAAAATGCTGTCTATTTTCGTCGGTCCCAGCCCGGCCGACGAAAATAAGTCCTTTATTTTCGTCGGCCGCAGTGAGGCCGACGAAAATAGATGCCGTTAATCTTGAATCCCAGCCTCACCGCACCTTCTCTCTCGATCGTCTAATCTCTCGCCGCCGCACTCTGCCTCACGCGCCCGTCCACCGCGTCGCGCGCCCGCCTCGCGCCCTCGCTGCTGCGCCCCCGCCGCGCCGCCACCGCGCCGCGCCCTCGCCGCTGCGCGCCCGCCGCGCGCCCTCCCCTCCACCGCGCCGCGCGCCCGCCTCGCGCCCTCGCCGCCGCGCGCCCGCCGCGCGCCCTCCCCTCCACCGGCGATCGGGCGGCCCATCAGCGCTGGTACTACTAGCTCGGGGCTTGTGGCGTGTCAGCGTGTGCGGTTTGGCGAGTGACGACAGAAAAGGCTGCTGTCTTGGCTCTTGCTTTGCTTCAACCTTCAGGTTCAAACTCCTCTGCTGTCTTCGCTCTTGCTTTGCTTTGCTCTTGCTTTGCTTTCCTTTATGTTCCTTTTTATGCTGTTTCACTGGAACAATAGCATAGCATTGATAAAACGATAAAACACGTGGAACTCGCAGTTTCTTTTTTCCTGCTCTCAATCTTTTTTATCTGCATAAGCAATGTGTAGTCTTGCCAGATCAGACCAAGATGCTGAATCACTGAATGAATCAGATGGAGTAATCACAGAGAGTGACGTTTAGGATGCTTGCTTGGACTTCTTCAGATATAGACAATCTTGGAAGGAAGGAAACGAAATAGAAGGGGTAGTGAAGAATTTTCAAGGATCCCATGTAGGCATTGATTAGTACACCTTATGCTGCTTTTGCAGTTGGACCAATGGTAGACGTTAAGACCAACTAACAATTTTTTTAGTGCGAAAGGATTCCCAGTGAAAGCATATGTAGAGTTTATGAGGCCATCAGTGGGGATTGGTAAATTTCATAACAATGTCAGTCCATTTCTGCTGACATTTGCAGTTGTTCGTTTGCGAATAATCAATTGCTGATTAGCTGTCAGCCTTCTGTAGTTCTGTATGTGATATTTACAGGCATTGAAAAAAACATGTTATTGGAGTTATGTGCCTTTGTTCATAAAATATGCTAATTGGAGGGGAAGTATAGAAATAACCATTTGATTAGCTGTAATCTACTGACTATAGAGGAAAAAAAAGCTTTACTTTGACAAACCTGGAGTACCGGGCAACCCCTCGTGTTTTCCTCGAAAAAAAAGGCAGTCATGCAGAAAAGAGCTGGCAGTAAGCGCAAAAATCATGGATGACCTTTTACATGTTCAAGAGGAGAAATATGATATCCAGAAAACGATGTCAACCAACCTTCTAGCTGTATTAAAAAAAACCACTACTGAATTTGCTCGACCAAAGGAGACCACTGGATAGAATGGACCTCTTTGGTGGGCAATACCAACCTTAGTTGACTACTTCTTACTAAGAGACCAAATCTTGGTATGCCAATATGCAAAGAAAAGTCAGCTATCATTTTTGTACAATACATTTTATCCATGGTTTACAATTGTGAATGATGAGCTCCTGGTTTTCTGAAATGTTGACTGATAAATAGTAAATATACCAGGTATGTGCGGCATCGATTTGGGGTCAATAGCGAATTTGTTTTGTTGCTTTCTTCCGCTGCGCATCGGGATGTTTTTCAGTAATAAAAAAGTGTATTCTTGGATTTATACAGTACAGTGATTTAAGTGATGATGCCGTTTTAGGTGCTAAAGATATATGTTTTTTTTTCATCAGGAAGCTGATTCCACCTGTGTTAGGTGCTATCTAAAAACAACAGCTGATCTACAAGCTTCTGACCACCTAATTTTCTGATTTTTTTAAGATTCTTGCGCGGGGGGTGGGTTTGGTTGGTTCAACGTGTGGGTCAAACTCCCTGTGTCGGGGTTGGAAAAATCTTGTGTTGACTGTTCGGACCAGTCCTCGGCATGTACTCCTGCCTGCAGGACAGCAGGAGACTGTACGGAACTTCCCTCACCAATGACGCAGAGTCGCTGTAGCTTTTCTCTTGTGAGCCTTTCAGGTTTTACTCTGGCCCACCTGCGTCTGCGTTGCGTTGCGTTCCCTCTCTGCCATGCCACCAGGAATTTAGTTGGTCGCGCTTGTGTCTGTCGATGCTCGGTGTGTTACTGTGGTCCTGTTTGGATGCAAATTTAGTGGGGATTGATAATTGTTCTACATCCGGCTTTCACAGGTAGCTAGTGTTTTCTGATTAGGCTAACTAGTTACATGCTCTATCATGGCTTTTCGGAATTAGTGTGGATGAAAATATTGTTTAGCATATACTGGTCAGCATATTGTTTATTATGTAGCTATCGTGTAGTTTTCTGTGTTGGCAACCATCATGTTGTTGTTTATTTGCAGGTTTTAGAAACATCACTTTATAGGGGAGGTGCTGCCGAATTTTTTATTGACAATAATATTTTTTGTACATAGGTGTTCTTCTGACTTGATCTTCTCCACCGTTAGCTAGACTCGTACATTATTCTCAAGTATACATTGTTTTCGTAATTTCTCAGGTATACATTATTCTCAGTTTTAATCGTTAACCGTAGCGAACCGTATGTGTCACCCGTTCGGGAACGGCGAACGTCACACTGGCTTGTGAGGTTTGCCGTTCCGGAATTGTCCACGTATTTTGGACAGCCTGAGAGTGTAGGCCGATGCTTGTGATTTGTGACATGTGCCTTACGATTGACGGGGAATTTCGGTTGTGTAACCCAGTTGTTCTCCAACACACCGTGTTCAGGCGTGTGCTTGGAGAGCAGCGGGGTTATGCTGCCGAAATTTCACGGCAATCGTAGGCTACACGTCACAAATCACAAGCATCGGCCTACACTCTTGGGTGGGTTTAGGGCCTTTACCTAATAGGGAGTTCACCTAAGCCACGGACGATCGTTGATGTTATTTGTCTTTTGTTTAATTAGCCTTTGAAATGGACGGTGATCGGAGGGTGATGTATGACGGGTGGAGAAAGGATGGGGCACATTCGAATGAATGGATGGTTGTAACAAAGGCTTTTCTTGAGCATGCTTTCAAAGACGCAACTGGTCGTCTAGTGAAGTGTCCTTGCAATCGTTGCGAGAACAAGTGGCCTCAGAAGAAGGAAGAAATGGAGAAACACCTTTGCAAAAGTGGGTTTATGCCGAACTACCTTGTATGGTACTGGCATGGAGAGTGTATTAGACACATTGACGCAGAGGTGGAACTTGATGATGATCATGATAGGATGGACGACATGTTGCATGATCTTGGTAGGGAGGTTGAAATGAACGCTGAGGAGCCGGGGCAGCTTCCACGCGATGCTCAGGAATTCTTCCGGCTACTCGCCGCGGGGGAAGAGAGACTGCACGAGCACACTCAGATGTCAGTTCTTGGGACTCTCACAAGACTAATGGCGATAAAGTCGAAGCACAACATTTCAAACAGTGCTTACAACGACATCGTCCAACTAATGGGCGAGGTTCTCCCGGAGAATCATAAGTTGCCAAAGAATATGTACTTCGCAAAGAAGATGTTGGCTGGTCTTGGGATGACATATGAGAAGATCGACGTGTGTCCCAACAGTTGCATGCTATTCTTTGAGGAGGATGACAAGCTGAACCGTTGTAAGCATTGTGAAGCTTCTAGATATGTCGAGGTGACAAATGATGAGGGTGAATTGGTAGTTACGAAGGTCGCAGCTAAGCAACTTCATCGGTTGCCCATCATTCCTCGGCTTTCAAGGTTGTTCCTCAACAAGGAAATAGCTCTGCATATGACATGGCCAAAGAATGGTGTACGTCTCGTCACTGATCCAGACATAATGGTCCATCCGTCGGACGGTGATGCGTGGAAGGCAATTGACGAGTTTGATCCCGAATTTGCAAACGACCCTAGGAGTGTACGGCTTGGTCTATCGACGGACGGATTCACACCTTTCAATACCAGTGCAAGCCCTTACTCGTGTTGGCCTGTCTTCATTGTGCCATATAATCTTCCTCCTGAGTTGGTCAATAAAGAAGAGTTCATGTTCCTTGCACTAGTCATCCCAGGCCCCGAGCATCCAGGGCCAAAGCTGAATATGTTTGTTCGCCCTTTAATTGAAGAGCTGAAACAATTGTGGAGAGGTGTGAAGGCTTATGACAGCCATACTGAAAAGGAGTTTACCATGCGCGCTGCTTATTTGTGGTCAGTGCATGATCTGCTGGCGTATGGAGATTGGTCTGGATGGTGTGTTCATGGTCGGTTGTGCTGTCCCATATGTATGAATGATACGGATGCATTCAGATTGAAGCATGGTGGGAAAGTGTCATTCTTTGATGCTCATCGAAGTTGGACTCCATTCAAGCATGATTTCAGGAATTCGCTTACTGCATTCAGAAGTGGAGCCAAAATCAGAAATGGGCCACCAAAGAGGCAAACTGCACCGCAGATAATGGCATGGCATGCTTGTCTGAAGCAAGGAGAAAATGATAGGTTTCAAGGCTACGGGGAGGACCACAACTGGACCCATATTTCATCAATATGGGATCTTCCGTATGCAAAAGCCTTGATCATGCCGCACAACATAGACTTGATGCACCAAGAGCGTAATGTTGCTGAAAGCATCATAAGCACATGTTTCGATGTGACTGATAAAACGAAAGATAATATGAAGGCAAGAAAAGACATGGCTGAAATTTGTAAGAGACCGATGCTCGAGTTGAAAGTAAGCGATAAAGGGCATGAGAGTAGGCCGCGAGCTGATTACTGCCTCAAGCCAGATGAAAGGAAAGAAATATTTAAGTGGTTGAAGAATCTGAAATTTCCAGATCGATATGCGGCAAATCTGAAACGGGCAGTCAATCTGAAGACCAGTAAATTGATCGGTTTGAAAAGCCATGACTACCATATTATTATGGAGAGGCTGATGCCCGTGATGTTTCGAGGCTATTTTAAGGATGAGCTTTGGAGCATATTTGCAGAGCTGAGTTACTTCTATAGGGAAGTATGCGCAAAGACGGTATCGAAGAGGTTGATGCAGAAATTTGAGAAAGAAATTCCAATTCTTATTTGTAAATTTGAAAAGGTTTTCCCGCCAGGATTCTTCAATGTGATGCAACATCTAATTGTGCATTTGCCTTGGGAAGCTTTGGTAGGCGGACCAGTGCAATTCAGGTGGATGTATCCTATAGAAAGGGCGTTGAAAAAGCTCAGGGCGTCTGTTCGCAACAAGGCTAGAGTCGAAGGGTGTATTGCGGAGGCTTTTGCCCTTAAGGAGATATCTCAATTCTCAACCAGGTATTTCGCTCGAGCCAACAATGTGTTTGCTCCTTCAGTGCGACTTCATGTCGAAAATGAATCGCCCCAAAGCACCCTTCAAATTTTTGCGAATCCGGGTAAAGCAGTTGGAAAAGGGAGTGTACGTCACATTGAAGGATCAGATTTGAACACGCTAATGCTATATATGTATAGCAATATTGACAGCACACAGGAGGCGTTCGAGTAAGTTTTCCTCATAGTTACTTCCATTTTCTCATCTTATAATTTCTATAGTGTGTAATCTCCATGTTTCTAATATGTCCAGCATGTTTGATGAAGAATGTTGGAAATCTACTAGTAAACCTACGGCCATCCAATTAGAAAATCTTCGACGTGATGGGTTGAAAGGTGGACCAAACTTCGTGCAGTGGTTTCGTAATTATGTTAGTAATTGTCGTTCTCTCATTGTCCATACTTAATCTTTGAATTTTGGACTTCGAAGATATAATGCATATACTAATTCCTTGTATAGGTTTCCAAAAACTCTGTGCACCCGGACTTGCAGCAAATGGCACATACCTCTGTGTCCGTCCGGAACTATACTCGCTATGATGTAAATGGATATCGCTTCCGAACCGCGAAATTGGAGAAGAGTCGACCATTGGCAGCCACCACCAATAGTGGTGTGTTGGCAAGTTCATATGTTGACGATGACAAAGTAGTGGACTATTACGGTGTTCTTCAAAACATTGTAGAGTTGATTTTCGATGGCCCCAAGGAACTTAAAGTCGTGTTTTTCGAGTGCGACTGGTTTGATGCTCATAGTGGGACTCGTGTCGACAAGTATGGTAATGTCGAGGTGAAGCATAGCTCTAGGATTCCGAGCAGTATGAGCGATGTTGTCCTTGCAAATCAGGCAAAACAAGTGTACTACCTGCCATATCCTCACCCAAGCCTTAGGGCTTGGTGGGTTGCAATCAAAGTCAACCCACAAGTCGTCGCTCCAGAGAGTGCTGACTACGTGAATACGAGCAGGGACAACGATGACGCTGTTTTTCAACCAGAAGCGGTGTCGAATCAAGACATAGCTCACCGATTCCATGTGACCAATGGAGAAGGCCTTGAAAATCTCTGTTACAATTCAAGCGACTTAATTGAAGAACCTAGGTCAAAGCGCAAACGACCTGTCGTCGTTAGAAGATCAGTAAGGATCCAACGAAATCAAGAGCGTATGAATAAACAACGAGCCGAAGAAGCATCATCGGATGCGGATGACTTTTGATTAGTATGTTTCTTTTATTTAATCAATTAAGCTATGTATTCCAATTTTCACATTATTAATTTTCATATTATTTGTTTCATATACTGTGGTTTGACATTAATTTATCTACAGTTGAACATGTTCAAGCATAGGAGATCGAGGAGGAGTGGGGGCAGCGCGGCCAGCGAGGACAGCTCGGGCAGTGGGCTTTTTCAGGGCACCTCACAGAGCCGACAGAGGCAGCAGCAACTTCTCGACTGTCTAGATGAAGTGCATGGTGAGGAGGGTGAGCAGGAGGCTCCTCAGCAGGATGCTCATGTGCAGGGTGAGGAGGGTGAGCAAGATGAGGAGGGTGAGCAGGATGAGGAGGTTGACCCTATGGGGGCAGGCAGCGCGGGCGATGCGTCAGATGGTTCTACATCCTTCAGGTATTATTATGCATGTTAGTTTAATTGATATTAGTTTTAAATCATTTCATCATATTTAATTTACTTGTATACTTAGGTATAAGAAGAGCAATGCGCTTGGTCCGAGGCCTGCTAAGAGGAGGCTCATCCGGCCGCATGGAGAATGGTGGGGCTTATTTCTGTTGTGTTAATTTTTTAATATGAACATGATTGCACTGGTTTACTTGTTTTATTAATGTTTGTAGGTCATGGGAAGACTTGACTTGGGACGGTACAGGCAGACGTCCCAAGGTGAACGCGGTGTTGGGTAGCCTCTGTCGCTTCTACTACCCTGGCATGGTGGAGCTCAATGGCGAGAGGTTCGCGGCTATGCAGTGGGCCGACTGGGGTCTGAAGGACTATGTCCAGCCAGGGGAAAGCAGTAGCGGAGGGGGAAGTTCAGAACAAAAACCAAGGACTTGTCAGGTGGCTGTGTGGGACGAGTTCTGGGTGAGTTTACTTTCGTATATAAGCAATTCACTGCATTATTGCTTCTCCTAATCTTACTTTAACTTAACTTCTCCATTGATATGTAGGGGAGGTTCCAATTGCCGGATGACATCGAGGCGGATCAGGCTCAGTGGGCACGTGTGAAGAGACACTTTCGGAAGTGCGCTGATAAGGTCATCAAGGATGCCATGTACAATGCTCGCATCGCGGCCGTCAACTACTACTACAAGAAGATAAAGGGGCAGAAAATGAGCAAAGCATTAGGGGCCAATGAGATCTACCTCACAGAGGAGCAGTACTTGGAGAGCGTTGTGGATTGGCTGGCGAAGGACATGGAAGCCTGGAGGTGGTTGGCTAAGAGATGGGCGTCGCCTGAGTGGATTGCAGAGTCCAACAAGCACCGTGCCAACCGTGGCACTGAAGGACCGGGGCATAGGTACGGCGCCGATGGACACCTTGGTACCGCACGCCGCATGGTAAGTGTATAAATCAAACTTGTATGTTACATCTATTACAATTCTATGGTTTAACTCTTCTTTTTCATGCAGGAAGCTGAAAGTGGAGTTGCTCCAAGTTTTATGGAGGTTTACGTCCGTGGTCACCGTGGGCCTGATCCAGCGAACCCTGATGAGCTATGCAGCGAGGCGGCAAGGGAGAAAATGGTAAACAAGTTTGTATTTACGAATTAAATTGCATGATTTGTGTCTAACTCCAACTCTAACTTTCTTTGCAGAATGCATATGGGGAGGAAATGACTCAACGCCATGGGCCTGATTTCGACTGGATGCATTCAGACTTAGATGCCTCGGCGTTGTACCACAGTGGTGGGGGTAGAAAGCATGGCAGGTGAGGTGGTTGTCTTTGATTCGACAATTTCATTAACAAGAATGTGTCCACTTAATGGCTCAACTATGTGTATCATGCAGGTTTGCCTTTGGCACCGGCGTTGTGGAGTACAACAGGACCATAGGTCAAGGGAAGACATCGTCTTCGGCAGGGAGTTCTCGCTCCAAGTCTGCTCGAGAGGCTCAGCTGGAGGAGGAGACTCGGGCAGCACAGGAGCAGGCTCGACTCGCACAGGAGCAGGCTCGAGCAGCGCAAGAGCAGGTCGGACAGCTGACGCAGTATATGACTTCTTATTTTCAGGTAATTCGTCTATCTCATCACGTGTCATTGAATTCAAAGTATAGTGTTGCGATTCTAACGTTTCATCCATTTGCAGGAAATGACTACTCGACTCGGCCCTAATATGAACTTGCCCGCTTTTCGCCCTCCCCAGGTAACACTATCTGAACACTTCAATTCCATAGCAACTCTTTTTTTATTATAAAAAATGGATCGCAGGCACAAGGATGGGGACAATGGCCAGGACAAGCTCCAGCGTCGCAGCCACAGTGGACCGGTGTTGGCTGGACGCAAGCACCTCCAGGCACTTGGACGCTTCCACCACCCCAAGGATCGCAGCCATTTCAAGCGTGGATGGCACCGCCACCGACGGGGTGGGTGCCACCACCTCAGGGGTGGCCAGCACAACAGTACCCGTGGATGCATGCACAGCATCCTTATCACCATAGATCACAGGTGACGTTCCATGTTTAGTTTTATGCAAATAGTGACCAAACATAGCCAGTATAGGGATAGCAAAACACAACCTTATTTGAATGATTGATGAATTGCAGGGTTCAGCGTCACATGCTCAGGAGGGTGCTGTCAACGTCCACGACTTCCTCGTCCATGGTTCTGGAGGGAGTGGCCACCTTCCTGGTGGTGGAGGAGGGAGTGGCCAAAACTCCCACAGCCCGCAGGAGTGATTAGTGAGTAGTGAGTTTGTTTGAAACTATGGACTTATGGTATTGAAACTATGTATGGACCATGGACTTATGGACTATGGACTTATGGACTATGGACTATGGACTATTTATGTATATGTGAATGTGTTTTGTGATATGTATATGTCAATGTGTTTTGTGATATGTATATGTGAATGTGTTTTGTGAATTATGTATTTTGATTGTGAATCTGTATATATGTGAATTGTGATATTGTGTATTTTGCTGTGAATTATTAATAGGTGCAGAAAAATCTGTTTTGGGGGGGAACCATCAATTTTCGTCGGCCTCGGTGGTGGCCGACGAAAATATCCTGGGAACATATTTTCGTCGGCCATCAGCGGGCCGACGAAAATATCGGGCATGTATTTTCGTCGGCCCCATCTGGCCGACGAAAATAGACTGGGCGTATTTTCGTCGGCTTTCCCAAGGCCGACGAAAATATCGGGCATGTATTTTCGTCGGCCCCATCTGGCCGACGAAAATAGCCTGGGCGTATTTTCGTCGGCTTTCCCAAGGCCGACGAAAATAGTCAGTCGACCAATTATTTTCGTCGGCCTTGGGAAAGCCGACGAAAATAGGTATTTTTCGTCGGTACCGACGGAAATAGGTGTCTATTTTTGTCGAACTTATTTTCGGCGGCTATTTTCGTCGGTCTGCCGACGAAAATAGTCTATTTTCGTCGGTTTAGGCTTATTTTCGTGGGCTTTTGGCCCACGAAAATTTAGGTGTTTCCTGTAGTGAAATTTATCATGTTCTTCATACAACAAATCCTCTTGCTTTTGTAAAAGCCTATCCTTTTCATTCAAGGCATCAATCAATTCATTGATTTTATCAATTTTATTTCTATCCAATCCCTTGAACAAGCTAGAGTAATCTATTTCCTCATCGCTAGAATCATCATCACTTGAAGAAGAGTAAGTGGTATCCCGAGTACATACCTTCTTCTCCTTCGCCATGAGGCATGTGTGATGCTCGTTGGGGAAGAGGAATGACTTGTTGAAGGCAGTGGCGGCGAGTCCTTCATTGTCGGAGTCGGAGGAGGAGCAATCCGAATCCCACTCCTTTCCGATATGTGCCTCGCCCTTGGCCTTCTTGTAACTCTTCTTCTTTTCCTTCTTGTTTCCCTTTTCCTGGTCACTATCATTGTCGGGACAGTTAGCAATAAAATGACCAAGCTTACCACATTTGAAGCATGAGCGCTTCCCCTTTGACTTGGTCTTGCTTGGCTGTCCCTTGCGACCCTTAAGCACCGTCTTGAAACGCTTGATGATGAGGGCCATCTCTTCATCATTGAGACCTGCCGCCTCAACTTGCGCCACCTTGCTAGGTAATGCCTCCTTGCTTCTCATTGCCTTGAGAGCAACGGGTTGAGGCTCATTGATTGGACCATTCAGAGCGTCGTCCATGTACCTCGCCTCCTTGATCATCATTCGCCCGCTTACGAATTTTCCAAGGACTTCTTCGGGCGACATTTTGGTGTACCTGGGATTCTCACGAATATTATTCACCAAATGAGGATCAAGAACGGTAAAGGACCTTGGCATCAGTCGGACAACGTCGTGGTCCGTCCATCGCGTGCTTCCGTAGCTCCTTATTTTGTTGATAAGGGTCTTGAGCCGGTTGTATGTTTGGGTCGGCTCCTCGCCCCTTATCATCGCGAATCGTCCAAGCTCGCCCTCCACCAACTCCATCTTGGTGAGCAAGGTGACGTCGTTCCCCTCATGAGAAATCTTGAGGGTGTCCCAGATCTGCTTGGCATTGTCCAAGCCACTCACTTTATGGTACTCGTCCCTGCACAAGGAGGCTAACAACACAGTAGTGGCTTGTGCATTTCTATGAATTTGTTCATTAATAAAAATAGGACTATCCGAGCTATCAAACTTCATTCCACTTTCCACAATCTCCCATATGCTCGGATGGAGAGAGAACAGGTGACTACGCATTTTGTGGCTCCAAAATCCGTAGTCCTCTCCATCAAAATGAGGAGGTTTGCCAAGTGGAATAGAGAGCAAATGAGTATTTGTACTTTGAGGAATACGCGAATAATCGAAAGAAAAGTTCAAGTTAACCGTCTTTCGTTTGTCGTAGTCGTTGTCGTCGTTGTCCTTGTGGGAAGAAGTGGACTCATCACTGTCGTCGTAGTAGACGATCTCCTTAATGCGCCTTGTCTTCTTCTTCTTCCCATCTTTTCGTCTATGACCCGAGCCCGAGTCGGTAGGCTTGTCATCCTTCGGCTCGTTGACGAAAGACTCCTTCTCTTTATCGTTGATCACGATACCCTTCCCCTTAGGATCCATCTCTTCGGGCGGTTAGTCCCTTTGTGAAGAGAACGGCTCTGATACCAATTGAGAGCACCTAGAGGGGGGGTGAATAGGTGATCCTGTAAAACTTGAAACTTAAGCCACAAAAACTTAGTTAAGTGTTAGCACAATAATCGCCAAGTGGCTAGAGAGGAGTCAAAACACAATAACCACAACAGATCAATCACAGAGATGGCACGGTGGTTATCCCGTGGTTTGGCCAAGAACAACGCTTGCCTACTCCACGTTGTGGCGTCCCAACGGACGAGGGTTGCAATCAACCCCTCTCAAGCGGTCCAAAGACCCACTTGAATACCACGGTGTTTTGCTTGCTTTTCTTTAATCCCGTTCGCGAGGAATCTCCACAACTTGGAGCCTCTCGCCCTTACACTTGAAGTTCACAAAGAAGCACGGAGCAAGGGAGGGATTAGCAACGCACACAAGACACAAAAATCAGAGTGTAAACACGCACACAAGTCGCAACAAGAGTTCGCAACACAACCCAATGAGTTCACAACTCCACTAGAGCTCTATATGCTATCACAAAGAAACAAATGCGCGGAATCGAGGTCTTGGTGCTTAGGAATGTTGTAAGAATGCTTGGTGTCCTCCTCCATGCGCCTAGGGGTCCCTTTTATAGCCCCAAGGAAGCTAGGAGCCGTTGAGAACAATCCTGGAAGGCAGATCTTGCCTTCTATCGACTGGCGCACCGGACAGTCCGGTGCACCACCGGACACTGTCCGGTGCAGATATCCTTCCTTATTTGGCGAAGCCGACCGTTGGAGTCTGAGAGCCGTTGGCGCACCGGACACTGTCCGGTGCACACCGGACAGTCCGGTGCCCCTATGTGACCGTTGGCTCGGCCACGCGTCACGCGCGGAATCCTCGGCCGACCGTTGCCCCGGCTGACCGTTGACTCACCGGACAGTCCGGTGCACCACCGGACAGACCGGTGAATTTTAGTCGTACGCCGTTGATGGTTTCCCGAGAGCGACGAGTTCGCCTGTGAATGGCTCACCGGACAGTCCGGTGCACCACCGGACAGTCCGGTGAATTATAGCCGTACACCGCCGTCGAAGTCCCGAGAGCAGCCTGTTCGCCAGAGCCAGCCTGCACCACCGGACACTGTCCGGTGCACCACCGGACAGTCCGGTGCACCCAGACTGAACTGACTTCGGCTGAACATAGCCATCTCATTTCCAATTCAGTTTTTCCTGTTTCCAGCACTTAGACACAATACATTAGTCCATAAAACAATGTACTAAGTCTAGAAACATACCTTTTGACTTGATTTGCACTTTGTCCACCACATTGCATAGATTAACACAAAAGCACATTTCCCTTTCACCATGATCAAGGGTCTTCGGCTAGGGCCCACAGCTCAATATTTCGCTAGGAAACCCTCCAGACTCTGGAGAAGCTGCTTCAGAAAATGGATGAGTATATTCGGGCTGATAACGATTTTCGCCAAAGAAGGGAAGAAGCTTATAGGTTTTCTGAGATGACTAGGGGCTTCGGAGGGAGAATCCACCCTAGGCATGTCAGCTCAATCCACAGCTCCAGTCAGAATGATGACAAAGGAAGCCAGTTTCAGAGACCACAACACAGTTCTCAGTCTTCAGGACAGCAGCAAAGCTCCTTTAGGCCACCAGCTCCAAAGGGCAGAGGCGGCAGGGGCTTCGGAAAAAGATATGGGGATCAGCCTAGGAAAATTTATTGCTTATTCTATGGTGAAGATAAGGGCCACACTACAAGAACGTGCCAGATTACCATTCAGAAGCAAAAGGAGATTACCGAAGCAGAAGCCCGGCAGAATCAACCGAAGCAGGTCTTACATACTGCTTCGTGCTACTCTCCCTACATACCAGAATATGTGGGTAATCAACCTGCAGCTTCTGTTGCTTCAGCAAGCCATTCACAAGCCTCCTGGCCTCAACTTCCACCGCCACCACCATTGCCACCTACTCAAGGCCAGCAGCCAGAAGGGCGCCAGCACTCCCAACAGCAACGCGATTTTAGGGAAGAGTCCGAAGCTTGTACAGTCAATAGCACTGTACCAGAATCGAAGCACATATACTAAGCAATATCCTACTTCTGAAGTACTTTTATCTTTTATGCCATTTTTACTTTCTGTATGAGAGACAAGTAATGAAAAATTCAGTTTCAATTTTTTGTAATAACTCTGCCTACACCACAATGAAATATATCTTCTTCATAGATTTACGAAGCTTGAAAGACGACTCTTAAAGGAACAAAATAATTCTCGAAGCTCAAAAGTCGTTCCTAAGGGAATGCAGAGCCAAAATTAACGAAGCTACAAAAAGTCGTTCCTAAGGGAGCGCAGCGTAAGTTTTCTGCTCAAAAGTCGTTCCTAAGGGAATGCAGAGCCATAATTGACGAAAGCTATAAAAAGTCGTTCCTAAGGGAGAACAGCATAAGTTTTCTGCTCAAAAGTCGTTCCAAAGGGAATGCAGAGCCAAATACCGCCGAAATATAAGGCGAAGAAGTTCAAAAGTCGTTCCTAAGGGGATGCAGAACTTATACCACCGAAATAGAAGGCAAAGAAGTTCAAAAATCGTTCCTAAGGGGATGCAGAACTTATATCACCAAAATAGAAGGTGAAAAAGCTCAAAAGATGTTCCTAAGGGAATGCAGAGCTTAGACTCAAATGTTCCTAAGGGGATGTAGCCTTCTATGTACCAGTGTGGGCGCATGAGTGGGTGTTAAAACATCATCATATTGCATCATACCATCGCATCATTTAGCATAGCATCACATCATACATCATATGGCATCAACAGGAACATTGGATACGAAGCACACTTTCAGAAATACTTCAGTTGAATAAAAATGTACTAAGACACGAAGCAAGCTTCAGGTGTCAATTCTATCAGATTTGCCCTAGAAGGGGTGTCCTTTACGAAGCATGAAAAGAAGGAAAGGTATTTTTTCGCCGAAGGCTCAAAAAGCGGTATGTTTGTGTGTTTCATGCATCGCAAAGAAATAAATTACAACAATTTACATATTCGATCCAATGTTACACACATCAAATGTTACATAGTTTTGTTACAATAGAAGTTTAATCTTCTTCCAATTGTTCCATACATCAAGCATTTCAAAATACTATTACTGTAGAATCTATTCTTTCCTAAGGACTTTTTCTGCAACTCCGTTCAAAAGTTTAACGACGACTTCGTCGATAATGGAGTTCGCCACGCCTACAATATCTAGCGCTTCTTTCATTTCTGGATCAGCTAGAGGATTGTACGGCTCCGGTGTTGAGGATAGTTCAGCTGAAGTAGGTAAACCGATTACTTCGAAGCCACAAAGCAAGTACCGAAGCCAAAAATATCAAAAAACATTACCTATGTGTCTCTCGCGTTTAGCAGCCTCTTCAGCTCATTTTGCTTCTGCACGGGCGTCATGGGTGTCTTTTTCATTCTTCTTTATAATTTCGCTGGCTAGCTCTCGACCACCGTTCACCTAGACATCAGAGTAAAATTTTCCGCCTATTAAGGTCGCCTCGGCTGAAGGGTCCTTCGTATCGTCTGTGGAGAAGGCAGCTTCGGTATGGGCTATAGCCTTAACATGATCACATCCGACCTTCTCCAAAATAGTTGTGATTCCCCGAGCGCCGGAGAAGGCACAAATATCCCCATGATCACTTAATATTTCCTTGAAGGCTTCAGCTTCTCCACTTATCCATTCAACAACGCCCTAGGGGTCGCCTCATATGAAATTTTCTTTAGAAGAGTAGGCACCCACTTTGGCGAAGCTAGTCTTTAATTTTTTTCACACAATCCAAGGATTTCTCAAAGCACCTTTCCTTGGATTCGTGAAGTTCTTCAACATTTTTCTCTAGCTTATTTTCCAGTATTCACTGATCTCTTGGTTAGCCTGTGCAAGCGCACATCTCTCATTAGCTTCAGCCAGTTGTCTCCGAAGGTCTTCAATCTCAGCTTTCTGGGCTTCAACCTGACCTTTGTATTGAGCTTCATCTTCTTTTATTTTATTTACCAATGAAACCAAAATCTTGTCTTTCTCTAGACCTTCATTTCTTAGCTCAATCACCTCTGAGCGAAGGTTGTTAAGGGCTATTGTACAACCTTCGTCTTCAGCGCTTTTCTGTGCCTTCAAGGCATTACTAAGAATTAAACCATGCAAAGAAGAAGAAAGAACTGAGCATGACAAATAAAATACTTCATTCCTACCTTCAAGGTTAACTTCCATACCTTTATACTGTTGTACGCTAGGCTATCAGCAAGATCATCCTTCGACATAACCGAAAGGCCTTCTTCAAGTTTTGGAAATTCCATACTTTTAGCTATCTCCCGGCAAATGGATATTTCTTTGTTATCCGGGAGACAGTACAGGAAATCATCTTCATTGCTGCCGTTAAATACTAAGGCTTCTTTCGGATATTTCAATTTTTGAGCATAATGTCTCGCTTCCATGATTTCTTCTCCGGATAACTTTTTCCTCGAAGCATGTCGAAAAATGTAATCAATATCTTCAATTAGGGCTTCGAGGACAGAAGGCTTTGTTTTTCTGCCATGTCTTGCCTTGCTGCCATGCCGGTATCTACAGTTTGTTGATCAGCTTTATCTTCAGGCGTGACGGTCTTTATCTCAATGGGTGCTGAAGACCCAGCTTCGGCCTCGTCTTGGACTTTGGCAGTTTCAGCATTTCTGTTAATAAGTCTAGGACTCAAGGCCTTCGTAGTCTCCAAGACAGCGTCCAACACGCTGGCCATTCTCCTCCTCTTGGGAGTTGCGGCAGAAGCCTTTTGCACCTTCGGCAATTTTGTCTCAGCTGCTGGGCTCATAATTTCTGGCATTTTTCTATTTTTTCCACCTGTGGCTCTTCGGCATTATCATTCTTAGCTTCGACTGGCTCGATTGTAGGTACCTTCGGCACTACAGTCGGCTCTTCAACGCTCTGCGCAGACGGAGTAGCTTGTCTTGCTTCGGCAGTTAAAGAGGCCTCTTCACCAAATTCAGGCACTACGACCGATTCAATATACCGCGGCCGGTGGGTCAGAACCTTCACTTTTTTGTCCTTCGGCACATCAGTGGTGGCCAAAACGACATTAGTGGTGGCCGAAGCGACATCTTTTCTCTTTTTCCCTTGCCTTTGCAGCGGGTAGTGATAATCAGGGTATACGAAGCCGATTGCATCGAACACCCTGTTCAATCTTTTTTCCCCCAACCCCAAAAGCTGCGGACAAGGCATCATCTTCAGCCTTGGAATATGTTCCAAGCAACTCGTCACTAGTAGCTTCAACACATTTTAACCAGTCATCATCTAGCTCACCAAACTTTTCCCTAAATCTGAAGGTATACTTCAATCGGACTAGACCACCCTCACCGGATTCGGCAGTAGTCTCCTTTGGCATATCCTAGCTCTCCACAAGTGGCCACACCCTGAAGGCTATGTGTTCTTGAATTAAATCCCTCGTACCAATGAAGGCGCAAACAGTACTAAAGGCCTTTTGACATGCCTCAACATCACTATCAATATTCACCTTCGGCCTTCGGAGACCGAAGCGAGACCAGATGGGGCGCTGGATAATCTCCTTGATGTCTTCCCTTTTAATCAAATTATTTTTAACATAAAACCACTCTTCCATCCAGGCTCCGGGCCATCTTTTCCGATATGTCGGCACCGGGTAGCTTGCATTAGAGCGGGCAATGAACCTGTAGCAGCCGAAGTTGTTGTGATATTGCTCTTTGCCAACGGCCTTCGTCTCGTATAAAAGCTCATGCATACTACAAAAGCACTTCGCACTCAGCTCTAGCCCCTGGCTTCTTATAGCCCAGACAAACATCCCCATCTTAATTACAGCTTCGGGGGTAATCTGATGGAGAAAAATCTGAAAAATCTTTAGTACCTCAACCACAAACTTGCTTAGTGGGAACCGGAGACCTACCTTCAGGAAGCTTCGATAAACGACAACTTCGTTTTCCTCAGGAGCAGGGGCAGTGTTGTCTCCTCCAACCCTCACGATGGACATGTCATGAAAATACCTCCCCCTCATGGCATCAACATGACTCTGTATGATAGTCGATTTTCTGAAGATAGTATGACTTGGCCGTCAGGGCCGATCCTCAGAATCTTCATCCCCGCTCTCCACGTCATAACTATCACTGTCATCAGAATCTTCGGACAAACCCTCCATTATTTCCTTAGTAATTTTCTCTGTATTTGTCTTAGCCATAGACTCGTAAAACCCAGCAATAAAAGGATCCATAATTTTCTTTTCTTCATACAACTTCTCCTCTGATACCTTCTTTTCCTCGACCATCTTCTCCTCAGTTATCTTCTTCTCTTTGCTGGTCATCTTCTCCTCAGATATGAAGCAAGCACGTCTCTAAAACCGAAGCTCAAAAATTAAGCAAAAAATTTGCAAACAAGAGTTAAAAATTTGAGGGAATAACGCAAGCAGCAGAAATGGCGTATCTAATACTGCCACTAGAGATCCATATTTATACACCCAGTGCTTTGCAACTTGGCGGGCCCCGTCTATCATTCACTGTTGCTATTCTAGCAAAGGGAAGGTGTTTTTTCGGACCTTCGGCTTAAGGCCTTCATCCATGTCGCAGTTTAAATCCGTTATTATAATGAATTAATACTATGAGGGGCTACTATTGGGGACCTTCGTCTTCCGAAGGTCATCAAAAACATAACTAACATGTTTTCTAAGTATAATACATGTACAGGGGCCTTCGGCCTTGGGATGAAGCTATATACGATGTAAAAGGCACGGATCGGGAGAAGGGTGAACCAGTTCCGAAGCTACCTATGGAGAAGCTTCGGCTTAGCAGAAGAAAATGGAACCGACCTAAAAGGGAAAAGGTTGTCCGGTCCTTGATAGACTATCCCTAAGTCACTAGTAAATGTCAAGGGCATGAATGTAATTTACACAGGCTATGTCCTGTGTCTATAAATAGATGAACAGTAGCACCGTACTGTTCACGCTTACGAGTATTCACTCGCGCGTCGCATTCGGATACATTCTGATGATGAAGGTACCCCCTTCTTAACCTTCGTCTGAAGATCATTATGTCCTATGGGAGATAATGCTTCAAAGGACGAAGGACTTTAATCATTAATGTTTTGTGTTGCCTTGTTCTTGATTCATAGCATTTGAGAACAAGTGACCAACAGCGGCGCCGCTCGACTCTGCGGTGAGGTCTCACCGAAGACGAGGGGGATAGCCACGGCGGGGCTCTAGGGGTTTGGGGAATAGCTCGAGCGCGCTCAGGGCGATCTGGCAAACCCAGCCATGGGCGCAAAACCGGTATGGGGGCAGCAGAGGGCGCAGAACACGGCGAGGCGGCCTACGGCGGCACGGATCAACTCCGGCAAAGAATTTCGCGGGCACTGGGGTGGTACTTGGCACAATAAAGGTATGGGTAGGTTGCTCACCTCGAGTGCGAGCTTCAGAGCGCCTGGGGAACAGCGGAGATGCGGTGGAGCCTTAGGTCGACGGTGGCGGACTCCGATTGCATGGGGAAGACTCCGGTGAACACGGTCCGGACAAACCAGAGGGTTTAGGGGCGAACCGAGGGGTGTCCCGAGCTATAGATGGTGCGGCGGAGCTTACCGAGGAAACGGGTGCGACAAGGGCTCAACGCCGGTCGCGGAACAGGCGATGAACTTCCGTGAGCTGCGTCGGACGGCCTGGCTACGTGCGCAGGGCGAGAGAGCTCGGCTGGAGGCACAAATGAACGGGGGAAAGTGGGCGAGCGGTGTGCGGGCTTCTAAAGGGGCGTGAGAATGTGGCCGAAGAACGCGCGGTCGTGGGCGCGTCCACGACAGGGGGCGTGGGCGAGACGTTAGGGACGGATGAGGGGGCTGACGGGGGGGATCCATGGGGCAGCGAGAGGGAAATCCGCGAACGGGCGGTCAACACTGACGGAAAGGGCCCACCGCGCAGTGGGAGAGAAGGGGCGCGAGCGCGAGAGAATCAGCGCCGACAGGACTGGCCCACCGAGCAGCGAGAGGGAGAGAGGGGAGAGAGCGCGCGGTCGAAACAGGCTGACAGGGGGGGACCGCCTGTCAGCGTGGGCGGGCGCGCGCGGGGTTTGGGCCGGCCTGGGCTAGCTGGGCCGAATTGAGTTTTTCATTTTTTAGGGAATTTCTAATGCCTTTTCTATTTATTTTCTCTAGGGTTTTCAATTCAAATTCAAACTAAGTTTCAAATTCAAACAAAATCAAACATGTGCAACAATTCAAAGAATATTTGAGGCTCAACATGATGCAACACTTCATGACTCATATGGTTTTGACAAAATAAAATAAATAATCCTCCACTAATTAAGCTAAGTCTAACAAAATAAAAAAGAGAGAGAAACTAGAGAGAAGAGTAACACCTGAATTTGGTTGATAATTAGAAAGAAATTTTATACCCTAAATTCAGGGTGTTACATGCATGGTGCATAAAGTCAATTATGCAGCAGCAAGATTCTTGATCCATGTTCCGATGTTATTCATATCCTTACAAATTCTTGTGTAGGTTATTCCTTTCCATGTGCTTGGTGATACTTCAAATGAAAGAACTGTGCATTTGGAGATATCTTTCTTACAAATAGTCAAGAACTTTCTCAGGTATTTTTCGACCGGATCTTCCACAAATCCTTTGAAATTGTGTCAGCCTTAGAATCAACACATCTCAATTTCACGATTTTGCCTCAATTCGATTCTTTTAGCCTCCTACTTTATTTCCGAGATATCCCATTATTCTGTGACCAGCCCATGACGTTCTCAAATGTCGTTTATGCCGCATTAGTTCTTTTGCTGGACCTGATTCTCATGATCTAATCCAAGCATGGCGATAACCGTGACTATGAGGTTCAGTTCATGTTGGTTTGAAATATTTAGCACTCCATTTTTGCCAAGTTATTGATTTATTCTCTAATCGTTTTGAACTTCATCGGTGGATTTTGCATGGGCAATCTCCTTCTTCCTCTTATTCTATTGTAAACAACCTGCTATGTTATAATTTTAATTGAAAGTACTAGCTTTGTTTGTGGTTGGATTTGTAATGGAGGGCCATTTTCAACTTCAGTTCAATGCCAATGTCCATAGATGACATATTCTGCTAAAAAATGTAGAAGGTAATGTTTATGTCTATATTCGAATTTGGTGGCTAATTGGCCAAGCACACACCGAAGCCTCCATGACA
This sequence comes from Zea luxurians, assembly GCA_029449295.1. Lineage (NCBI taxonomy): Eukaryota > Viridiplantae > Streptophyta > Magnoliopsida > Poales > Poaceae > Zea > Zea luxurians. Next base: position 4,944,856 of record JAOPSE010000129.1, on the reverse strand, counting down.
ACACTACATGTGTAGATGGTCAGTAAGCCCACCTACATCAACTCGTATTGTTGTGCCCGATAGAGCGCTGCTAATTGTAGTACATATAAAATCTCTGGCAAGAGAACCGGCAAATACTACAGAGACTTGTTTTGTTTGCGAGCAAAAGATTAGAGAGGGACGAGAAGGATAAAATCTCGTGACTACCAATTTAAAGTGGTAGAAAAGGGGGGACGAAAATATCTCAAAAGTTGGCAACCTGCATCACTTTATAGTTTTGGCGATGCCCTATTCATGGCACGTGAAGAGTTGTAAAACCGAGAGCAAGACAGCAGCACGGTCCGGGGCATCCGTAACCGTAGCAACCCGCGGGCGGCGGGCCAGTCCCGGAGACGAGACGAACAGAATCACGCGCTGGCGCTGCGCTGCGCTGCTGGCGCTGGGTCCCCCGCCCGCTGGCTTGACGCTACTGGGAAAGTGGACACACACGCCCCGCGGGGCCCGCGCGCAAGCAGAACGGCTCTATGTCTTGTCGCGGGATGTGTCGCCCGTGCTCCATGCCGTGTGCCGTGCGGTGCCCCCACAGCCACAGGCAAAGCCATCAGCAAGCAGGCAGGCGGGCAGCGACAGCGACGCGCCCCGGGAACTCATCGCTCGCTGCAAAGAAAAGGGCATCGCCCCGCGTCCGCTTGACCGCTTGTGCCGTGCTGTGCTGATGCCTCTGGCCGTCTGAGGCCCCGTTTGGTTACCCCAAACTAAAGTTTAGCCCCTGTCCAATCGAATGTTTGAACCTCCGTTTCGGGTATTAAATGTAGTCGGATTATAAAACAAATTTGTCAGCCGAAGATTAAAAGACGAGACGAATCTAGTCCAGTTGGTTGGGTCTATATTTCATACTCCTATTTGAAAGTCAAACGCTTGATGTGACCCGGGCTAAACTTTAGCAGGGGCAACCAAACACCCCCTGAGTCTGCCTGCCCACTGCCCATCCCTCGCCTTTGAAAAGACGAGCAAAGCTGAGCACAGGACAGGACAGTGTACGGGGGGTACTAGACCATCCGAAGAAAAAGGAGTGTACGGGGTTGGAGCGCCCCCCGGGATAGGCGGATAGCTGCTGCCAAGGCAGAGCTTGCTGCTGACACGACGGCTGGGGCCTGGCTCTCCCCGCGGGCCACGGGGCACGGTGACTGTCTCCTCCTTCCACGGTTTTGCCAGTCGTAACGCAGGCTCGGCTCGGGCCTGGCACTCGGCAGATCTCGCACAGTTGTGCCAGCCAGCCACGCGCCCACGCCCACGCCCCGGCAGACGGGGGGGCAGTGACGCTGATGCATCAGTGCCGGCGAGGGCCAGCACGTCCACCAGGTACGTCAACAGTGGTTGGTCTCGCGGATTCCTTGGCGTACAAAACAAAAGCCTCGTTGGCTGGCCATGGCGAGACGCATGTGCACGTCGGCGTCGATGTGCACCGCTCAGTAGCACACCGCTGGGTAGCTGCCGCATGAAACGGGCCTATCCTACCACGTTCCCCGGTTCCCGTATGACCACGGCACGCCGCTTTGCTGCGTGATGAGGTGGACGGCGCACCAGACCAGTTGGTTCCCTGTCTGACACGGGACGAAACAGATTGGCAGGCAGAGCCGGTGGCGTGTGCGTGTTGAGACGGAGGGGTTTGTGCGCGCGAGACGGCGACGGCGACGGCGACGGCGTGACGAGGGAGGGAGTGCGCGTGCCAGAGAAGGTGCACTCATTACTTAATCACTGCGTATGTACTTATTGCGACTGTGTGGTTCAGATCCGTCCGTCCGTCGACTGCTATAATTTTATTAATACGTGTCCAACAATATAATACAACTACAAGCGCTACGCACACCAGCTGCAAAAGGTAGCAGGACCGATCAAACGAACCGAGACGAATTTTAGGTCAAAAAGACCACGTCCGGATGCTAGATTACAACACCTGATGACCGATGCGCTTGGCGGAGTCATGCATGCTGGTTGCTGGCCTCCTGCTGGGGGAACAGTGGCACCTAAAGCAGCAGCAGCCTGCCGCGCACGGTGTCCAGTAAGCGCGCAACAGCAGCGCAGCGCCGTGCCACTCCCGCTGCAGCTGCAGCTGCAGCGGGGGCCTCCTAAAAATACCCGGCGCGGCGCCCAAGTACTCCATTTGCAAATTGCACTGCCTCACCTCATCCCCACCTCACCTCACCTCTCCTCTCCTCTCGGCCTCACTTCACAAGTTCACATCACGAAACAGGAGCGTCATAAAGACATGGGCGTCGCAGGGTAGCCTCAGACCAGTGACGCAGCGGCAGCGGCAGCGGGCATGGGGTCCTGAGTGACTGACTGCGAAGGAGATGGCTGGAGCGCGACGGCCCCGGAGCCATTAATGGGGTGCTCATCCTCCTCCCCCTCCTCGCCTCCTCCCCGCCGGGTCGCGGACGCGGTCGGCTCCGCCTTTTAACCGGCCTGTCCGGGAGCGGGGCGCCGGAACCCTAGTGCTGGTGGCACGCGGCGCGCCCCATGGGCATCGATCTCAACATGGTGGACGGCGAGGGCCACGAGCGCCGCCCGCCGCCGGTGGCGTGCCGGGAGCTGTGGCACGCGTGCGCGGGGCCCGTGGTCGCGCTACCGCGGCGGGGCAGCCTGGTCGTGTACCTGCCGCAGGGCCACCTGGCTGCGGCGGGCGGCGGGGACGTCGCTGCGGACCTGCCGCCGCACGTGGTGTGCCGCGTCGCGGATGTCGAGCTATGCGTGAGTGCAGCACTACTTGCCACATATGTCTGTCTTGTGGGCCGCGGGCTGTATTGAAGTTGAAGCTCCATAGCTTTCATGACGAGGCTCGCATGATGGCTGCGTGCGTGCAGGCGGATGCGGCGACGGACGAGGTGTGCGCGCGGCTGGCGCTGGTTGCGGAGGGCGAGGTAAAAATATCCTGTTACAAAATTGAACCGATTGGATTTGCATGCTCACAGGGATCGCGGAGATTCATGTTCCCCGTGTTTGTAGGGGATTTTTTTGGTTGATATGTGTGCCAGCCCTGTTTCCTTTTCTGTTATTAAGACTTAAGACTGCTACCACTACCAGTGTGGTGTAAGCGTTCGTACTGTACTGTGTGCGTGCGTGTACGCTTTTAGATTTCTTTTGGCCTTGGCTGCTCAGGTTGATTTAAGAATGGGGACGCGCAGATAGATGGAAATAGACATTGTTGGTTCTATAGTTGTAATTGAGCTACTAGGTTGTTGGAATAGGCAGCTTCGTGTGGTGTGGTTTCATTTAGGATGCCTATCATACTACTATTGGCATATTTCAGACTTTTCAGTACCTAGTGAATGATTGTAGCAAGGAATATGGACGACGAAAAAGAGCGCTTTCCATCTGAAACAATATACCATTTCTCGTCTTGTTTAGTGCATATGAACCTCAAATCTTAATGGCTCAGGCATTCGGGAGGAATCTGGGCGGCGGTGGAGTTGAAGCGGACGATGGCATGGAAGATTTCGATGCTGAAAGGAAGTCCGGGATGCTGCACATGTTCTGCAAAACGCTTACGGCCTCTGACACAAGCACGCATGGAGGGTTCTCTGTTCCTCGCCGTGCTGCTGAGGACTGTTTCCCACCTCTGGTGATACTGCTGATCTTTTGTGACATTACTCTTGAAACTGTCTCGCGTCTTGTGCTTCGCTGCTAACCACATTTAGTTGCTTAGGATTATAATCAGCTCAGGCCTTCTCAAGAGCTGGTTGCCAAGGATTTGCATGGAGCCAAGTGGAAGTTTCGTCATATATATAGGGGTGAGATCAATTTTACTATAGACCAGGAGTGAACGATAGATACCCTTTTTAAAATGTATTTACTAAGTTTCATATCAATGTCTGGCATGTCACTTCTATATGGAACCGTGACATGAATATTGCTTTCATATGATTTTGTATTTTATAGGCAAATAAAGGTTTGTTCTAAAACATATGTTTCATTTAACATAAATGTTGCATGGATATTTTGATCATCAATATGAAACATGTAGCTGTTGTAGCTTCAAAGCTTTCAATTTCCTTTTTTCTTGTTTTGGCATTGGCCAATTCTTCTTGATGTGAATTCTATTTCACATTATGCTCTTTTGTGTTTTACAACTTCTGTTGTGTGCATGTATACGTGTGTGTGTGTGTGTTATGAAATATTGATATGTTCCTGGAATACTATGTGCACTACAGAGCCAAAGATTACTTGCAATGTGTTGTTCATTACTCCCTCTGTCAAACAATCTTATGTTTGACTAGATTTAGAAAAGATATTGCTACATTTGGGTCTTCAATTAAATTTATTGTGAAAATATATTCCATGATTAATCTAGTAATACTTATTATACATCATAAATATCAACACACACACACACACACACAGATATATATATATATATATATATATATATATATATATATATATATATATGGTCAAAATTTAGATTATTTGACTCCTAAGTGAGACTTCCATTCCTTTTGCGGTGGAGGGAGTACAAGAATTAGTATATTTGAAACAATGGTCCAGCTGATATTGGTGTTGCTTTTGCCATCTATTCTGAAATCTGAATTATTATTATGATGGAAGCTCTTTTATTTTCTTCAAGTTCAAGCAACTAATGAAGTTTATTTACATTCCAGGTCAGCCTCGTAGGCATCTCTTGACTACTGGATGGAGTTCATTTGTCAATAAAAAGAAACTGGTTTCAGGGGATGCTGTGTTATTTCTCCGGTAAGCAGATGAACCATGTGGTAGATATTAGTGCATCGTGTATCTTTATTAAGCAAACTGTCTTTTTCTAATCTTTGTAGAGGTGATGACGGTGAACTAAGGCTGGGTGTGCGGAGGGCTATTCAGCTTAAAAATGAGGCCCTTTTTGAAGATTTCAATAGTGACAGCACAAAGCGGCATTCTTTGATGGCTGTAGCTGATTCCTTGAAGAACAGAAGTGTTTTTCACATTTCTTACAATCCAAGGTGAAAATACAGTCAATTTGACTTTATATCAAACATGTCCTGAATTGCTACAATTTGGCATGTTGATAAGATGACATGCTGTAAGAAGTTCAACAGTTAAAGTTAAGCAGTGTGCTTAAAACTTAAACATTGATATGTTGGGCAACTTCTTACTCTCCTGGGAGGATTTCCCCCACATTGGGGTCAAAAAGTTATGAGCCTGAAATCTGAATCCTTTTTTAGACATATATATAACATAAATATAATGTGTTGCCAAAGTTACTCCATGATATAGTATTTTTTTCTTATACTATATAACGGAATACCAGTCAAAATTCTTGCAAAATCAAGACATGTTTCTATACATGCCAGCCTCCAAGTATTGTATTAAGAAGAAGCCCTGAACCCATGTCCCACCTATACACAGCGGCATCGAAGCCCATGTGAAAACGACCGCGACCGGGGCTGAGCCTTAGACCTGTGCTTTGGCATGGGACAGATGAGGGGATTTTTTAACCACAACCTAAAATTCGCTCCCACGGGAAACTCAGGACCTGAGGAGTGCTACTCAGACTACCTAACCAACTTGGCTAGAGGCCCTTTCACAATACCTACCAAGTAAAGCTGTGCGGGAATAAAAGATCATCTGACTCATTGCAATTTGAATTATTTTTCTGCAGAGCTACTGCTTCAGAATATATTATTCCATACGCTAAGTTCCTGAAGAGCCTCAATCATCCGGTCTGTATTGGAGCAAGGATCAACTTTCAGTGCCATAATGAAGATGTTAGTGAAAGGTCTGTTTCTTCTCAATTCAACTTTATTTTTGTTGTACGCATTTGTTTCCTGTTTCTTATGTTTTATGTTTTTAGGCGATCTGGAGTGGTTGTTCGCATTAGTGAAATAGATCCCATGAAATGGCCTGGCTCGAAGTGGAGAAGCCTGCTGGTATGCATTTCAGCTTCTTTTGTTAAGCTCTAGTCTGAATGTTATGATTTCCAGCTTCCTGGTCTCCTGAAGCTTTTGTAGATGTATATTCTTTTGGAGATTCTTTGGATTATGGTAAAATGTGTTGTTTTTGTGCAGTCTTGTATTAAGGATGTTAAGGAAGGAGAATGCTAGCCAATAAACCCTCCTATAACCTGTTGTCTGCCCAACACCTTAGGGCATTGACCATTGACCAGTAAAGCAGGGACTTGGCATATGACCACAAGAGAAATGCAACAGCAGAGACAATACTAGTCTCATGCTGTTATTATTTGATGTATGATGGTTATATGCGACATTTCATATTTTACCTGTTGGTAATAATCTTGCATGATCCATGCTGTGCTAACTCTTTGATTCATTTTACCAAGTTAAGAGTCACAAATACACTGTGACCCTAAGTCCCTAACTGTAGCAAGCTTATAAGGAGATTTGATTCATACCACCACCATGGATGTCCACATTTGTTGACCTTGCAAGACCCTGGGCAAGCTTATGAGGGCTTCTCTGGATACTGAAAAGTTTGCTGCCACCTGATATTCTTAGTAACTTAGAATTGTTTGATGTTTTGACCTTCAGTTCAAGTATTTCTTGACAATCAAGTTATAGTGATGTGTACCATTTTGCAAGAACGGATGATGTTTGACTTGTTTTCCGTTGGAAATAAGAAATATTATATTCCATATCACTTATGATAATCAAATTATAATTATCTGTTCATAATGAACTGCACTATTATGGTTTCTAAAGTGTTGCCTTTTATGCAGGTAAGATGGGAGGACGGTGCTGAATGTAATGGCCAAGATAGAGTATCTCCATGGGAGATCGAGATAGCTGGTGGTTCTGTCCCTGTTTCTCATTCTCTGTCTGCATCTAGTGCTAAAAGAACCAAGTTGTGTCCTCAGGGAAATTTGGACGTTCCAGCAATGTGTAAGCTCTCATAGTACAAGACTAATGCCTGTATATGTATGCTGCTATCCTTTTACCTCTATGCTAATTGACTGTCGCATTAGATGTTACAGGGAATGGTTGTACTGACTCCATGGAAACTGGAAAGTTACCCAGGGTCTTGCAAGGTCAAGAATTGACGAGTTTTAGGACTCGTCATGTTCCGTGTGCTCCTCAAACTTTTGAGGCTGCAAAACTTCAATCTTTTGATGCTAGTAGGTTCCTTAGTAATGCAAATGGCTGCGCATTGGGTGGTCCAACAAGCAGACTCGCAGTGCATAGCTCTGGTTTTACCTACCAATGTGTAGGCTTCAATGAATCTATTGGATTCTCAGAGGTCTTGCAAGGTCAAGAAATTTCTCGGGCGGCGGTTCCTATGTTCCAAGGAATGATGTCGGAAGCTTGTTCACTGAAAGACAGATATGGGCTGCATAGTTATATGCGTGCCCCAGTTGCTGTTAATGGATTATCAACTACAACTCAAGAATGTTCTCTCGCACTATCTACTCCGCCAGGAGCACAAGTGCCCTCTCTCTACCCTGGTAATGTTGTTAACCGAACTGTGGTTCCACAACTTGGACTGGCAAGGAAGTTTGGTGGTGGAGGTACAAATGGCCAGCAGTCTGGCCCATTTGATAGGCCGAGGGAACTTTGGACCAGGCCACAGCATGAAACACCTGACCAAATGAACTTGGATCAGTTTGAGACTAGAAGAGCTTCAGCACCTGTAGATGCTGCTAAGCTTGGGTCTGGTGGAGGGGAGGTTCGCAAAACTAGCTGCAGACTTTTTGGTTTCTCCTTGACTGAAAAGATCTTACCAGCAGATGATGATGACGTCAATGAAGTGAGCTATGAGACTGAGTGCCAGAACCCACGGATGCTGGACCTGTTCGGGTACAACTGCTCAACCCCGAGTGCCGCTCTTCCAGCTCTGTGTGCTGCCGCCCCCTTTGGAATGTGATGCTGCTTCGAATCTTTCGATAACTTTGCTCCATGTACTCTTAGAAGTTTTACTTTCCCAGTACCCCAGTGTAGTCATAAGCTGCTTTTTGACATCATTCCCTCTGGTCTGCCTCAAGTTAAGCAGTCATTTGCACAAGTAAACGAAGGTTCGTTGGTGACCACTCCTCGACATGCCTCACCCTGTCACCCAAACTATTGTGGTTAGTCAGGATACCCAGAGACACCACATTGTAACTTATGTCGATGATCCTTCAGAACTGTTGTGCGATGAAGCTAACAATTTGCTCTAAAAGTACTTCGCTTGCTCTAAAAATACCGGCTATGTATATTTAAATCAGCAGTATGAGTTTTTTTAGCTCTCACAAGCCCTGGTTGCAGTCGACTAGGCCGTGTGATTGTATCAGTATGCTATCTTTTAAACTGTCGCTTATGAATCTTTATTCTAGTGCATTGTGTGAATACTCTGTTCATCGCATGCAAGTCTTGTCTTCTGTTTCTGTTGGCTTGGTAGGAGATACTCTGATTTTATAACATGTCAGATTTTTATTGGTCAATTCAACTTTGACCATCAATATAAAAGGAATTTGGTGAATACTTGAGGGCCTTCTTGAGGACTATTTTGTTGAAGAACCATTATACCCTGAGGGCTAATTTGAAAACTTAAATCTTCTCCTGAATAGAGGGTATTAAGGCGAAAATTATTTTACTTTCCTCTTAACCCTCTCGAATCCCGGAGGAATTTAAGTTTTCAAACTAATCCTGATTGTATGTTCTGTACTGGATTTCGTATTAAGCACCTCTTTGTACGTACTCTGATGTACTTGAGCTGTGGTCTCCCTGTTTCACTTATAGGACATGTTGTGTTCCCTGTTTCACTTACAGGACAGGTTGTGTTAGTCGGTTAGGTCTTTCACCACTACAAACGTGTACTGCAATAATGTGTATGCTAGCATACGACACCGCTACAGATGTGTTTGATGAGTACTTAAGATAGGGAAGTGTACCATTAGAGTGTCTAGACACGTTTGCATGAGGGGTGATTGAGGTGTTTGATGGGGAGTACTTGTGATGCCCCACACGTGAGGATGTTGAAGATTTACTTTAGGTTAATGAGGCTCGTGGTTTCTTTGGAATGCTATGGAGTTTTTTCCGATAATGAAAGCCTATATTAAAATACCAAGTCATTATATCAAGAGAATACAAAGCCTTGGCAGTTGGCACAAAACTCTGGCCTCTACCTAATGCATATAGCAAAAGGAAAAAAGAAATGAACATGACACATAGCTAGTGGCAATCAATCCGAAACCTAGACCGACTAGTGAAAGAATATTGTGTGCCCTATTCTAGATGGGTGATGCAAGGAGACATAAATCTTATCCTGATTCGAGCAAAAGAATACCCTATTTCCAGCAGAGGGGGTGAGACTTATATTTTTTGCACCTAAGTGCTTCAGTAGGGAGAACAAACTGGTCGGGAGAGGGAAATGATGCAAAGTCCCTAGGGTGGATTGAGGCAAGTGTCAATATTGCTGTGGAGGTAAAAACCGTGAAGTGTTCCCCTCTGTCTGAACCAGGGTTTATCGCGTATGGGGAGGAGGCGTGGTCGAGCCCCTGTAGCCAACATAGCCTTTGGTATAGCCCTTGTACTTCGATGTTGACTTGTGCTGGGAGGAGATGTCTGGTTCCTGTATTTGCATCTTTGATTAAGCAGAGCCGAGGCCAGGGCTGAGGACTCGGTTATGTACTCGAGTCTGTCTGATGGGGAAGTTGTTCGAGTCGTAGTGGTTGGAGCAGTGGTGAGTAGAGATGACAATGGAGACTCGATCTCCGATTCCCTGCGGGAAATTCCCCTATTAAGGGATGAGTATGAGACTAATTTAGTCCCCGCAGTTATAAGACTAATTTTAATAAGTAAATTGATGACAAACATGTCTTACTGATGCTGTTTCATGAAAATTCTTAGACACTTCCATGGACGAGCCATGATCTTATTCAATGTCTAGTTTTTTTCCTTCTATTCTTAGCACCACAAAAGTACTTAAATGTATCCCAGTACACAATGATGCATCGGACTCAATCGTCATTGAGCAACTTTAGCAGCAAGCCACACTGGCCAATGGAGGAAGGGGAGCTCGCCGAAGATGGACTCGATGCAGACGAGGAGAGGAAGGACTGCGCCACCGAAGTTGTTGCTCGAACCTTGTACCACCACTATCGGCACCGCTGCATGGTCTTCCTCCACAACGAGACTAGGGTGGATATAGGAGATATAGGTCGAGTGGGAGCAGGTGAAGGTGGGTGGACGACGAGAAAATTACCGACATTCTTTTTTGTTTCGAGAGTTAATAAAAGGTTACCAACCGTAGAGAGGAAATAAGGTTAGATGAGTAGTTAAATTTAGTAAGTTTATTTAGAGAACTGTTGAATAATAGTTTTAAAGTTAATTACCTAAATTATTAATTTAGGGAGTCTTTTAAAGAACTACGAGAGTTGCTCTTATTAGCTTTGTATGATATGGCATGTCATGTAGTCAATAGAGATTGGGTTATTATGACGGTGTTTGTTTTGTGCCTCATTTTCAATATCTCATTCTATTATCTTAGATTTTACTAAACAGTGTCTGATTTTTGTATTTAATTTTGTGCCAAAATCTTACAACCCAACATAAGTTGTAAATAAGATTTATATTTGATTCTGTGCAGTATCCAACTTCTCAAAATCTATTAGCACCTACCTTGTTTAAAAAGGAGCAGAGTGGAACTTCGTGGTTCCGTAGGGACGAGTTCAAAATTATTTCCAAGATAAACGACTACACTTGATAGTCAGTCTACAAAATAAGGGGGAAAGGAGGAAACAATTTCGAGGGGAAATATCACAACCGAGACCGTGACAACAAATTTCCGGTGATGTTGGTGGTGCCGACTACTTGCCCATGGTTACGGTCGTCTCCAAATGTGCGACTCCGCGAAACGGCCTTGTTGGCATGTATCATTAGCTCCACCCCTGCGCGGTTCTGCATCGGGCGACGTTGCTCGGATAGAACTTTGTGAGCCCCCTTATATCATCTGTGAAAGGGAATTAGGATTACATCTAGTTCCTAATTAATTTTGGTGGTTGAATTGCCCAACACAAATAATTGGACTAACTAGTTTGCTCTAGATTATATGTTCTACAGGTGTCAAAGGTTCATCTACAACTATACTAAATCGACTGTCCGGAATATCGTAGATTATTCCGGACAGGAGAAGCTTTTTGGAAAAACAGGCCAAGCGCGGACCGTCCGGGCCCTTGCGGCGGACCGTCCGCAACACCAGGATGACACTCGGACAGAACCAATGCAAAAATCCAAGTATGCACTACGGACCGTCCGAAAGAAAAGCAAGGACCGTCCGAGACCGTGCGCGGACCGTCCGGGCTCAGGCGCGGACCGTTCGGTAGGTAAGAAACCGAAAAACCCGAAGGTAATGGGTTCGGAAAAATGAATTATAACGGCCTCGCGGACCGTCCGGGGTGCACGACCGGACCGTCCGCGACTGGCTTTATCTGACATCTGACGACGCATTAAATGCAATATAGCCGTTGATATAGCCGTTACTGCTGACCGTTGCGTTTTCAGCCGTTGATCTACAGGCGCGGACCGTCCGGACCAGGCGGGCGGACCGTCCGCGGTCGGCAGAATGGAGCAACGGCTAGGAAGTGGTTGGTGGCTATAAATACTGAGAGCACCTAGAGGGGGGTGAATAGGTGATCCTGTGAAACTTGAAACTTAAGCCACAAAAACTTGTTAAGTGTTAGCACAATTATTTCCAAGTGGCTAAAAAGAAGTCTCAACAAAACACAATACCACAAGAGATCAAGCACAGAGGTGACACAATGGTTTATCCCGTGGTTCGACCAAGACCAACGCTTGCCTACTCCACGTTGTGGCGTCCCAACGGACGAGGGTTGCAATCAACCCCTCTCAAGCGGTCCAAAGACCCACTTGAATACCACGGTGTTTTGTTTTGCCTTTCACTATCCCGTTTGCAAGGAATCTCCACAAATTGGAGTCTCTTGCCCTTACAAGTATATGATCACAACGAAGCACAGAGTAAGGGAGGGAAGCAACACACACAAATCCACAGCGAAACGCGCACACACACGGCCAAGAATCGAGCTCACAAGAGTATCACAAAGTTCTCACTAGAACGGAGCTCGAAACACTTAGAATGACAAATGAATGCGCAAAGACTGAGTGTGGATGATCAAGAATGCTCAAAGGTTGCTTGTGTATCTCCTCCATGCGCCTAGGGGCCCCTTTTATAGCCCCAAGGCAGCTAGGAGCCGTTGAGAGCAAATCTAGAAGGCTATCCCTGCCTTCTGTCGTCGGGGGCACCGGACAGTCCGGTGCACACCGGACACTGTCCGGTGCCCGATTTGTTTCCTTAACTGGCGCTGCCGACCGTTGCAGACCGTTGGAGATCTGGGAGCCGTTGGCGCACCGGACATGTCCGGTGCACACCGGACAGTCCGGTGCCGTCTTCCGACCGTTGGCTCGGCCACGTGTCCCGCGCAGATTGCGCGGCCGACCGTTGGCCCGGCCGACCGTTGGCTCACCGGACAGTCCGGTGCACACCGGACAGTCCGGTGAATTTTAGCCGTACGCCGTCGGCGAATTCCCGAGAGCGGCCAGTTCGCGCCGAGTCAGTCTGGCGCACCGGACACTGTCCGGTGCACACCGGACAGTCCGGTGCTCCAGACCGAACTGAGTCTTGGCTGCACACAGCCAAGTCTTTGTCTCCTCTTTTCTTTTCTTCTACTTTCTGTTTCTAACACTTAGACAAGTATATTAGTACTCAAAACCAATGTACTAAAGCTTAGAAACATACCTTTATCCTTGATTTGTACTTTGTCCACCATTTTACAATTAGGCACCTGTGTTGGGCACTAAATCACCAAAATACTTAGAAATGGCCCAAGGGCACATTTCCCTTTCAATCTCCCCCTTTTTGGTGATTTATGCCAACACAACATAAAGCAAGTAGAACAAGTACAAAAACACTTCAAATAATAACTCAAATTATTTTGATTCAATTTTGACATATATGGATCACTCTATGCCACCACTTGGTTTGTTTTTGCAAATCAAACTCAATTCTCTATCTCTAAGTCAAAACCACATGTTGAATCATAAAGAGAGTCATTCCAAAAGAGATTGATCAAGGATTTCAAAAACTCCCCCTTTTTCCCATAATTACTACTTCTCCCCACAGGAAGCCAAAAGAGACAATAAAAGAGTTTTGACAAACAAAAAGCTCTCCTCTAAACCAAAAGCTCTACTCTACTATTTTCAAAATCTCTCAAGTGGTAGCTGATCCATTTATTGCTTTGGGCTTTATTTTCTCCCCCTTTGGCATCAAACACCAAAACGGGATCAATCTTGGCCCTATAACCCCATTGCCTCACCAAAATCTTCAATTAAGAGCAAATGGCAATAAGAGTTCATGAGATGGACTTGGAATAAGTTACCCTCTCATCGGAGTGCAGTGGAAGTCTTTCATGGTCCAAGTCCTCCTTTTCCCTTTCAATTCTCCTTCGAGACTAAAACAAGTAAACTCAAGCATATGGTTAGTCTCAAAGGGTCAAGTTGTAACACATCTCCCCCTAAACATGTGCATCACTTTGCAACGGACTTGTGAGGTCCAGGGAGTGTTTGTACAACTTGAGCACCATAATAAGCAACAAAATGCAAAAGGAACATGATCAAAAGCATGAATACATGTATGCTACAATTCAATCCAAGTTCCGCGAATCTAAGACATTTAGCTCACTACGCAACCTGCAAAAGGTCTTCTCATCTAAAGGCTTGGTAAAGATATCGGCTAGCTGGTTCTCGGTGCTAACATAAAACACTTCGATATCTCCCTTTTGCTGGTGGTCTCTCAAAAAGTGATGCCGGATGTCAATGTGCTTTGTGCGGCTGTGCTCAACAGGATTTTCCGCTATTCGGATAGCACTCTCATTGTCACATAGGAGTGGGACTTTGCTCAGATTGTAGCCAAAGTCCCGGAGGGTTTGCCTCATCCAAAGTAGTTGCGCGCAACACTGACCTGCGGCAACGTACTCGGCCTCAGCGGTGGATAGGGCAACGGATGTTTGTTTCTTAGAGTTCCATGACACCAGGGACCTTCCTAAGAATTGGCACGTCCCCGATGTACTCTTCCTATCGACCTTACATCCAGCATAGTCGGAATCTGAGTACCCAATCAAGTCAAAGTTAGACCCCTTTGGATACCAGATCCCGAAACAAGGCGTAGCGACTAAATATCTAAGAATTCGCTTCACCGCCACCAAGTGACACTCCTTAGGATCGGATTGAAATCTAGCACACATGCATACGCTAAGCATAATATCCGGTCTACTAGCACATAAATAAAGTAAAGATCCTATCATTAACCGGTATGCTTTTTGATCAACGGACTTACCTCCTTTGTTGAGGTCGGTGTGTCCGTCGGTTCCCATCGGAGTCTTTGCGGGCTTGGCGTCCTTCATCCCAAACCGCTTTAGCAGATCTTGCGTGTACTTCGTTTGGGAGATGAAGGTGCCGTCCTTGAGTTGCTTCACTTGGAACCCAAGAAAGTAGTTCAACTCGCCCATCATCGACATCTCGAATTTCTGCGTCATCACCCTGCTAAACTCTTCACAAGACTTTTGATTAGTAGAACCAAATATTATGTCATCGACATAAATTTGGCATACAAACAAATCACCATCACATGTCTTTGTAAAAAGAGTTGGATCGGCTTTCCCAACCTTGAAAGCATTAGCAAGTAAGAAATCTCTAAGGCATTCATACCATGCTCTTGGGGCTTGTTTAAGTCCATAGAGCGCCTTAGAGAGCTTACATACGTGGTCGGGGTACCGCTCATCCTCGAAGCCAGGGGGTTGCTCCACGTACACCTCCTCCTTTATTGGCCCGTTGAGGAAAGCGCTCTTCACATCCATTTGGTACAACCTGAAAGAATGGTGAGCGGCATATGCTAGCAAGATACGAATTGATTCTAGCCTAGCCACAGGAGCAAAAGTCTCCTCAAAGTCCAAACCTGCGACTTGGGCATAACCTTTTGCCACAAGTCGAGCCTTGTTCCTCGTCACCACCCCGTGCTCGTCCTGTTTGTTGCGGAAAACCCACTTGGTTCCCACAACATTTTGCTTGGGACGAGGTACCAGCGTCCAAACTTCATTGCGCTTGAAGTTGTTAAGTTCCTCCTGCATGGCCAACACCCAATCCGGATCTAGCAAGGCCTCCTCTACCCTGAAAGGCTCAATAGAGGAGACAAAAGAGTAATGTTCACAAAAATTAACTAGTCGAGACCGAGTAGTTACTCCCTTGCTAATGTCACCCAGAATTTGGTCGACGGGATGATCCCTTTGAATCATCGCTCGAACTTGGGTTGGAGGTGCCGGTTGCGCTTCTTCCTCCATCACATGATCATCTTGTGCTCCCCCTTGATCACACGCCTCCTTTTGATGAACCTGTTCATCGTCTTGAGTTGGGGGATGCACCGTTGTTGAGGAAGAAGGTTGATCTCGTTCATCTTGTTCCTGTGGCCGAACGTCTCCAATCGCCATGGTTCGTATAGCGGCCGTTGGAACATCTTCTTCATCTACATCATCACAATCAACAACTTGCTCTCTTGGAGAGCCATTAGTCTCATCAAATACAATGTCGCTAGAGACTTCAACCAAACCCGATGATTTGTTGAAGACCCTATACGCCTTTGTATTTGAATCATAACCTAATAAAAAACCTTCTACAGCTTTGGGAGCAAACTTAGAATTTCTACCCTTCTTCACTAGAATGTAGCACTTGCTCCCAAAAACACGAAAGTAAGATACATTGGGTTTGTTACCGGTTAGTAGCTCATATGACGTCTTCTTGAGGAGGCGGTGAAGGTAGACCCTGTTGATGGCGTGGCAAGCCGTGTTCACGGCTTCCGACCAAAAGCACTCGGGGGTCTTGAATTCTCCAAGCATAGTCCTTGCCATGTCTATGAGCGTCCTGTTCTTCCTCTCTACCACACCATTTTGTTGTGGTGTGTAGGGAGCGGAGAACTCGTGCTTGATCCCTTCCTCCTCAAGAAACTCCTCCACTTGAAGGTTCTTGAACTCGGACCCGTTGTCGCTCCTAATCTTCTTCACCTTGAGCTCAAACTCATTTTGAGCTCTCCTGAGGAAGCGCTTGAGGGTCCCTTGAGTTTCAGACTTATCCTGCAAAAAGAACACCCAAGTGAAGCGGGAAAAGTCATCAACAATAACTAGACCATACTTACTTCCTCCTATGCTTAGATAGGCGACGGGTCTGAAGAGGTCCATATGCAGCAGCTCCAGAGGTCTTGACGTGGTCATCACATTCTTGCTGTGATGTGCTCCTCCCACTTGTTTACCTGCCTGACAAGCTGCACAAGGTCTATCTTTTTCGAAATAAACATTTGTTAGACCTATCACGTGTTCTCCCTTTAGAAGCTTGTGGAGGTTCTTCATCCCCACATGTGCTAAGCGGCGATGCCACAGCCAGCCCATGCAAGTCTTAGCCATTAAGCATGCATCTAGACCGACCTCTTCTTTTGCAAAATCAACTAAGTAAAGCTTGCCGTCTAGTACACCCTTAAAAGCTAGTGAACCATCACATCTTCTAAAGACAGACACATCTACATTTGTAAATAAACAATTATATCCCATATTGCATAGTTGACTAACAGATAGCAAATTGTAACCAAGAGACTCAACTAAAAACACATTTGAAATTGAGTGCTCATTAGAAATTGCAATTTTACCTAACCCTTTTACCTTGCCTTGATTCCCATCACCGAATATAATTGAATCTTGGGAATCCTTATTTTTGACGTAGGAGGTGAACATCTTCTTCTCCCCCGTCATATGGTTTGTGCATCCGCTGTCGATAATCCAGCTTGAACCCCCGGATGCATAAACCTGCAAGGCAAATTTAGGCTTGGGTCTTAGGTACCCAACTCATGTTGGGTCCTGCAAGGTTAGCACAAATATCCTTAGGGACCCAAATGCAAGTTTTATCTCCCTTGCATCTTGCCCCTAATTTCCTAGCAATTACCTTCTTACCCTTTCTACAAATAGCAAAGGGAGCATTGCAAGCATAATAAATGGTAGAAGGTTTGTTCACAACTTTTCTAGGAACACGAGCAATATTTCTCCTAGGCATATGTACAACATTTCTCCTACACATATCTCTATCATGCTTATAGGAAGAACTAGAAGCAAACATGGCATGAGAATCATAAACATGTGAATCAAAATCATTATAAGCATTTCTAGCATGTCTCCTATCATTATACATAAAAGCATGGTTCCTTTTAGCACTACTAGCCATAGGGGCCTTCCCTTTCTCCTTGACGAAGATGGGAGCCTTATGGCTTGTTAAGTTCTTGGCCTCTCTCTTGAAGCCCAGACCATCCTTAATTGAGGGGTGTCTACCAACCGTGTAGGCATCCCTTGCAAATTTTATTTTATCAACTTCACTCTTGCTAGTCTTAAGTTGGGCATTAAGACTAGCCAATTCCTCATTTAATTTGGAAATTAAAACTAGGTGTTCACTACAGGCATCAACATCGAAATCCTTACACCTAGTGCAAATCATAACATGTTCTACACAAGAATTAGATTTATTTGCTACTTCTAACTTAGCATTTAAATCATTGTTAACACCTTGTAAAGTAGAAATGGTTTCATGACAAGTAGATAGTTCATAAGAAAGCATTTCATTTCTTTTCACTTCTAAAGCATATGATTTTTGTGCCTCTACAAATTTATCATGTTCATCATACAATAAATCCTCTTGCTTTTCTAAAAGCCTATCCTTTTCATTCAATGCATCAATCAATTCATTGATTTTATCTATCTTAGATCTATCTAAGCCCTTGAACAAGCATGAATAATCTATGTCATCATCATCACTAGACTCATTATCACTAGAAGAAGCATAAGTGGAGTCTTGAGTACTCACCTTCTTTTCCCTTGCCATAAGGCATGTGAGACGCTCGTTGGGGAAGAGGGAAGACTTGTTGAAGGCAGTGGCAGCGAGTCCTTCATCGTCGGAGTCGGAGGAGGAGCAATCCGAGTCCCACTCCTTTCCTAGATGTGCCTCGCCCTTTGCCTTCTTGTATTGCTTCTTCTTTTCTCTTTTGTTCCCCTTTTCCTGGTCACTTTCATTATCGGGACAGTTAGCGATAAAATGACCAAGCTTACCGCATTTGAAGCATGAGCGCTTCCCCTTTGTCTTGGTCTTGCTTGGCTGCCCCTTGCGACCATTTAGCGCCGTCTTGAATCTCTTGATGATGAGAGCCATCTCTTCATCATTGAGTCCGGTCGCCTCAATCTGTGCCACCTTGCTAGGTAGCGCCTCCTTGCTTCGTGTTGCCTTGAGAGCAAGGGGTTGCGGCTCGTTGATCGGACCATTCAAGGCATCGTCCACATACCTTGCCTCCTTGATCATCATTCGCCCGCTAACGAATTTCCCAAGAACTTCTTCGGGCGACATCTTGGTGTACCTGGGATTTTCACGTATATTGTTCACCAAATGAGGATCAAGAACGGTAAATGACCTGAGCATTAGGCGGACGACGTCGTGATCCGTCCATCGCGTGCTTCCGTAGCTCCTTATCTTGTTGATAAGAGTCTTGAGCCGGTTGTATGTTTGCGTCGGCTCCTCGCCCCTTATCATTGCGAACCGTCCAAGCTCTCCCTCCACCAACTCCATCTTGGTGAGCAAGGTGACGTCGTTTCCCTCATGAGAAATCTTGAGGGTGTCCCAGATCTGCTTGGCGTTATCCAAGCCGCTTACTTTATGGTATTCATCCCTGCACAAAGAAGCTAGAAGAACAGTAGTAGCTTGTGCATTCTTATGAATTTGTTCATTAATGAACATGGGACTATCCGAACTATCAAAGTGCATTCCACTCTCTACAATCTCCCATATACTAGGATGGAGAGAGAATAGATGACTACGCATTTTGTGGCTCCAAAATCCGTAGTCCTCTCCATCAAAGTGTGGGGGCTTGCCGAGTGGAATGGAGAGCAAATGTGAATTTGAACTTTGCGGAATACGAGAGTAGTCAAAAGAAAAGTTCGAATTAACCGGTTTCCTTCTCTCGTAGTCGCTGTGGTCGTCCTTTTGGGAAGAAGTAGACTCATCGCTATCGTAGTAGACGATCTCCTTGATGCGCCTTGTCTTCTTCTTCCTCCCTTCCTTCCGTCTATGGCCCGAGCCGGAGTCGGTAGGCTT
This sequence comes from Zea luxurians, assembly GCA_029449295.1. Lineage (NCBI taxonomy): Eukaryota > Viridiplantae > Streptophyta > Magnoliopsida > Poales > Poaceae > Zea > Zea luxurians. Next base: position 4,925,711 of record JAOPSE010000129.1, on the reverse strand, counting down.
GTCGTCCTTCGGCTCGTTGACGAAGGGTTCCTTCTCTTTGTCGTTGATCACTATACCCTTCCCCTTAGGATCCATCTCTTCGGGCGGTTAGTCCCTTGTGAAGAGAACGGCTCTGATACCAATTGAGAGCACCTAGAGGGGGGGTGAATAGGTGATCCTGTGAAACTTGAAACTTAAGCCACAAAAACTTGTTAAGTGTTAGCACAATTATTTCCAAGTGGCTAAAAAGAAGTCTCAACAAAACACAATACCACAAGAGATCAAGCACAGAGGTGACACAGTGGTTTATCCCGTGGTTCGGCCAAGACCAACGCTTGCCTACTCCACGTTGTGGCGTCCCAACGGACGAGGGTTGCAATCAACCCCTCTCAAGCGGTCCAAAGACCCACTTGAATACCACGGTGTTTTGTTTTGCCTTTCACTATCCCGTTTGCAAGGAATCTCCACAAATTGGAGTCTCTTGCCCTTACAAGTATATGATCACAACGAAGCACAGAGTAAGGGAGGGAAGCAACACACACAAATCCACAGCGAAACGCGCACACACACGGCCAAGAATCGAGCTCACAAGAGTATCACAAAGTTCTCACTAGAACGGAGCTCGAAACACTTAGAATGACAAATGAATGCGCAAAGACTGAGTGTGGATGATCAAGAATGCTCAAAGGTTGCTTGTGTATCTCCTCCATGCGCCTAGGGGCCCCTTTTATAGCCCCAAGGCAGCTAGGAGCCGTTGAGAGCAAATCTAGAAGGCTATCCCTGCCTTCTGTCGTCGGGGGCACCGGACAGTCCGGTGCACACCGGACACTGTCCGGTGCCCGATTTGTTTCCTTAACTGGCGCTGCCGACCGTTGCAGACCGTTGGAGATCTGGGAGCCGTTGGCGCACCGGACATGTCCGGTGCACACCGGACAGTCCGGTGCCGTCTTCCGACCGTTGGCTCGGCCACGTGTCCCGCGTAGATTGCGCGGCCGACCGTTGGCCCGGCCGACCGTTGGCTCACCGGACAGTCCGGTGCACACCGGACAGTCCGGTGAATTTTAGCCGTACGCCGTCGGCGAATTCCCGAGAGCGGCCAGTTCGCGCCGAGTCAGTCTGGCGCACCGGACACTGTCCGGTGCACACCGGACAGTCCGGTGCTCCAGACCGAACTGAGTCTTGGCTGCACACAGCCAAGTCTTTGTCTCCTCTTTTCTTTTCTTCTACTTTCTGTTTCTAACACTTAGACAAGTATATTAGTACTCAAAACCAATGTACTAAAGCTTAGAAACATACCTTTATCCTTGATTTGTACTTTGTCCACCATTTTACAATTAGGCACCTGTGTTGGGCACTAAATCACCAAAATACTTAGAAATGGCCCAAGGGCACATTTCCCTTTCAAATACAACCCCAACCACCTCCATTTACTTCACCCAAGCATTCCAACCTTCAACATTCAATACAAGAGCTAGCAATCCATTCCAAGACACATTCAAAGCCTCCATCTCTCCAAGTTTCACAATTGAGAAAAGAGATCATTAGTGATTAGTGACTTGAGAGAGAAAGTGGTCCGTGTGTTATTTGTCGCTCTTGTCGCTTGGCTTTTGCAATCGTGCTTTCTTTCAATCTTTCTTGCGATCAACTCAATTGTAACCAAGGCAAGAGACAACAATTGTGTGGTGGTCCTTGCTGGGAAGTTTGTTCCCGTTTGATTGAGAAGAAGAAGCTCACTCGGTCCGAGGGACCATTTGAGAGAGGGAAGGGGTTGAAAAAGACCCGGCCTTTGTGGCCTCCTCAACGGGGAGTAGGTTTGCGAGAACCGAACCTCGGTAAAACAAATCCTTGTGTCTCACTTCCATATTCGCTTGCGATTTGTTTTGCACCCTCTCTCGCGGACTCAATTATATTTCTAACACTAACCCGGCTTGTAGTTGTGATTAATTTTGTGAATTTCAGTTTCGCCCTATTCACCCCCCTCTAGGCGACTTTCAATTGGTATCAGAGCACGGTGCTTCATTAGAGCCTAACCGCTCGAAGTGATGTCGGGAGATCATGCCAAGAAGGAGATGGAGACCGGTGAAAAGCCCACTACAAGCCAAGGGAGCACTTCATCGGAAGCGTCCCGCACCAAGAGGAAGGAGAAGAAGAAGGACTCCTCCAAAGGGAAGGAGAAGAGATCTTCTTCACACCACAAAGAGAAGAAGGAGAAATCCTCTTCCCACAAGCCGCATCGGAGTGGGGACAAGAAAAAGAGGATGAGGAAGGTGGTCTACTATGAGACCGATTCTTCATCGGCATCCACCTCCGGCTCCGACGCGGCGTCCGTCACTTCTAAGCGCCAAGAGCGTAAGAAGTATAGTAAGATTCCCCTACGCTACCCTCGCATTTCTAAACATACACCTTTACTTTCCGTCCCATTAGGCAAACCACCAACTTTTGATGGTGAAGATTACGCTAGGTGGAGTGATTTAATGCGATTTCATCTAACCTCGCTCCACAAAAGTATATGGGATGTTGTTGAGTTTGGTGCACAGGTACCATCCATAGGGGATGAAAACTATGATGAGGATGAAGTAGCCCAAATCGAGCACTTCAACTCACAAGCCACAACCATACTCCTCGCCTCTCTAAGTAGAGAGGAATATAACAAGGTGCAAGGGTTGAAGAATGCGAAGGATATTTGGGATCTACTCAAGACCGCGCACGAGGGTGATGAACTCACCAAGATCACCAAGCGGGAAACGATTGAGGGGGAGCTCGGTCGCTTCCGTCTTCGCCAAGGGGAGGAGCCACAAGATATGTACAACCGGCTCAAAACCTTGGTAAACCAAGTGCGCAACCTCGGGAGCAAGAAATGGGATGACCACGAGGTAGTTAAGGTTATTCTTAGATCACTCATCTTCCTTAACCCCACTCAAGTTCAATTAATTCGTGGTAATCCTAGATACACACTAATGACCCCCGAGGAAGTTATCGGGAATTTTGTGAGCTTTGAATGTATGATCAAGGGCTCAAAGAAGATCAACGAGCTTGATGATCCCTCCACATCCGAAGCACAACCAGTGGCTTTCAAGGCGACGGAGGAAAAGAAGGAGGAGTCTACACCAAGTAGACAACCAATCGACGCTTCAAAGCTCGACAACGAGGAGATGGCCTTGATCATCAAAAGCTTTCGCCAAATCCTCAAGCAACGGAAGGGGAAGGATTACAAATCCCGTTCCAAGAAGGTTTGCTACAAGTGTGGTAAGCCCGGTCATTTTATTGCTAAATGTCCATTATCAAGTGACAGTGACAGGGATAACGACAAGAAGGGCAAGAGGAGAGAAAAGAAGAGGTACCACAAGAAGAGGGACGGTGATGCCCACGTGTGCCGCGAGTGGAACTCCGACGAGAGCTCCACCGACTCCTCCGACGACGAGGACGCCGCCAACATCGCCGTCACCAAGGGACTCCTCTTCCCCAACGTCGGCCACAAGTGCCTCATGGCAAAGGACGGCAAAAGGAAGAAGGTTAAATCTAAATCCTCCACTAGATATGAGTCCTCTAGTGATGACAATGCTAGTGATGAGGAAGATAATTTGCGTATCCTTTTTGCCAACCTTAACATGGAACAAAAAGAAAAACTAAATGAGCTAATTAGTGCCATCCATGAAAAGGATGATCTCTTGGACTCCCAAGAGGACTTCCTAATCAAGGAAAATAAAAAGCATGTTAAGTTTAAGAATGCTTATGCTCTAGAGGTAGAAAAATGTGAGAAATTAACTAGTGAGCTAAGCATATGCCATGACACTATTGCCAACCTTAGAAATGAAAATGCTAATTTATTATCTAAGGTTGATTCTCATGCTTGTAATGGTTCAATTTCAAATTCTAGAGATGATAATGATGGTTTACTTGCTAGGATTGAAGAATTGAACATTTCTCTTGCTAGCCTTAGAAATGAAAATGAAAAATTGCTTGCTAAGGCTAAAGATTTTGATGTTTGCAATGTTACTATTTCTAACCTTAGAAGTGAAAACGATATATTACATGCTAAGGTTGTAGAATTAAAATCTTGCAAACCCTCTACATCTACCGTTGAGCACACTTCTATTTGTACTAGATGTAGAGATATTGATGTTAATGCTATTCATGATCACATGACTTTAATTAAACAACAAAATGATCATATAGCAAAACTAGATGCTAAAATTGCCGAGCATAACTTAGAGAACAAAAAATTTAATGCTTTATAATGGGAGACGCCCTGGCATCAAGGATGGCATAGGCTTCCAAAGGGGAGACAATGTCAAACTTAATGCCCCTCCTAAAAGATTGTCTAATTGAAAGAGAATTAGGCTTACACCTAGTCCCTAATTAATTTTGGTGGTTGAATTGCCCAACACAAATATTTGGACTAACTAGTTTGCTCTAGTGCATAAGTTATACAGGTGCTAAAGGTTCACACTTAGCCAACCAAAGAGCAAAAAGTCAACCGAAGGCACCTCTGGTCTGGCGCACCGGACTGTCCGGTGTGCCACCGGACATGTCCGGTGCACCAGAGGACTCCGACTTCAAACTCGTCGCCTTCGGGAATTTCCAGAGGCAACTCCGCTATAATTCACCGGACTGTCCGGTGTACACCGGACATGTCCGGTGCTCCAAGGAAGAGCGGCCTCCGGAACTCGCCAGCCTCGAGAATTCATTGAAGCTGCTCCGCTATAATTCACCGGACTGTCCGGTGCACACCGGACTGTCCGGGTGTAACAGCGGGGCAACGGCTATTTCGGCGCCAACGGCTACCTGCGACGCATTAAATGCGCGCGCTGCGCGCGCAGAGGTCAGGCACGCCCATGCCGGCGCACCGGACAATCTACAGTGCATGTCCGGTGCGCCACCGGACATCCAGGCGGGCCCAGAAGACAGAGCTCCAACGGTCGAACCCAACGGCTTTTGGTGACGTGGCTGTCGCACCAGACATGTCCGGTGTGCACCGGACTGTCCGGTGCGCCATCGAACAGACAGCCTCACCAAACGGCTAGTTTGGTGGTTGGGGCTATAAATACCCCCAACCACCCACCATTCATCGAATCCAAGTTTTCCAGCTTCCAACCACTATACAAGAGCTAGCATTCATTGCAAAGCACACCAAAAGAGATCAAATCCTCTCCCAACTCCACACAAAGCCTTAGTGACTAGAGAGAGTGATTTGTAGTGTTCATTTGAGCTCTTGCGCTTGGATCGCTTCTTTTTCTTTGGCATTCTTTCTTGTGATCAAACACTCACTTGTAATTGAGGCAAGAGACACCAATCGTGTGGTGGTCCTTGCGGGAAGTTTGATTCCCAAGTGATTTGAGAAAGAGAAGCTCACTCGGTCCGAGGGACCGTTTGAGAGAGGGAAGGGTTGAAAGAGACCCGGCCTTTGTGGCCTCCTCAACGGGGAGTAGGTTTGAGAAAACCGAACCTCGGTAAAACAAATCCACGTGTCTCACTTCATTATTCGCTTGCGATTTGTTTTGCACCCTCTCTCGCGGACTCTATTATATTTCTAACGCTAACCCGGCTTGTAGTTGTGTTTATATTTATAAATTTCAGTTTCGCCCTATTCACCCCCCCTCTGTCACACCCGGTTTTTAGAAGGTAAACCGAATGCGAACCATGTACGTGCCAGGATCAGTTATTCACGTACACAGCAGTTACATAACATGGACATCATCACACAGTGCTCAAATAGCATTAAAAGGGAAATAATAGTCGATTACATCATACGTCTGAGACGTCCATATAGTTCTTACAATAAATCAAAGTGCGGAAAAGAAACGTAGATAACGCGGCCTTCACAGGCAGCCGACTGGGGGTTGCCGCTAACCCACACCTAGAACTCGTCGTAGTCTTGGAACTCCTGGAAGTCTCCTTCCACAGCTTCATCTTCTCCTGAGCAGTGGTTGCAATGCTGACAACCTGGGGGGGATTGGGGTGTAGAGCAAGGGTGAGTACACATCAACATACTCAGCAAGCATCCCGTTTGGCTGTAGTGGACTAGCTTTATGTGGGGATAAGTCAAGCAGTTGCTTTTAATTGGTCAGGTTATTACTTTACTAGTAGAAAGCCAGGTTTTAACATTAACCCAAGTTATTAGCCCAATGTATCCTTTCCAAACGGAAAGAATACCACTTACCAGCACCATAATCATAATCAGAACCATCAATCTCATTGCCACCTGTACCAAAATGTCTCTGATCAAGTACCACTAATCTCTGGAGCTCCCTTGGCCGCTCATAACCGCGAGCACGGCTGATATATCAGTTTCATAACACTCTGCAGAGGTTGCGCACTTTACCCACAAGTCACGATTCCCTCTCTAGCCCGGGCTTGCAAGACCCTTATTCACTCCCAAGGTGAATGGCTAGGGATTCACTACGAAGCCTTTACAAAGATTCCCCGGGGCTGTAGCCACCCGTTAGGTTTCCTAAATGTACCGCACTCCTCCCCAAGGGACAAATCAACCTTGGCAGAGCGAGCCGCGTACACCGAGCCCCATTGACGGCACAACGGCTAAGTGATCTACACCCCGGTTCCTCTAATTATTCAGCTAAGGGCGTCCCATTCCACCCTCATGGTTGCACTGTTTTCCCGGGCGGTCATCCATTGAACAGGTCCTTACGGAGAGGCACTCGAGAAACCGCTCGAGTCCCCTTAAATGCCACAAGTATGATCATAAATAAGAAGGGGAAAACAGCGTATCATAGATAATCACATCATGTTCATTGATTTGAGTTGAGCAATAGCATCAGACTAAGCAGTAATAATCCGACCCAAATAGGTAAACAAGGACATGGATAACAAAAGCTAGTCAATCCTTAGGTATAAATGTGTAATGCGGGGGGTGAATTAAAGAATGAATAGGACAGAGATAGGTCAAAGGACACTTGCCTCCACCAACCGACTGCTGCTCAGGGGCTTCTCCTGCGAATTCCTCGGGCTCTTCGACCGGATCGTTCTCTATGCGAGCGCAAACATACATACATCCACATATTTAATACAAAAAACAGTACACCATACAAGGGAACAAGTAAAGCGAATATGCATCAAGTATGACATTCGATATCGCATTTGTTATGGTTAGAAAGAAACGGGGAAAGGTCTCGCAGGGGGTTAAAGCTTATGCACTAATGATCAGTTACAATTGGTTCTTAACAAAAGAATTCTGTTATATGCACAAATGGAAACCTAGTCATTTTTAGTTGATCAACATTGAATGAGATAAACAATTAATTACGTGAATCAACTAGCGTAACAGAATTTTAAATTGAGCTTCCTATTTCAATAGCATGAACAATGATTAGCCTACCTAAAATAAAATAGCTATGATAACAGAAAGTAAAACAAAAATAAATAAAATAAAAAAAATAAAACACAGGGGGGGCGGTTGAACCGGCCGGGGACAGGGCGGCCGAGCAGGGGCGGCCGAGCGCGGGGGGGGGGGGGGGCGGAGCCGGCCGAACCGGCGGCCAGGGCGGCTGAGCCGGGGGCGCGCAGGGGGGCGGCCGGGCTGGCCAGGGCGGCCGAGCCGGCCGAGCGACCAGGGGGCGCGGCCAGGGCGCGCGCGGCCAAGGGCCAGGGCGCGGCCAGGGGCCAAGCGCGGCCGGGGCCAGGGCGCAGGGTGGGCGGCCAGGCGGGCGCGCGGCCAGGCGGCCAAGGGCCAGGCGGCCGGGCGGCCGGGCGGCCAGGCGGCCGGGCGGCTGGGCGATTGGGCCGGGGAGGGAGAGGAGGGGAGAGGGGAGAGGGGAGAGGAGGGAGGAGGGGAGAGGGGGAGGCTCACCGGCGTCGGGCGGCCGAGCAGGGGGCGGCGCTAGGGCAGGGGGCGGCGCTAGGGCAGGGGGCGGCGCTAGGGAGAGAATGGGAGAGAGGGAAAATGGGAGGGAGAGAGAGAGGGAGTTGGGGGAAAAGGGGAGGGGGTGGGGGCGGTTGGGCCGACCAGGGCCCAAGAGGGGGCGCGGGGGGGCTGCTGGGCCGGCCAAGGGGCGGCTGGGCCGGCCAAGGGGCCCACGGCACGGGAGAGAGAGAAGGGAGGAGGGAGAGAGAAAGAAAGAAAGAGAAAAAGAAAAAGGAAAAGAAAAAGGTTATCTCTTTTTCGAAATTCGATCTTCCTAGATGAATGCATTTGCATTTTCAAACAATCAAAAAAAATGCATGGTTCGGCATGGTGCATCAAACAACATAAAGTATTTAGGGTTTTCTTACACGGGAATTCCAAACCGAATCCCGCTAAAACTTTGGAGAAAGTCAAGGTCTAGCGAGGGGAAAAAGAAAAAGAAAAGGTAACGCCCGAATTTGGCGAGTAAAGAAAAGAAAAAATTCAACTGCAAAATTCGGGGCGTTACAAACCTATCCCCCTTAAAAGAATCTCGCCCTCGAGATTCAGGGTTGGCTAGCAAAGAGCTCTGGGTACTTGGCCACTAGATCATCTTCACGCTCCCAGGTTGCTTCTTCCTCAGAGTGGTGATGCCATCTGACTTTGCACATTCTGATGGTCTTCCTTCGGGTGACTCTATCTGCAACCTCAAGGATCTGAGCTGGCTTCTCAACATAGGTCAAGTCCTCCTGGACTTCCAGACCTTCCACTGGCAACTGCTCTTCTGGCACACGCAAGCACTTCTTCAACTGAGACACATGAAAGACATTATGCACAGCTGACAAATTCTCTGGCAGACTGAGCTGATAGGCCACTTCTCCACGCTTTGAGAGGATCTGGTACGGACCAATGTAGCGGGGTGCTAGCTTGCCTTTGATTCCGAACCTTCTGACTCCTCTGATCGGTGACACTTTCAGATAGACAAAGTCTCCGACTTCAAAACTCAGCTCTCTTCTTCTTGTGTCTGCATAGCTTCGCTGCCTCGATTGCGCTATCTTCAGATTCTCTCGGACCATCTTGATGTTCTCTTCAGCTTCAAGTAGAATGTCTGGCCCGAACACTTGCTTCTCTCCAGGTTGATCCCATTGCAACGGAGTTCTACAACTCCTTCCATAGAGCGCTTGAAATGGTGACATCTTCAAACTGGCCTGATAACTGTTGTTATAGGAAAACTCTGCATAAGGCAATCTCTTATCCCATCCGGACTGATCTTGCAACGCACAGGCTCTCAACATGTCTTCGAGAATTTGATTGGTTCTTTCAGTCTGGCCATCTGTCTGCGGGTGATAAGCTGAACTGAAATTCAGATGCGTGCCCAAGGCTTCATGCAACTGCTGCCAGAAATGAGAGGTGAACTGCGTTCCTCTGTCAGACACTATCTTCTTTGGCACACCATGAAGACAAACGATCCGAGACATATACAGCTCTGCCAATACTGCACTGCTGTAGGTGGTCTTGACAGGTATGAAGTGGGCTGACTTGGTCAAGCGGTCCACTACTACCCAAATGGAATCGTAGCCGGCTCGAGTGCGAGGCAATCCGACTATGAAATCCATGCCGATTTCATCCCATTTCCACTGAGGGATCTGCAACGGTTGCAACAATCCAGCAGGTCTCTGGTGTTCTGCCTTAATTCTTCGACAACTATCGCACATAGCCACATGCTCTGCAATTTCCCTCTTCATTCCGTACCACCAGAATTTCTTCTTCAGATCCTGATACATCTTCTCACTGCCAGGGTGAATCGAATAAGCTGTCTCATGAGCTTCCTTGAGAATCAATTCCCAAATAGACGGGACATTGGGAACACACAAGCGGTCTTTGAACCATATCACGCCTTCTGCGTTTTCTCGAAAATCTTTGCCTCTGCCATCTAGAATCAGTCGCCGAATCTCACTGATCTTTTCATCGTTCTTCTGCGCTTCTTTGATTTCGCGCTCCAAGGTAGGTTCCAATTCAACTGTGACTCCTCGCGAATTGTTCAGAAATCCGAGACTCAACCTGTCGAACTCCTTGGCCAACTCATAAGGCATCGGACGAGCGACCATCAGATTGACTTGACTCTTTCTGCTCAAAGCATCTGCCACTACGTTTGCTTTGCCTGGATGGTAATGGATCTCCAACTCATAGTCTTTGATCAGCTCTAACCATCTTCGTTGCCTCATGTTCAATTCTGACTGAGTGAATATGTACTTAAGACTCTTGTGGTCTGTGTAAACATCACATTTCTGTCCATACAGATACTGCCTCCATGTCTTCAGTGCGTGAACCACTGCTGCCAACTCTAGATCATGGATTGGGTAATTCCTCTCATGAACCTTCAGCTGTCGGGACGAGTAAGCCACAACTCTTCCCTCTTGCATCAACACGCATCCCAAACCTGTGTAACAAGCATCACAATACACCGAGAAGGGCTTGTGCACATCAGGCAAGACTAGGACAGGCGCTGTTGTCAACTTCTCTTTCAGCGCTTCGAAGGCCTCTTGACATTTCTGGGTCCACTTGAACTCAACCTTGTTGCCTAGCAACGCTGTCATTGGTTTCGCAATCTTCGAAAACCCTTCAATGAATCGCCGATAATATCCGGCCATTCCAATGAAGCTCTTGATTCCTCGAGCATCCGTTGGCGCTTTCCAGTTCAGAATGTCTGCCACTTTCTTCGGATCCACAGCCAATCCTTCTTTGTTGATTATGTGACCCAAGAACAGGACTTCACTGATCCAGAACTCACACTTGCTCAACTTTGCATACAACTGGTGCTCTCGCAATCTCTGCAATACCATCCTCAAATGATCTGCATGTTCTTCTTTGCTTTGAGAATAAACCAGAATGTCATCAATGAATACCACCACAAACTTATCAAGATAATCCATGAACACACTGTTCATCAAGTTCATAAAGAACGCCGGTGCATTGGTCAAACCAAAAGACATCACTGTGAACTCATACAAACCATACTTGGTAATGAATGTCGTCTTCGGAATGTCCGAAGGTCGGATCCTGAGCTGATGATAACCTGACCTCAGATCAATCTTGGAGAACACACTGGCTCCTCTCAACTGGTCGAACAGATCTTCTATTCTGGGCAAGGGATACTTGTTCTTGATCGTGACTTCATTCAAAGCTCGATAATCGATACACATCCTCTTTGTGCCATCTTTCTTCTCCACAAACAGGACAGGGGCGGCCCAAGGCGAGGTGCTTGGCCGGATGTAACCTTTCTCTGATAGCTCATCAATCTGCTTCTTAAGCTCAACCAACTCTGGTCCAGATATTCTGTAAGCTCTCTTAAAGATAGGGGCGGTTCCAGGAAGAAGCTCTATGGCAAACTCAACTTTCCGCTCTGGTGGCATACCCGGTAAGTCCTCTGGAAACACATCTGGGAATTCAGACACAACCTTGATACTCTCCATTGGGTCTGCTTCACTGCTATCGACGGCCATCTGATAACAACTTCCTTTCTTTGGCTCAGGCGGGACTAACTCGGTCACCACTTCCTCTCCTAGTGGGGACACCAACTTGATTGTCCTTTTATCACAACTGATAACTGCCTGATACTTATCTAGCCAATTCATCCCTAGGATGACATCTATTCCCTGAGTACCCATTACTATAAGGTTAGCGGGAAACGCTATCCCCCTTATTTCCACACTTATATTCAAACATATGCTATCAGCTCGAATTCTACCACCGGCTGAGTCAATTTGAATGGGGGTTGACATGGTAGTAATTGGAAGATTATGCGCTTCTACCCATGATGCAGTAATGAAAGAATGTGTTGCTCCAGTATCAAATAACACTTCTGCAATATGGGAATCGACTGGAAACATACCTACTGTCATGCCGGGGGTCTCCTGAACTGCTTCAGCCTCCAAGTGATTCAATCTTCCATGATTATAGCGCTGCTGAGGGCGGTTGCCTGATCCAGGCTGAGACACATTCTGCTTTGCTGGGGCATTGGGGCCTGACTGCTGCTGGGCTGCCTTCTTCGGACATTGCATCACCCAGTGGCCTTGCTCTCCACAGTGGAAACATGCCCTGTTTCCAACCTGAGCTGGTGCTGCCTGATTGCTCTGCTGATTTGCTGGGGCAGGAAGACGAGGTGTCTGCTGATTCTGCCTCTAAAACTGACCTCCTGATTGATTGCTCTGACGGTTCTGGTACTGGTGCTGAGGATACTGCCTTTGAAACTGCTGATACTGCTGACGCTGCTGATGCTGCTGAGGTGGACGCTGGTTCTGCCTGAACTGCTGAGGTTGATTGCCTGAAAAACGAGGACGACTGCTGCTTCCAGGCTGGGGTCCACTGATCTTGCGCTTACGATCCTCCATCTCCTTACGCTTCCTTTCTGTCATGATTGCTCTGTCAATCAGGTGCTGGAATGTCGGGAAGGTATGATTCATCAGTTGGTACTGAAGAGGGTCGACCAAGCCTCTCAAGAAACGGTACTGTCGCTTGGCGTCGGTGTTGACATCCTCAGGAGCATAGCGAGACAACTGCAGAAACCTGTCTCGATACTCACTGATAGATGATGACCCTTGCTTGAGGGCCAGGAACTCCTCCTTCTTCACTGTCATCAGACCTGCAGGCACATGGTACTGACGAAAGCTACCTCTGAACTCTTCCCAGGTGATGGCATCGGGGTTAGCATGGGTGGCGAGGTAAGACTCCCACCATGATTGGGCTGCTCCTCTCAACAGACGGGGACCATACAAGACTTTCTCCCTGTCATCACACTGAGCGGTATGCAACTCCCGCTCCACAGTGCGCAGCCAATCTTCAGCATCCATGGGGTCAGAAGAGTGAGCGAACGTTGGGGGATGACCTCTCATGAATTCAGCACGCTTGTCTCTGGGCATCTGAGGCATCTGAGGCTAGGGTGGTGCTTGCTGCTGTTGCTGCTGCTGCTGCTGCTGAATGGCGGCCAGAGTCTGACCGATGGCCTGAACTGCCTGAGTCTGCATCAGAAACATCTGCTCGATCGACATCGGGGGCGGGGGTGGCAGGTGCTGCTGCTGAGGCACCTCATCCTGCGGAGCGGCTTGCTCCTGCTGAGCACGCCTTCCTCCTCTGCGCCTGTTCTCTGACATCTGCAGAACGCAACCACACATCAGAACTGATCTGGCAAATCTTGCAGCATAAGAAAAGAGTACAGAATTCTCCAACAGCACTGAACAGATGAGCATCTTCACTGATCTCCATCGCAGACCACACAGCTTCTCAGATAAAGAGGAAAGTAGAGTAAAGGGTTTCCCAACTATATAACTAACTCCATTAACATATAACAGGTAAACCATAATGTAGGGGATACCCACACTCTGGTGACAATCATTACAAAGATCCAAACCAAACATAGTTCATCATGACAAACATAAATGCACAGGATATAGCAAACTACCCTGTCTAACTAAGACTAACTAAGACCGAGACTAACGCTAAGACTGAAGCTTCTATGTATATATTTTGTATTAATTACAGGATCCAACTCTAACGATCTATGGTTCTAGATTTATCTTGGTCTTGCAGTCGGGATTGCCATAAGACTGGAGTCCACGCCGAGGTGAGCGGTACGGGTGCTGAGTCCCGACGGGGGCGGGGGAACCATCATCCAAGTGACGACGTTCCACGCGCTCAGCCCGCAGCAGGGCGATCTCAGCACGAGCCCTACTCAGCTCATCTAATGCATGGTCCAGCTCCGTGTTTAGCACGGCGGCTAGGTTGACTGTGCTGCTCAACCTAGGATTGTCCTCACCAGCAGGTGAAACAATCACGCCTCCTGTGCTGCCAGATGGACGGCGGGGGTAATACTTCAGGTCGAGACCGTCAGCTACCCCACCGAGAACCGAGCAGTAGTGCGAAAGCGCACGCCGTGCAGCATCCTGCATGGCTGCCTCAGCTGAGTCCCGCTCAGAGATAGAATAGTGCTCTGAGCAAGCCTCCGCGCCCTGGAGACTGTTCTCCGGACGGCGCACCAAGCAGGTCGCCTCCCAGCGGTCCGGGTAGACCCCGCGACTATGCTGGTAGACCACACAGCGATACTCGATGGACCAAGTACGCCGGTCAAGTGCCCGACGTAGCAGGGTGTCGAGCGCGTCGTGGAAGTGACACCCGCGAGCAGCGTCGCGAGTGATGGGTCGAGCAACCCATCCTTCCGGCTCATGGTCAGTGGAGAGGTTGATGTCGTGGCTCGGGCTGTCGTCGCCACCTCCGTCGTCTGGGTCTCCTCCAGCAGCTACTCCAGAAGCTGGGACGCCCAGTGGTGGTGCAGGGGGCGCCTCCAGAGGAAGCACAGGAGAGCAGCTCCTCACAGACTCTATCTCCTGCTGGAGCGAGAAAGAAGAGCCCCGCTGCTCCTATCGTCGACGTTCCTGCTCCTCATGCAGGCGGTGGTGCAGTCTCTCCAAGTGGCTGGACTGTCCGGCCACGGGACGGCGAAGCGGACGCTCAGCAAGGCGGGAGGGTAAGAAGGGGATGACGGACTTTCGTGCAGTGTGTCTAAGTCGAGCCATCTACAAAAGACATCGCAAGCAAAAGGGTGAGAACAGAATTAATATGACCAGCAAATAATGAATCATAAATAAATGAAGGATCAGAATAAAACAAAATTTTCAGCAAGGTATAATATATAGTAGAACATAGGTTTGGTCAGTAGGACCAACTTTTGAAGGGGTACCAAAGTCAAGGCAGGGACAGAGGTCTACAGTCCTTAGAACGACCATTCTACTCTAGGTTAGCGGTCCTACAGTCAGCACGGCTTTGATACCACTTATGTCACACCCGGTTTTTAGAAGGTAAACCGAATGCGAACCATGTACGTGCCAGGATCAGTTATTCACGTACACAGCAGTTACATAACATGGACATCATCACACAGTGCTCAAATAGCATTAAAAGGGAAATAATAGTCGATTACATCATACGTCTGAGACGTCCATATAGTTCTTACAATAAATCAAAGTGCGGAAAAGAAACGTAGATAACGCGGCCTTCACAGGCAGCCGACTGGGGGTTGCCGCTAACCCACACCTAGAACTCGTCGTAGTCTTGGAACTCCTGGAAGTCTCCTTCCACAGCTTCATCTTCTCCTGAGCAGTGGTTGCAATGCTGACAACCTGGGGGGGGGGGGATTGGGGTGTAGAGCAAGGGTGAGTACACATCAACATACTCAGCAAGCATCCCGTTTGGCTGTAGTGGACTAGCTTTATGTGGGGATAAGTCAAGCAGTTGCTTTTAATTGGTCAGGTTATTACTTTACTAGTAGAAAGCCAGGTTTTAACATTAACCCAAGTTATTAGCCCAATGTATCCTTTCCAAACGGAAAGAATACCACTTACCAGCACCATAATCATAATCAGAACCATCAATCTCATTGCCACCTGTACCAAAATGTCTCTGATCAAGTACCACTAATCTCTGGAGCTCCCTTGGCCGCTCATAACCGCGAGCACGGCTGATATATCAGTTTCATAACACTCTGCAGAGGTTGCGCACTTTACCCACAAGTCGTGATTCCCTCTCTAGCCCAGGCTTGCAAGACCCTTATTCACTCCCAAGGTGAATGGCTAGGGATTCACTATGAAGCCTTTACAAAGATTCCCCGGGGCTGTAGCCACCCGTTAGGTTTCCTAAATGTACCGCACTCCTCCCCAAGGGACAAATCAACCTTGGCAGAGCGAGCCGCGTACACCGAGCCCCATTGACGGCACAACGGCTAAGTGATCTACACCCCGGTTCCTCTAATTATTCAGCTAAGGGCGTCCCATTCCACCCTCATGGTTGCACTGTTTTCCCGGGCGGTCATCCATTGAACAGGTCCTTACGGAGAGGCACTCGAGAAACCGCTCGAGTCCCCTTAAATGCCACAAGTATGATCATAAATAAGAAGGGGAAAACAGCGTATCATAGATAATCACATCATGTTCATTGATTTGAGTTGAGCAATAGCATCAGACTAAGCAGTAATAATCCGACCCAAATAGGTAAACAAGGACATGGATAACAAAAGCTAGTCAATCCTTAGGTATAAATGTGTAATGCGGGGGGTGAATTAAAGAATGAATAGGACAGAGATAGGTCAAAGGACACTTGCCTCCACCAACCGACTGCTGCTCAGGGGCTTCTCCTGCGAATTCCTCGGGCTCTTCGACCGGATCGTTCTCTATGCGAGCGCAAACATACATACATCCACATATTTAATACAAAAAACAGTACACCATACAAGGGAACAAGTAAAGCGAATATGCATCAAGTATGACATTCGATATCGCATTTGTTATGGTTAGAAAGAAACGGGGAAAGGTCTCGCAGGGGGTTAAAGCTTATGCACTAATGATCAGTTACAATTGGTTCTTAACAAAAGAATTCTGTTATATGCACAAATGGAAACCTAGTCATTTTTAGTTGATCAACATTGAATGAGATAAACAATTAATTACGTGAATCAACTAGCGTAACGGAATTTTAAATTGAGCTTCCTATTTCAATAGCATGAACAATGATTAGCCTACCTAAAATAAAATAGCTATGATAACAGAAAGTAAAACAAAAATAAAAAAAATAAAAAAAATAAAACACAGGGGGGGCGGTTGAACCGGCCGGGGACAGGGCGGCCGAGCAGGGGCGGCCGAGCGCGGGGGGGCGGAGCTGGCCGAACCGGCGGCCAGGGCAGCTGAGCCGGGGGCGCGCAGGGGGGCGGCCGGGCTGGCCAGGGCGGCCGAGCCGGCCGAGTGGCCAGGGGGCGCGGCCAGGGCGCGCGCGGCCAAGGGCAAGGGCGCGGCCAGGGGCCAAGCGCGGCCGGGGCCAGGGCGCAGGGCGGGCGGCCAGGCGGCCAAGCGGCCAGGCGGGCGCGCGGCCAGGGCGGCCAGGCGGCCAAGGGCCAGGCGGCCGCCCGGCGGCCAGGCGGGCACGCGGCCAGGCGGCCGGGCGGCTGGGCGATTGGGCCGGGGAGGGAGAGGAGGGGAGAGGGGAGAGGGGAGAGGGGAGAGGAGGGAGGAGGGGAGAGGGGGAGGCTCACCGGCGTCGGGCGGCCGAGCAGGGGGCGGCGCTAGGGCAGGGGGCGGCGCTAGGGAGAGAATGGGAGAGAGGGAAAATGGGAGGGAGAGAGAGAGGGAGTTGGGGGAAAAGGGGAGGGGGTGGGGGCAGTTGGGCCGACCAGGGCCCAAGAGGGGGCGCGGGGGGGCTGCTGGGCCGGCCAAGGGGCGGCTGGGCCGGCCAAGGGGCCCACGGCGCGGGAGAGAGAGAAGGGAGGAGGGAGAGAGAAAGAAAGAAAGAGAAAAAGAAAAAGGAAAAGAAAAAGAAAAAGGTTATCTCTTTTTCGAAATTTGATCTTCCTAGATGAATGCATTTGCATTTTTAAACAATCAAAAAAAATGCATGGTTCGGCATGGTGCATCAAACAACATAAAGTATTTAGGGTTTTCTTACACGGGAATTCCAAACCGAATCCCGCTAAAACTTTGGAGAAAGTCAAGGTCTAGCGAGGGGAAAAAGAAAAAGAAAAGGTAACGCCCGAATTTGGCGAGTAAAGAAAAGAAAAAATTCAACTGCAAAATTCGGGGCGTTACACCCTCTAGGCGACTTTCAATTGGTATCAGAGCCCGGTGCTTCATTAGAGCCTAACCGCTCGAAGTGATGTCGGGAGATCACACCAAGAGGGAGATGGAGACCGGCGACAAGCCCACTACGAGCCACGGGAGCACTTCATCGGAAGAGTCCCGCACCAAGAGGAAGGAGAAGAAGAAGGACTCCTCCAAACGGAAGGAGAAAAGATCTTCTTCCTCTCACCACAAAGAGAAGAAGGAAAAATCTTCTTCCCACAAGCCGCATCGGAGTGGGGACAAGAAAAAGAGGATGAGGAAGGTGGTCTACTACGAGACCGATACTTCATCAACATCGACCTCCGACTCCGACGCGCCGTCCGTAACTTCTAAGCGCCAAGAGCGCAAGAAGTTTAGTAAGATCCCTCTACACTATCCTCGTACATCTAGACCTACTCCATTACTTTCTGTTCCATTAGGCAAACCGCCAACCTTTGATGGCGAAGATTATGCTAGGTGGAGTGATTTAATGAAATTTCATCTAACCTCACTCCACAAAAGTATATGGAATGTTGTTGAGTTTGGAGCACAGGTACCATCCGTAGGGGATGAAGACTATGATACGGACGAAGTGGCCCAAATCGAGCACTTCAACTCACAAGCTACAACCATACTCCTCACCTCTCTAAGCAAGGAGGAATACAACAAGGTGCAAGGGTTGAAGAATGCAAAGGAGATTTGGGACCTACTCAAGACCGCGCACGAGGGTGATGAACTCACCAAGATCACCAAGCGGGAAACGATCGAGGGGGAGCTCGGTCGCTTCCGTCTTCGCCAAGGGGAGGAGCCACAAGATATGTACAACCGGCTCAAAACCTTGGTGAACCAAGTGCGCAACCTCGGGAGCAAGAAATGGGATGACCACGAGGTGGTTAAGGTTATTTTGAGATCACTTATTTTCCTTAACCCTACTCAAGTTCAATTAATTCGTGGCAACCCAAGATATACACTAATGACTCCCGAGGAAGTAATCGGGAATTTTGTGAGCTTTGAATGTATGATTAA
This sequence comes from Zea luxurians, assembly GCA_029449295.1. Lineage (NCBI taxonomy): Eukaryota > Viridiplantae > Streptophyta > Magnoliopsida > Poales > Poaceae > Zea > Zea luxurians. Next base: position 4,907,234 of record JAOPSE010000129.1, on the reverse strand, counting down.
AGGATCAAAGAAGATCAACAAGCTTGATGAACCCTCCACGTCCGAAGCACAACCGGTGGCATTTAAGGCGACGGAGGAGAAGAAGGAGGAGTCTACACCAAGTAGACAACCAATTGACGCCTCCAAGTAGACAACCAATTAATCATCAAAAGCTTTCGCCAAATCCTCAAGCAACGGAGGGGGAAGGACTACAAACCCCGCTCCAAGAAAGTGTGCTACAAGTGTGGTAAGCCCGGTCATTTTATTGCAAAATGTCCTATATCTAGTGACAGTGACAGGGGCGACGACAAGAAGGGAAAGAGGAGAGAAAAGAAGAAGTACTACAAGAAGAAGGGCGGCGATGCCCATGTTTGCCGGGAGTGGGACTTCGACGAGAGCTCCACCGAGTCCTCCTCCGACGAAGACGCCGCCAACAACGCCGTCACCAAGGGACTCCTCTTCCCCAACGTCGGCCACAAGTGCCTCATGGCAAAGGACGGCAAAAGGAAGAAGGTTAAATCTAAATCCTCCACTAAATATGAATCCTCTAGTGATGATAATGCTAGTGATGAGGAAAATAATTTGCGTACCCTTTTTGCCGACCTAAACATGCAAAAAAAGAAAAATTAAATGAATTAATTAGTGCCATCCATGAGAAGGATGATCTCTTGGACTCCCAAGAGGACTTCCTAATCAAGGAAAATAAAAAGCATGTTAAGGTTAAAAATGCTTATGCTCTACAAGTTGAAAAATGTGAAAAATTGTCTAGTGAGCTAAGCACTTGCCATGAGACTATTGACAACCTTAGAAATGAAAATGCTAGATTAATTGCTAAGGTTGATTCTCATGTTTGTATTGATTCAACTTCCAATCCTAGAAATGATAGTGTTAATTTACTTGCTAGGATTGATGAGTTGAATATTTCTCTTGCTAGCCTTAGAGATGAGAATGAGAAATTATTTGCTAAGGCTAAAGATTTTGATGTTTGCAATACTATTATTTCTGACCTTAGAACTAAGAATGATATGTTGCATGCTAAGGTTGTAGAATTAAAATCTTGTAAACCCTTTACATCTACCGTTGAGCACACTTCTATTTGTACTAGATGTAGAGATGTTGATATCAATGCTATTCATGATCACATGGCTTTAATTAAACAACAAAATGATCATATAGCAATATTAGATACTAAAATTGCCGAGGACAACTTAAAAAATGAAAAGTTTAAATTTGCTAGAAGTATGCTCTATAATGGGAGACGCCCTGGCATCAAGGATGGCATTGGCTTCCAAAGGGGAGACAATGTCAAACTTAATGCCCCTCCTAAGAACTTGTCTAACTTTGTTAAGGGCAAGGCTCCCATGCCTCAGGATAACGAGGGTTACATTTTGTACCCTGCCGGTTATCCCGAGAGCAAAATTAGGAGAACTCATTCTAGGAAGTCTCACTCTGGCCCTAACCATGCTTTTATGTATAAGGGTGAGACATCTAGCTCTAGGCAACCAACCCGTGCTAAGTTGCCTAGAAAGAAAACTCCTATTGCATCAAATGATCATAGCATTTCATTTAAAACTTTTGATGCATCTTATGTTTTGACTAACAAATCCGGCAAGGTAGTTGCCAAGTTTGTTGGGGGCAAACACAAGGGCTCTAAGACTTGTGTTTGGGTACCCAAAGTTCTTGTTTCTAATGCCAAATGACCCAAAACTGTTTGGGTACCTAAAGTCAAGAACTAAAATTGTTTTGTAGGTTTATGCATCCAGGGGCTCAAGTTGGATACTCGACAGCGGGTGCACAAACCACATGACAGGGGAGAAGAAGATGTTCTCCTCATATGAAAAAAACCAAGGTCCCCAACGAGCTATCACATTCGAGGATGGAAATCAAGGTTTGGTCAAAGGATTGGGTAAAATTGCTATATCACCTGACCATACTATTTCAATTGTTTTTCTTGTAGATTCATTAGATTACAATTTGCTTTCCATATCCCAATTATGTCAAATGGGCTACAAATGTCTATTTACTGATGTAGGTGTTACTGTCTTTAGAAGGAGTGATGATTCAATAGCATTTAAGGGTGTGTTAGAGGGTCAGCTATACTTGGTAGATTTTGATAGAGCTGAACTCGACACATGCTTAATTGCTAAGACTAACAAGGGTTGGCTCTGGCATCGCCGACTAGCCCACGTTGGGATGAAGAATCTTCATAAGCTTCTAAAGGGAGAGCACATTTTAGGACTAACAAATGTTCATTTTGAGAAAGACAGAATTTGTAGCGCATGCCAAGCAGGAAAGCAAGTTGGGTCCCAACATCCACACAAGAACATCATGACGACCGACAGGCCACTTAAGCTACTCCACATGGATCTATTCGGTCCGATTGCTTATGTTGGAGACTTGTTCTCAAATGCTATGAATTAAGAACAAGGCAACACAGAAAGAAGTTAATGGTTAATGCCCTTCGTCCTTCGAAGCATTATCTCCCTTAGGATATAACGATCTTCAGACGAAGGTCATGAAGGACATACCTTCATCATCACAGTTTATATTGATAAAAGGAGAAGCATATGAAACATGAGAGAATAACATGAATGATCACATAACACTATTACATGTCCTTATTATATAATCATGGAAGAATAAGAACAATATTGAATTACATTTGTACCTTCGGCTTGATAGAAGGCAAAAATACAAGCGTGACGCACGAGCGAGTACAAGTCAGCGTGAACAGTACGGGGGTACTGTTCATCTATTTATAGACACAGGACACAGCCTGTGAAGAATTACAATTATGCCCCTCATAAAAGTTTACAACATTGACTCAGACCTTTATGGACTAAAAGGTCATTCTATCTTTAAGTCGGTTTGTAATACCGAAGCTTCATGAAGAGGAACCTTCGGTCATCTCCTGCGGACAGCTTCAGCCGAAGCTGCTTCTTCCTACAAGACCTTCGGTGCGACGAAGCATAGCCCCAACAGTAGCCCCTTTCGCGGCGCTAGATCGTTTTTCGTAACGAGCTTGATCCGTGAAAAAAGTCTCTTAAGCTTCGGGAAGCCGAAGGTCCAAAAAACACCTTCCCTGAGCTCGTTGTCGAGAAACGATTCAGCTTCCGAGCGCGTAGCAGTCCCACCTTGCAGAGTTACTGTTTGGTCTCTGCGGTCCACCGCGCAGCGAGTGCAAGCGGCTGTCCGCCTGGTGTAAAAATCCTGGCGTTTCGCCTTCTTACCTGCAGCACTATATAAACAGACAAGTAGGTGTGAAGTTACCACAGCATTCATTGCTATTTGCACTGTTTTGCTGCCAAAATTTTTAACCATAGCCGAAGCTTGACTCTCGGAATCAAACGAAGCTCCAGCTTGAAGCCTACTTCGTCAGAAGAAAAAACTTTGGAAGAAAAAGTATTTAATTCCCGCAAATTCAGAATTAAATGGCCAGAGTGCGCTCTATCGCTAGGGTTGAGCGTGAAGGAGGCAAAGCTGAAGGCTCGGAGACTATTCCCATCTCCGAAGCAATGCAACGATCCGGACTGGTAACTTCGGAAGGAATCCCCACTGTTGAAGCAGAACAAGCAACTGCCGAAGTAGAAGAAGAGAACGTTGAAGAGACTGATCCCGAAGATGATTATCGTATTGCCATGCCAAGTAAGCCCAGCCACTTGGATTTCGGAAAGTCGACCGTTTCGAAGGCTGATCTCTCCAAGATGGTAAAGTCAGGTTATTTCAGTGAAAGTCAGAAGAAGCTACTTCGCTTCGGGGGGGAAGAAACTACCCCGAAGCCAGAGAAGGATGAAATAGTCATTTTCAAGAGCTTTCTAATGGCTGGGTTGAGATTCCCCCTTCATAGGGTTATTGCAGATGTATTGAAGAGGTTTGGTATCTACTTTCATCAGTTGACTCCTAACGCTATCGTTAGGCTTAGTGTTTATATCTGGGCCCTCCGAAGCCAGGCGGTGGAGCCGTTTGCCGACAGCTTTTGTCGAGTTCATGAGCTGCATTACCGGACGAAGGCTAGAAAAGATGGATTACATGATAACTTTGGTTGCTACAATTTTGCCTATCGGAAAACCACAAAGTTTCCTGTAATCAGCTACCGAAGCAAATGCCGAAGCTAGAGAGGGAGAAGAAAGAAGGGGAACTTGTGCGGTTACCTTACTATTACAAATTTAAGAAATACTTTAAAAAACCTTGCCAAGAGTGGCTGGACACAGTTGAAATAATGTGCAATGAAATACTCGGTAATTACTCCAAAAAAGAAGACCAGTTGATGACCGCGGCCTTCGGTACCCGTCCGAAGCGAAGACTGAATCGAGTGCTGGACGCCTTGGGTTTTGAATACCCTGACTACGAAAATCTGAATAAAGGTGCCGAAGGTCGGAAAAGGAAAAGGGGAGCCGAAGCTTTAAATGAAGATGAGGAAGAACCACCAAAAAAGAAGAATATTACGAAGAAGAAGAAAATATCATCTCCGAAGCAAAAAGTATCTGACGAAGAGGAGACTCCCGCATCACGCTCTGCCACTGACGTGGAAGAGATTTTAAAGGTAATGACTGAATCCCTGCCTGCGAAGCTAAGTCCATTGGGGCCTCAACTGACAAAGTTTTTTCAGAAGGAAAAGGAGCCCGAAAAAACGAAGAAAACAACTAAAACAAAGAGACAAAGAATCATCGCAGTGACAGAAGTCATTGACAAGACACCACCGAGAGCTTCAGCTCAAAAGATACCAGCGGCTGAAGAAATAACAAATATTGAAATCACACCTTCGGAGGTCGCGGCTGCCGAAGCTACCTCAACTGAAGGTTTGAACTTGGAAAGCACAATTGAACACATCGACAAAATACTGCTAGACATGGCCACAGAAGAAGCTACTGCTGTCGCCGAAGAGGCCATGGCCGCAGTGTCTGGGAAAGAAAAGGAAATTGCTGACGAAGCTTCAGAGGACGAAGCCTTCACGTTCCAAAATTTGGTTGGAGAAGAATTGTCAAAAACCGAAATAGAAGAGCTTAAAGAGTATGCCAAATCCTGCGGATACAAACCAGGAGCACTCCTCTTCGGGGGTATTGACGATGAAAAATTAGACTGCATCCGGGATCAAACTGGATCTAAGGTCATCGGTACTCTATCAAAGAGTATCGGTTTTCCGAAGCTGGAAATGGACATTAGCCGCTACCGACGACAACATATCGTTGGTAGTTTATTTTATTCCAATTTCAAGGTGAACTACTATTCCCTTGACTTTTATTGTTTTCAATAATGTAGACCTGTCTTAACGAAGGTTGTTTACGTGCAGAGTATGCTGCTGAGCAAGGCTTTGAAAATGCAGCAAGATCTGGAAGACAAAAAGCACGAGGTTATAATTGAAAATTTAGAGAGCAAAATAAAAGAGCAATTAGCTACTATTGAAAAGAAGAACTTTGAGCTTCAGGCAACTGAAGGCTTATTGGCAGAAGCCGAAGCTAAAATAATGGAATTGAATACGAAGCTTCTCTGCCAATCTGAACAGTTTGAACAAGAAAAACAAGAACTAAATGCGAAACTTGAAGCCGAAGTCCAAGAAAATTCAGTTTTGAAAAAATTATTGGCAAGCCTTCAAGATAAATGTTTGGAATTTAGCAACAAATGTATTCAACGACTGAGAAAAATCTTCCACTCAGTTGGAGCTAGCAGTGAGAAATTCACCCCGTCAGCTGAAGATTTACCAAAGACCTTCGAACATATTGAAGGTGAAATTGATGAGCTTGACGAAGTTATAGCCGGGCACGGTGACTTCTGTGCCTGGGTAGCTTCTCGGGGCACTGCTGCTGCTTTCCTAAAAGCTGGATGTGATCATGGAAAAATTGTCAATAGGCCCAATTTCACTCTATCACCAACAATTTTAGATGATATTCCTGACCTCGCCCGAAGCATTTCTAACAGATTTGTAAAGATGATATGGACAAAAGGCGGGCGAGAAAAGGCTAGAGACGAAGCTCGGAGTCATCTTGAACCAGTAAGAAATCATACCTTGTGCTTACCTCTTCCTTCAAGCTCGATTTTGACTTACAACAACTTAATTCATGTAGGATGACGAAGCCGAAGTCGATGATTAAAAAGAGTGACGCCGAAGCTAAAATCCCTCGAAGATTAAGTAGGAGTAGACTGTAGACAGACTCAGGAAACTTTTGGGATAACTTGTGTAAATGTAACTAAACTTGTCTTTAATGAGTTCTGTTCATACCTTGTATTATGCTCTTACCCTTCTATTAATATATGTGAAGTGCTTTGTTGTGGACGAAATTATCTTTTTTGAGCCGAAGGCGAAAAACACCTTCCCTTCTTTTCGTACACAGCGAAGCATAGAAAACAACATTTCCCTTTCTTCCGAAGCTCTCCTTTTTGTACGCGAAGAAGCTCTTCTCTTATGCCGAAGCAACCACTTATGCCATGATGGTGATTATCCTACATATGCCTGAATGAATGTTTATGAATGCAAATGCTATGATGTAATGTGATGTGCGAATGAATGTCCAAACACATATCTGAAGCCATACCCTCAGCCATTATTTCCTTAGAAACAATCACACATCAGCTCTGCATTCCCTTAGGAACGACTTTGGAGCTTCTTCGCCTTTTACTTTCGGCGGAATCAGCGTTGACTTTTCGCTGTAAGCTCTGCATTCCCTTAGGAACGACTTTGGAGCTTCTTCGCCTTTTACTTTCGACGGAATCAGCGTTGACTTTTCGCTGTAAGCTCTGCATTCCCTTAGGAACGACTTTGGAGCTTCTTCGCCTTTTACTTTTCGGCACTCAATGGTGCGTTCTCAGCTTTTACATTTACATTCCTTGGGGGATTTTGCTCTTATAGAACTAAAAAAGGAAATTACATATGATGGCCCCATTAAAAACCTTTCTCCCCCTTTAGAAAGGAAAAGGGTGCCATGAAAAAGAAAAGACATAAAAAGTTACATCAAGTTACACATAATATCGCCGAAGCTCATCCGCATTCCAAGATCTAGGAATGTCGTTGCCGTCCATATCCTTCAATCTGTATGAACCGGGTCTTGACGAAGATGCTACTAAGAAAGGTCCCTCCCATTTCAACTGCAACTTGCCCACTGTATCTGGGTTAGCGACTCTCCGAAGCACCAAATGTCCTGGCTCAATATTCTTCAGCCGAACCTTTCTATCACGCCACTTGATTGTTTCGGCCTGATATTTATTGATATTCTCCACAGCTTGAAGCCTGATCCCTTCTAAAGCATCTTTTTCCACAGAATAAGCATCTTCAGAACCTGATTCTGCCGAAGCTACTACTCTTATTGATCCAGTTTTAGCTTCTTCCGGAGTTATTGCTTCGTCACCGAATAATAACTTGAATGGAGTAAAGCCTGTAGACCTTGATGTTGTTGTATTGTGGCTCCACACCACTTTGGTTAACTGATCTGGCCACTTTCCCTTGGGTTGATTGAAGATTAACTTCATTATTCCTGTCATTATAATGCCATTGGCTCTTTCAACGAGCCCATTTGACTCCGGATGCCTGACTGATGCAAAATAGATCTTCGTACCAATTTGATCACAGAAATCTCTGAAAGCTTCGGAGTCGAATTGTGTTCCATTATCTACAGCGATGGCCTTTGGTACCCCGAAACGGCAAACAATATTCTGCCAGAAAAACTTTTAGGCAGTGGCCGAAGTTATTGTGGCTAAAGGCTTGCCTCAATCCATTTAGAAAAATATTCCACAGCCACTACAACATATCTTAAGTTCCCTTGGGCCGGTGGTAATGGACCTAACAAGTCAAGGCCCCACCTTTGCAATGGCCAGATGGGTTGTATAAGCTGTGTTAAGGACGAAGGTTGTTTTTGATCTCTGGCACATTTCTGACAGCCTTCGCACTTTTGAACTAATTCCGCTGCATCCGAAGTTGCCTTCGGCCAATAAAACCCTTGGCGGAAAACTTTTCCAAGTAACGGCCTAGATCCAATGTGAGATCCACACAGGCCTGCATGTATTTCTTTCATCAACTCTATACCTTCGGTTCTAGATAAACACTTGAGTAGCGGAGCGCAAACTCCATACTTGTACAACTCCCCTTCTACCATGACATATGGACGAGCTCTTGCCTCTATCCTCCTGTTATAAGCTTCGTCATCTGAAAGGAATTTACCCTGAAGGTAAGAGATGATCTCAGTTCTCCAATCTTCGCTATAAACAGGAGATATATTGAGGACTGCTCTTTCAAGGAGTTCCACTGAAGGTGCCTTTATTGTTTCGAAGAACACATCCGAAGGTAAAGGCAGCCCCTGTGCTGCTGACTTAGCTAGCAAATCAGCATGCTCATTTTGTCCTCGAGGGATATTTTTGACAGAAAATCCTTCGAAGGAAGCTTCGATTCTTCGGACCGTGTCTAGATATTTTTCAAGTTTCGGATCTTTAGCCTTGCAACTCTTGTCAATATGACCCGAAACAACCTGGGAATCAGTTTTAAGGATGGCCCTTCTGATTCCCATTGCTTTTAATTTCCGAAGGCCCAAAAGCAGGGCTTCGTACTCAGTAATATTGTTTGTACAGCTAAAATCGAGTCTTGCCGCATAACAAGTTTTAACTTTGGATGGTGAGACCAACACAGCGGCTGCTCCTGCTCCGAAGGTTCCCCAAGACCCATCGCAAAACACTGTCCACACTTCGGCATCTTTATTTGTTTCTTCATCCTGAGCCCCTGGCGTCCAATCGGCAATGAAATCTGCCAACGCTTGAGACTGGATCGAGGATCTATGCACATAATCAATGCAAAATTCATTGAGCTCTGTAGCCCATTTTCCAATCCGTCCAGTAGCTTCTCTATTTCTCATAATATCCTTCAACGACTCCGAAGAAGGAACAACAATATTGTATGCTTGAAAATAATGCCGAAGCTTCCTGGATGCCATCAAAACAGCATATAATACCTTCTCCAATTCTGTATAGTTTTTCTTTGATACACTAAGAACTTCAGATACAAAATACACTGGAACCTGCTTCTTGACTTGGCCATCAAGCTTCTCCTGGACAAGTGCTGCACTTACCGCTGAGTGCGAAGCTGCCACGTATAACAACAAAGGAGCCCCTGGCGTTGGTGGAGTTAATGTTGTTAAATCTATCAAATATTGCTTCAGTTCTTCAAAGGCTTTTTGTTGTCTTGGTCCCCATTGAAAGACTTCGGCTGATTTCAGCACTTCGAAGAATGGTAAATTTCTTTCTGCTGATCTGGATATAAATCTATTAAGAGATGCCAACCTCCCTGTTAATCTTTGGGCCCCCTTTTTTGTAGTTGGTGGCTCCATTCGAAGTATAGCTTCAATTTTACTTGGATTAGCTTCAATTCCCTTTGTTGAAACCAAACATCCAAGAAATTTCCCCTTCTTTACTCCGAAGACACATTTTTCTGGATTCAACTTTAAGCCAGCTTGTCTGAAACTGGCGAAGGTCTCCTGCAAATCAGCAATATGATTTTCCTGTTTCGTGCTTTTTACAATGATGTCATCAACATAAGTTAGCACATTTCTGCCTATCTGAGACTGGAGAACCTTCGCAGTCATTCTGCTGAAACTTCCTCCAGCGTTTTTGAGCCCCTCAGGCATCCGAAGATAGCAATATGTGCCACTTGGGGTTATGAAGCTAGTCTTCGGCTCATCTTCCTTCTTCATCCAGATTTGGTGATAGCCTGAGTAACAGTCTAGCAGACTCATGAGCTCTGAAGAAGCTGCTGCATCAACTAAAGAGTCTATCCTTGGCAATGGGAATTCGTCCTTCGGACAAGCCTTGTTGAGATCTATAAAATCGATACACATTCGCCACTTGCCATTGGCCTTTTTTACCATAACAGTGTTAGCTAGCCATTCTGGGTACTTTACTTCTCTGATAACTCCTGCACTGAGGAGTCTTTTGACTTCATTACGAGCACCTTCGGCCTTATCATCAGACATTTTCCGAAGCCTCTGCTTTCTAGGTCTGAAGGATGGGTCAACATTGAGCGAGTGTTCAATAACATCCCTATTTACTCCGCAGAGGTCATTGGCTGACCATGCAAAAACATCTTTGTTGTTGAACAAAAACCTTATCAAGGTTTTCTCCTGCTCTTCGGATAATTGAGAGCCCAACAGCACCTTCTGCTCTGCTATGTCCTCACATAAGAGCATGGGCTTCGGCTGATCTGCTGAAGCTGCTTTCTCCCTTCTGAATTTGTACTGTTCACAAGCTTCAGCTCCATCTATGTTATGGATTGCTTTTGAGTCAGTCTAGTTTCCTTCGGCCCTTCTGGCAGCTTCCTGACTTCCATGAATAGCGATGGGTCTTTGATCCGAAGGTATCTTCATGCAAAGATAGGCAGGATGAAGAATTGCTTCGAAAGCATTGAGGGTGCCACGACCAATAATTGCATTGTAAGAGTATTCCATGTCAACAATGTCAAACACAACTTGCTCAGTTCTAGTGTTGTTGATGAACCCGAAGGTCACTGACATGGTGATCTTGCCCTGTGCTACAATCTGTCTTCCTCCGAAGCCACAGAGAGGGTGCGTAGCATCATGAATCTTATCTTCTGGCTCTTGCATTTGCCTGAAGGCCTTAGCAAATATGATATCAGCTGCACTGCCTGTATCAACCAAGACATTGTGGACCAGAAATCCTTTGATAACACAAGAGATAACCATGGCATCGTTGTGTGGGTAATCCTTGAGTTGAAGGTCCTCTTGGGAGAAGGTAATAGGAATGTGAGACCATCTCGACTTGATGAAGGGTCCTTGCACCCCAACATGCTGTACCCTTCTCTGTGCTTCCTTCTTCTGCTTCTTGTTGGCTGGCTCTGAACATGAACCGCCTGTTATCGGGAGTAGCAGCTTCGGAGCCGAAGCAGCTCCAGCTTGATCGTTGAACGAAGCCATCAGCTCAAAAAAGTGGAAGTGAGTTCACCGGAGGTGGGCGCCAATGTTGGAGACTTGTTCTCAAATGCTATGAATTAAGAACAAGGCAACACAGAAAGAAGTTAATGGTTAATGCCCTTCGTCCTTCGAAGCATTATCTCCCTTAGGATATAACGATCTTCAGACGAAGGTCATGAAGGACATACCTTCATCATCACAGTTTATATTGATAAAAGGAGAAGCATATGAAACATGAGAGAATAACATGAATGATCACATAACACTATTACATGTCCTTATTATATAATCATGGAAGAATAAGAACAATATTGAATTACATTTGTACCTTCGGCTTGATAGAAGGCAAAAATACAAGCGTGACGCACGAGCGAGTACAAGTCAACGTGAACAGTACGGGGGTACTGTTCATCTATTTATAGACACAGGACACAGCCTATGAAGAATTACAGTTATGCCCCTCATAAAAGTTTACAACATTGACTCAGACCTTTATGGACTAAAAGGTCATTCTATCTTTAAGTCGGTTTGTAATACCGAAGCTTCATGAAGAGGAACCTTCGGTCATCTCCTGCGGACAGCTTCAGCCGAAGCTGCTTCTTCCTACAAGACCTTCGGCGCGACGAAGCATAGCCCCAACAGTTTACATAAGCATCGGCGGGAGTAAGTATTGTCTTGCAATAGTGGATGATTATTCTCGCTTCACTTGGGTGTTCTTTTTGCAGGATAAATCTCATACCCAAGAGACCTTAAAGGGATTCTTGAGACGGGCTCAAAATGAGTTCGACTTAAGGATCAAGAAAATTAGAAGCGACAACGGGACGGAGTTCAAGAACTCTCAAATTGAAGGCTTCCTTGAGGAGGAGGGCATCAAGCATGAGTTCTCTTCTCCCTACACCCCACAACAAAATGGTGTAGTGGAAAGGAAGAATCGAACTCTATTGGACATGGCAAGAACCATGCTTGATGAGTACAAGACGCCAGATCGGTTTTGGGCCGAGGCGGTCAACACCGCCTGCTATGCCATCAACCGGTTATATCTACACTGAATCCTCAAGAAGACATCTTATGAACTCCTCACCGGTAAAAAGCCCAATATTTCATATTTTAGAGTTTTTGGTAGCAAATGCTTTATTCTTGTTAAGAGAGGTAGAAAATCTAAATTTGCTCCTAAAACTGTAGAAGGCTTTTTACTAGGATATGACTCAAACACAAGGGCATATAGAGTCTTTAACAAGTCCTCGAGACTTGTTGAAGTTTCTTGTGACGTTGTGTTTGATGAGACTAATGGCTCTCAAGTAGAGCAAGTTGATCTTGATGAGATAGGTGAAGAACAGGCTCCGTGCATCGCGCTAAGGAACATGTCCATTGGGGATGTGTGTCCTAAGGAATCCGAAGAGCCTCCACATGCACAAGATCAACCATCCTCCTCCACGCAAGCATCTCCACCAACTCAAATTGAGGACGAGGCTCAAGTTGATGAAGGAGAAGATCAAAGAAATAAGCCACCTCAAGACAACGACAATGATCAAGGGGGAGATGCGAATGATCAAGACAAGGAGGATGAACAACCAAGGCCGCCTCACCCAAGAGTCCACCAAGCAATCCAATGAGATCACCCCGTCGACACCATCCTCGGCGACATTCATAAGGGGGTAACCACTCGATCTCGGGTTGCACATTTTTGTGAGCATTACTCTTTTGTTTCCTCTATTGAGCCACACAGGGTAGAGGAAGCACTTCAAGATTCGGATTGGGTGATGGCGATGCAAGAGGAGCTCAACAACTTCACGAGGAACGAGGTATGGCATTTAGTTCCACGTCCTAATCAAAATGTTGTAGGAACCAAGTGGGTCTTCCGCAACAAGCAAGACGAGCATGGTGTGGTGACAAGGAACAAAGCTCGACTCGTGGCCAAGGGGTATTCACAAGTCGAAGGTTTGGATTTTGGTGAAACCTATGCACCCGTAGCTAGGCTTGAGTCAATTCGCAAATTATTGGCCTATGCTACTTACCATGGCTTCAAGCTTTACCAAATGGACGTGAAGAGTGCCTTCCTCAATGGACCAATCAAGGAAGAGGTCTATGTTGAGCAACCTCCCGGCTTTGAAGATAGTGAGTACCCTAACCATGTTTATAGGCTCTCTAAGGCGCTTTATGGGCTCAAGCAAGCCCCAAGAGCATGGTATGAATGCCTTAGAGATTTCCTTATTGCTAATGGCTTCAAAGTCGGCAAGGCCGATCCTACTTTATTCACTAAAACTCTTGACAAAGATTTGTTTGTATGCCAAATTTATGTTGATGATATTATATTTGGGTCTACTAACGAATCTACATGTGAAGAATTTAGTAGGATCATGACACAAAAATTCGAGATGTCTATGATGGGGGAGTTGAAGTATTTCTTAGGATTTCAAGTGAAGCAACTCCAAGAGGGCACCTTCATAAGCCTAACAAAGTACACTCAAGACATTCTAACCAAGTTTGGAATGAAGGATGCCAAGCCCATCAAGACACCCATGGGAACCAATGGGCATCTCGACCTCGACACGGGAGGTAAATCCGTCGATCAAAAGGTATACCGGTCGATGATTAGTTCGTTGCTTTATTTATGTGCATATCGACCGGACATTATGCTTTCCGTTTGCATGTGTGCAAGATTCGAATCCGACCCTAAGGAATCCCACCTTACGGCCATAAAACGAATCTTGAGATATTTGGCTTATACACCTAAGTTTGGGCTTTGGTACCCTCGGGGATCCACATTTGATTTGATTGGTTATTCGGATGCCGATTGGGCGGGGTGTAAAATTAATAGAAAGAGCACAACGGGGACTTGCCAGTTCTTGGGAAGATCCTTGGTGTCTTGGGCTTCAAAGAAGCAAAATTTGGTCGCCCTTTCTACCACCGAAGCCGAGTATATTACCGCAGGCCATTGTTGCGCACAATTGCTTTGGATGAGGCAAACCCTGCGGGACTACGGTTACAAACTAACCAAAGTTCCTCTTCTATGTGATAATGAGAGTGCAATCCGCATGGCGGATAATCCCGTTGAGCATAGCCGCACTAAACACATAGCCATTCGGTATCATTTTCTTAGGGATCACCAACAAAAGGGGGATATCGAGATTTCATACATTAACACTAAAGATCAATTAGCCGATATCTTTACCAAGCCACTTGATGAACAATCTTTTACCAGACTTAGGCATGAGCTCAATATTCTTGATTCTAGGAATTTCTTTTGCTAATTTGCACGCATAGCACACAAGTATACCTTTGATCATGTCTCTTTTATATATGCTATGACTAATGTGTTTTCAAGTGTATTTCAAACCAAGTCATAGGTATATTGAAAGGGAATTGGAGTCTTCGGTGAAGATAAAGGCTTCCACTCCACTCTACTACTCATCCTTCGCCGTCACTCCGAGCATCTCTCCAACTTTGGTATAATCTTCACTCATTTATTTTATGACCAAAGGAGGAGAAAGTACTTTGTTGGGCTCTAATGATTCCGTTTTTGGCGATTCATGCCAAAGGGGGAGAAAATATGAGCCCAAAGCAAAAGGACCGCACCACCACCTAATTTTTAAAATTTGGAGATTTTCAATTGGTCAATTTCAAATTGGTATCTTATTATGTTCTAAAGGGGGAGGAAGTAGTATTTCAAAAATGATAAATCAAAACCCTCTTGAACACTAAGAGGAGGATCTCATTTAGGGGGAGTTTTGTTTAGTCAAAGGAAAAGCATTTGAAACAAGGGGAGAAAATTTTTAAACTTGAAAATGCTTTGCAAAAATTTTATTCTTCTACCTTTTACTATGTTGCAAAAGAACTTTGAAAAGGATTTACAAAAAGAATTTGCAAAAACAAAACATGTGGTGCAAGCGTGGTCCAAAATGTTAAAAATAAAGAAACAATCCATGCACATCTAGTAAGTAACATTTATTGGCTCAATTCCAAGCAAGCTTTGCACTTACTTTATGCAAACTAGTTCAATTATGCACTTTTATATTTTCTTTGGTTTGTGTTGGCATCAATCACCAAAAAGGGGGAGATTGAAAGGGAATTAGGCTTACACCTAGTCCCTAATTAATTTTGGTGGTTGAATTGCCCAACACAAATATTTGGACTAACTAGTTTGCTCTAGTGCATAAGTTATACAGGTGCTAAAGGTTCACACTTAGCCAACCAAAGAGCAAAAAGTCAACCGAAGGCACCTCTGGTCTGGCGCACCGGACTGTCCGGTGTGCCACCGGACATGTCCGGTGCACCAGAGGACTCCGACTTCAAACTCGTCGCCTTCGGGAATTTCCAGAGGCAACTCCGCTATAATTCATCGGACTGTCCGGTGTACACCGGACATGTCCGGTGCTCCAAGGAAGAGCGGCCTCCGGAACTCGCCAGCCTCGGGAATTCATTGAAGCTGCTCCGCTATAATTCACCGGACTGTCCGGTGCACACCGGACTGTCCGGTGTAACAGCGGGGCAACGGCTATTTCGGCGCCAACGGCTACCTGCGACGCATTAAATGTGCGCGCTGCGCGCGCAGAGGTCAGGCACGCCCATGCCGGCGCACCGGACAATCTACAGTGCATGTCTGGTGCGCCACCGGACATCCAGGCGGGCCCAGAAGACAGAGCTCCAACGGTCGAACCCAACGGCTTTTGGTGACGTGGCTGTCGCACCGGACATGTCCGGTGTGCACCGGACTGTCCGGTGCGCCATCGAACAGACAGCCTCACCAAACGGCTAGTTTGGTGGTTGGGGCTATAAATACCCCCAACCACCCACCATTCATCGAATCCAAGTTTTCCAGCTTCCAACCACTATACAAGAGCTAGCATTCATTGCAAAGCACACCAAAAGAGATCAAATCCTCTCCCAACTCCACACAAAGCCTTAGTGACTAGAGAGAGTGATTTGTAGTGTTCATTTGAGCTCTTGCGCTTGGATCGCTTCTTTTTCTTTGGCATTCTTTCTTGTGATCAAACACTCACTTGTAATTGAGGCAAGAGACACCAATCATGTGGTGGTCCTTGCGGGAAGTTTGATTCCCAAGTGATTTGAGAAAGAGAAGCTCACTCGGTCCGAGGGACCGTTTGAGAGAGGGAAGGGTTGAAAGAGACCCGGCCTTTGTGGCCTCCTCAATGGGGAGTAGGTTTGAGAAAACCGAACCTCGGTAAAACAAATCCGCGTGTCTCACTTCATTATTCGCTTGCGATTTGTTTTGCACCCTCTCTCGCGGACTCTATTATATTTCTAACGCTAACCCGGCTTATAAATTTCAGTTTCGCCCTATTCACCCCCCCTCTAGGCGACTTTCACTAATTTTGTAAAGGGCAAGGCTCCCATGCCTCAGGATAACGAGGGTTACATTTTGTACCCTGCCGGTTATCCCGAGAGCAAAATTAGGAGGATTCACTCTAGGAAGTCTCACTCTGGCCCTAACCATGCTTTCATGTATAAGGGTGAGACATCTAGCTCTAGGCAACCAACCCATGTTAAGTTGCCTAAAAGGAAAACTCCTAGTGCATCAAATGAGCATGATATTTCCTTTAAAACTTTTGATGCATCATATGTTTTGACTAACAAATCCGGCAAGGTCGTTGCCAAGTATGTTGGGGGCAAACACAAGAGCTCCAAAACTTGTGTTTGGGTCCCCAAAGTTCTTGTTTCTAATGCCAAAGGACCCAAAACCGTTTGGGTACCTAAAATCAAGAACTAAACTTGTTTTGTAGGTTTATGCATCCGGGGGCTCAAGTTGGATCATCGATAGCGGGTGCACAAACCACATGACTGGGGAGAAAAAGATGTTCTCCTCCTACGAGAAAAACCAAGATCCCCAACGAGCGATCACATTCGAGGATGGAAATCAAGGTTTGGTCAAAGGATTGGGTAAAATTGCTATATCACCTGACCATTCTATTTCCAATGTTTTTCTTGTAGATTCATTAGATTACAATTTGCTTTCTGTATCTCAATTATGCAAAATGGGATACAACTGTCTCTTTACTGATGTAGGTGTCACTGTCTTTAGAAGAAGTGATGATTCAATAGCATTTAAGGGTGTGCTAGAGGGTCAGCTATACTTGGTAGATTTTGATAGAGCTGAACTCGACACATGCTTAATTGCTAAGACTAACATGGGTTGGCTCTGGCACCGCCGACTAGCCCATGTTGGGATGAAGAATCTTCATAAGCTTCTAAAGGGAGAACACATTTTAGGACTAACAAATGTTCATTTTGAGAAAGACAGGATTTGTAGCGCATGCCAAGCAGGAAAGCAAGTTGGTGCCAATCATCCACACAAGAACATCATGACGACCGACAGGCCGCTTGAGCTGCTCCACATGGATCTTTCGGCCTGATTGCTTACATAAGCATCGGCGGGAGTAAGTATTGTCTTGTAATAGTGGATGATTATTCTCGCTTCACTTGGGTGTTCTTTTTGCAGGAAAAATCTCAAACCCAAGAAACCTTAAAGGGATTCTTGAGACGGGCTCAAAATGAGTTCGGCTTAAGGATCAAGAAAATCAGAAGCGACAACGGGACGGAGTTCAAGAACTCTCAAATCGAAGGCTTCCTTGAGGAAGAGGGCATCAAGCATGAGTTCTCTTCTCCCTACACGCCACAACAAAATGGTGTAGTGGAGAGGAAGAATCGAACTCTATTGGACATGGCAAGGACCATGCTTGATGAGTACAAGACTTCGGATCAGTTTTGGGCCGAGGCGGTCAACACCGCCTGTTACGCCATCAACCGGTTATATCTTCACCGAATCCTCAAGAAGACATCGTATGAACTCCTAACCGGTAAAAAGCCCAATATTTCATATTTTAGAGTCTTTGGTAGCAAATGCTTTATTCTTGTTAAAAGAGGTAGAAAATCTAAATTTGCTCCTAAGACTGTAGAAGGCTTTTTACTAGGATATGATTCAAACACAAGGGCATATAGAGTCTTTAACAAGTCCTCTGGACAAGTTGAAGTTTCTTGTGACGTTGTGTTTGATGATACTAACAGCTCTCAAGTAGAGCAAGTTGATCTTGATGAGATAGGTAATGAAGAGGCTCCATGCATCGCGCTAAGGAACATGTCCCTTGGGGATGTGTGTCCTAAGGAATCCGAAGAGCCTCCAAATGAACAAGATCAACCATCCTCCTCCACGCAAGCATCTCCACCGACTCAAAATGAGGATGAAACTCAAGTTGATGAAATAGAAGATCAAGCAAATGAGCCACCTCAAGATGACGACAATGATCAAGGGGGAGATGCAAATGATCAAGACAAGGAGGATGAAGAACAAAGGCCGCCACACCCAAGAGTCCACCAAGCAATTCAACGAGATCACCCCGTCGACACCATCCTCAGCGACATTCATAAGGGGGTAACCACCAGATCTCGGGTTGCACATTTTTGTGAGCATTACTCTTTTGTTTCCTCTATTAAGCCACACAGGGTAGAGGAAGCACTTCAAGATTTGGATTGGGTGGTGGCGATGCAAGAGGAGCTCAACAACTTAACTAGGAATGAGGTATGGCATTTGGTTCCACGTCCTAATCAAAATGTTGTAGGAACCAAGTGGGTCTTCCGCAACAAGCAAGACGAGCATGGTGTGGTGACAAGGAACAAAGCTCGACTTGTGGCTAAGGGATACTCCCAAGTCGAAGGTTTGGATTTCGGTGAAACCTATGCACCCGTAGCTAGGCTTGAGTCAATTCGTATATTATTGGCCTATGCTACTTACCATGGCTTCAAGCTTTATCAAATGGACGTGAAAAGTGCCTTCCTCAACGGACCAATCAAGGAAGAGGTCTATGTTGAGCAACCTCCCGGCTTTGAAGATAGTGAGTACCCTAACCATGTGTATAAACTCTCTAAGGCACTTTATGGGCTCAAGCAAGCCCCAAGAGCATGGTATGAATGCCTTAGAGATTTCCTTATTGCAAATGGATTCAAAGTCGGAAAAGCTGATCCTACACTCTTTACCAAAACACTTGAAAATGATTTGTTTGTATGCCAAATTTATGTTGATGATATCATATTTGGGTCTACTAACGAATCTACATGTGAAGAGTTTAGTAGGATCATGACACAGAAATTCGAGATGTCTATGATGGGGGAGTTGAAGTACTTCTTAGGATTTCAAGTGAAGCAACTCCAAGAGGGCACCTTCATCAGCCAAACGAAGTATACTCAAGACATTCTAAACAAGTTTGGGATGAAGGACGCCAAACCTATCAAGACACCCATGGGAACCAATGGGCATCTCGACCTCGACACGGGAGGTAAATCCGTCGATCAAAAGGTATACCGGTCGATGATAGGCTCATTACTCTATTTATGTGCATCTCGACCAGACATTATGCTTTCCGTATGCATGTGTGCAAGATTCCAAGCCGACCCTAAGGAAGCTCACCTTACGGCCGTAAAACGAATCTTGAGATATTTGGCTTACACTCCTAAGTTTGGGCTTTGGTATCCTAAGGGATCCACTTTTGATTTGATTGGTTATTCGGATGCCGATTGGGCGGGGTGTAATATTAATAGAAAGAGCACATCGGGGACTTGCCAGTTCTTAGGGAGATCCTTGGTGTCTTGGGCTTCAAAGAAGCAAAATTCGGTAGCTCTTTCTACCGCCGAAGCCGAGTATATTGCCGCAGGCCACTGTTGCGCGCAATTACTTTGGATGAGGCAAACCCTGCGGGACTACGGTTACAAATTAACCAAAGTTCCTTTGCTATGTGATAATGAGAGTGCAATCAAAATGGCGGATAATCCCGTCGAGCATAGCCGCACTAAACACATAGCCATTTGATATCATTTTCTTAGGGATCACCAACAAAAGGGAGATATCGAGATTTCATACATCAATACTAAAGATCAATTAGCCGATATCTTTACCAAGCCACTAGATGAACAAAATTTTAACAAACTTAGGCATGAGCTAAATATTCTTGATTCTAGGAACTTCTTTTGTTGATTTGCACACATAGCTCTTTTATATACCTTTGATCATGTATCCTTCATATGCTATGACTAATGCGTTTTCAAGTCTATTTCAAACCAAGTCATAGGTGTATTGAAAGGAAATTGGAGTCTTCGGCGAAGACAAAGGTTTCCACTCCGCAACTCATCCTTCGTCGTCACTCCGAGCATCACTCCGTCTTTGGTATAATCTTCACTCCCTTATTTATGACCAAAGGGGGAAAGAGTAATTCTAAGGGCTCTAATGACTCCGTTTTTGGCGATTCATGCCAAAGGGGGAGAAAGTATTAGCCCAAAGCAAAAGGACCGCACCACCACCTAATTTTTTTTAAATTTTTTTTTCAATTGGTATGGTTCTCAATTGATAAATTTCAAATTGGTATCTTATTATGTTCAAAAGGGGGAGAAAAGTAGTGTTTCAAAATTGATTTATCAAAACCCTCTTGAACACTAAGAGGAGGATTTCATTTAGGGGGAGTTTTGTTTAGTCAAGGGAAAAGCATTTGAAACAGGGGGAGAATTTCAAATCTTGAAAATGCTTCTCAAAATATTATTCATTTACCTTTGACTATTTGCAAAAGGACTTTGAAAAGGATTTACAAAAGAATTTGCAAAAACAAAACAAGTGGTGCAAGCGTGGTCCAAAATGTTAAAAATAAAGAAACAATCCATACATACTTTATAGGTATTTATATTGACTCAATTCCAAGCAACCTTTACACTGACATTATGCAAACTAGTTCAATTATGCACTTCTATACTTGCTTTGGTTTGTGTTGGCATCAATCACCAAAAAGGGGGAGATTGAAAGGGAATTAGGATTACACCTAGTTCCTAATTAATTTTGGTGGTTGAATTGCCCAACACAAATAATTGGACTAACTAGTTTACTCTAGATTATATGTTCTACAGGTGTCAAAGGTTCATCTACAACTATACTAAATCGACTGTCCGGAATACCATAGATTATTCCGGACAGGAGAAGTTTTTTGGAAAAACAGGCCAAGCGCGGACCGTCCAGGCCCTTGCGGCGGACCGTCCGCAACACCAGGATGACACTCGGACAGAACCAATGCAAAAATCTAAGTATGCACTACGGACCGTCCGAAGGAAAAGCAAGGACCGTCCGAGACCGTGCGCGGACCGTCCGGGCTCAGGCGCGGACCGTCCGGTAGGTAAGAAACCGAAAAACCCGAAGGTAACGTGTTCGGAAAAATGAATTATAGCGGCCTCACTGACCGTCCGGGGTGCACGACCGGACCGTCCGCGACTGGCTTTATCTGACATCTGACGACGCATTAAATGCAATATAGCCGTTACTGCTGACCGTTGCGTTTTCAGCCGTTGATCTACAGGCGCGGACCGTCCGGACCAGGAGGGCGGACCGTCCGCGGTCGGCAGAATGGAGCAACGGCTAGGAAGTGGTTGGTGGCTATAAATACAACCCCAACCACCTCCATTTACTTCACCCAAGCATTCCAACCTTCAACATTCAATACAAGAGCTAGCAATCCATTCCAAGACACATTCAAAGCCTCCATCTCTCCAAGTTTCACAATTGAGAAAAGAGATCATTAGTGATTAGTGACTTGAGAGAGAAAGTGGTCCGTGTGTTATTTGTCGCTCTTGTCGCTTGGCTTTTGCAATCGTGCTTTCTTTCAATCTTTCTTGCGATCAACTCAATTGTAACCAAGGCAAGAGACACCAATTGTGTGGTGGTCCTTGCTGGGAAGTTTGTTCCCGTTTGATTGAGAAGAAGAAGCTCACTCGGTCCGAGGGACCGTTTGAGAGAGGGAAGGGATTGAAAAAGACTCGGTCTTTGTGGCCTCCTCAACGGGGAGTAGGTTTGCGAGAACCGAACCTCGGTAAAACAAATCCTTGTGTCTCACTTCCATATTCGCTTGTGATTTGTTTTGCACCCTCTCTCGCGGACTCAATTATATTTCTAACGCTAACCCGGCTTGTAGTTGTGATTAATTTTGTGAATTTCAGTTTCGCCCTATTCACCCCCCTCTAGGCGACTTTCAATCTGAAATCTTTGATTTCTTGACTCATTTGCTCGAAGTCACACATGAGTTGACCGAGAATGATTCTACTTCATAGATTTGGTTGTCTTTACTCTGTTCTCTCTTTGCCTGTTCCAAGTTCGAATAGTTTTGCGGGATAATTTAGTGGTTAGATCAGCGATTTTGCCATATATGAGATTGAACCGTGTCAATATCAATTTGGTTGTTGGATATGTAGTGTGCCTGTGTGGGTGAAAACCATACGACAAATCTTATTTAACATGACCTTAGTTATATGAAAACATAGATATGGTACTTTCATGAATGGGGCCTCGAGGTGGTAAACATGTGATCATAATGCTTGAAAACATTAATTTCTAAAACATATTCAATCGGCTCTAGTTACAAATGTCCATGCTCTAACCCAACCTAGGGTCCCTAACTCCCAACATATCCTCTAGATTTGTGTAATTTTTAATGAAAGATTTGATCCTAGCAGGAAAGGCCACAATTAATGTTTGCATGAATGCAACCATGAAAATGAAGACCCATATGCTATTCTCGGAATGCCTAACATACCATCTTCAGTGTAGGGGTTCAAACTGGAGATTCCAACTTGAAAAGATGCTCAATTGCCTATGTTAAAAGTGGGGAGGCTGATGGATATATGAAAACTAAGGATTTGGTGGACGAAGAAACTCTGCAGTGAAATTTAGACATAGCCATCAAGGAAGAAGATTATGCCCGTGCAACAAAGATCTGGGATGATCTATCTATCCTCCATGAGGATGCTAAAGCTTCACTCCTTGCAACAAATGCATAGTTCTACAATGTCTTCGATAATGGAGATATCGATGCAATGTATTCTAATTGGTCTAAGAGTGACCATGTATATGTCATTCTTCCTGCTACAGGTCGTATATCGGATTATGATGTGGTCATGCAAAGCTGGGAGCAATGCAGATTACAAGTTCCCATTGAATATTGATCTCAAGAACATAAATGTTCATGTTCGTGGCAACCTTGGTTATGTCACGTGCTTGGAAGTGATGAAGACCAAAGGAAGAACTTGGGGACAACAAATCACCACCAACATGTTTGAGAAGGTTGATGACACATGGCTGATGTGTGTGCACCATGCTTCACACATCGAATAATGAAATGCACGCACGCTTGGTGAGGATTGAAATGTACACACACTTGGCAGCCTCAGATGGAAAATTTGTCACGAAGACCATGCACAATTTTCTGAGAATTGTTTGTAGCTTCCGTTTTCAATGCGAATTTTGTTGTCCATGCCTTATTTCATAGTTATTGGCATATTTGGCTTGATGCCCGGATGGGCTATGATTAAGTTCACCTGCTATTTTACAATCATCTGATATTCTGATGACAATGGCTATGGAATTGGCTTGCAAGAAACACGCTCCACCATATCTAGTTCCAGTCTACTTAGATGTAGCCAATTTGTCATGCTTTTTATGAATCGTGTAGTAAGTGTTGAAGATGATGAGAACCATCGTCAGAAGTTTTGGGTAACACTTCTTTGACCTAATGCGTAATCTACCAGATTGATGGTGTTGCGACTTTGATATTCCTCTCGTCTCCCTTTTGATTGAGCTTTCCATCCTGCTTTGGGGTTTAAAAAACTAAAATTCAACATTGACTCACATTCAACACAATCAAACTTTCTATACAATCACTGTGCAATTAAACTACCAAAAGTCATATTTTTAAATATTATAGATATATTTTATTATTTACTCCGTCAATGTATCACATTTTAAGTTCAAAATCATTTTAGGTTAAGACAGACCAAAAACCTATCATTTTTAATCCTTCATATCGATATAATTTTCTGTTTTTATATTTTTAACATAAGATGAATTATAACTTAAAATTGTATATACTTTTAGAACAAATAATAAAATACATATATAAATATTGAAAACTTATGATTTCTAGTAGTTCTATTTTAAAGTAATTATACAAGAAGCTTAATTGCACAACAATTTTTTTATCCTCATTATTTAGGGCTCGTTTGGAATGCAAGAATTTCAGATAAATCATGTAATAATTTCATAGAAATCAATTTATTTTCACACGAAAACATGGAAAATGGGGGGAAATCCCTCTCCAAAAGAGCCCTTATAATGGTTGTGGAGTTGAGAAAGTCCACAAATTTATACTGGCTATGAAGATAATAATTTCTTTTCTCTTCTCTTCTCTTCTTCTTTTTTGTCCACATCTATATTTCTTCATGTAAGGGAGCTCCTCATATGTTGTTAGACTCTCTTGAACTGTCTCCTCTATATTTCTTCCACTATATCTCACTATCCTGTCACGTCATCAATCTCTCTTTCCCTGTATCTTCACCCTCTACATCGGTTCCCTCTAAATTCTCCTCATATACCCCACTACAAACATAAAATATTATTTTTCATACCTATTCATCATCCACTACCGATTTTTTTCTCAACTAATAAACACTATTGTGTACATCAATCGAGAGCAGGAGGTCGACTGCCGTATCAACAAATCTGACAGTTCACTGTGCAAATCACTAGCACTGTGACAGCCGTAGTGTGAGCCGCTGCACCCGGTAGCATGTCACTATACCCGCCACAGACGCTATAGTGACATGGGAAGGGGGTCGGTGGACATCGTTGAAGAGAGCCTTATCTTGCTCGCTGTAAAACATCGAGAAATCTCCGCACCAGGGACATTATTGGTTCAATCTAGAAAAGTTTCCTTTTTGTGGTTAAATGTGTGCAAAACTGTTCAAATTTGAGCAACTCCTATTTTAGAGCTGATTTGGGGACAAAGACATTAGAGGAAAAGAAATTTTTTTTGCTATTCAATCAAATAAAGAGATTTCTTCTCCCATAGATTCCCTCTAATCTACTTCTCATCAAACCGGCACTTCGGGCGTGTTTGGCATGGTTTAAAAATAGAGCTCTAAGAAGGAACCGACAAGAGTCAACTCCAGAGTTACAAACTCCATTAAGTTTTTAGAGCGATAGTACATATTTTTTGAGTACCTATTTTGCTGCTCCGAAAACTCTAAAAAAACAAACTAGACGTGGAGTTTGGAATTATTTACCTGGCATTAGTTATGTGAAAAGATTTAAACTCTGGAACAACTAGAGTTTTGAAGTGAAACTACTATAAAGTGGAGCATAGCCATGTACTTAGGGTGTGTTTGGTCGAGGAGTGTGAGAGAATAGAGTGGTTCCGTTCCTATTTTCTAGTGTTTGGTTACGCAGTAAGAAAGAGCGGAGCGGTTCTAGGAGTGGCTACCGGTCAGTATGCAAAGAGCTCTAATGACCCACTTAGGAATGATGGGGTGAACAATGGTGCTGATGGCAATGTAGAAAGTGAGGGATGAATCATGTGATTGATAAAAGTGTTGTCAATGATGATGCATCTTCATCAACTAAGCCAGCTAAGAGAGCCAAGACTATTGATGATAGCAGAAGAAAGACTGATTGTTTGGTTGAAGCATTTGATCGTGGCAGCGAAAGGCTAGCAAAGGCAATTGAGAAAGCAAGAAATACTTTACCAGATGGTTTGTTTGAAGCGGTGGACAGTCTCCCAGGTTTTCAGCTTAACCACAAGTCTCGATACTATCAGCACTTGGTTAGGCATCCTAATGATGCCCATGCTTTCATGAATCTACCATTCGATTGGAAGCTATCGTGGTTTTCGAATTTCGTTGGTGAGAATTTTTAGATTGTGGGTCATGATTAGTGTCATGGTGTCTGATGAATTGAACTTGGTATGTCATGGTGATATGAACTCATGTATCGTAGTTGTTTGATGAACTATGGTTATTTGTTGTGATTTTGCTTGTGTACTTGAACATCACTGGTGATGAACTATGGTTATGAGTTATGGTTGTTGGGTGAAGTATGGATATAAACTCATGTTTTGGTATTATTAAAATGTTTCAGAGCATATAACTCATGTTTTCAATGTTTTGGTACAATGGATATGAACACAAATTGTTCCTGCGCACATGTTATTGGCGAGTGGAGTGATGTTGAATAAAAGCAGCTCCATTTAGCAAAAAGGCTAATCGGACATTCGAGTGATGTTGTCGGCTTGCCGCAGTTCTACTATGGTACATTCCCCGACCAAACAAAAAACTGAATGGTTTCGCTCTAATACACTCCCAACCAAACAAAAAATGGAGTAACTTCATCCTGCTTACCAAACATAGAACGAACAGCTCTACTCTCCAAATCTAGAATGGAACCGTTCCACTCCGGTGGCTCTCCAACCAAATACATCCTTAGAGTTGATTTGGT